>VDFB02000020.1:58229283-58286485 GCA_007258455.2 Sequoia sempervirens | reverse complement strand
AATTTCATGTCTTCGGTTTGTTTTGGACTGTGTTTCTAGTCTTCTTGATTTGAAAATTTCCCTAGTGGCCTTTTGTGTAAATGGTATAGCACCCTATAAATGTTGCTTATCTTATCAAAACCAAGGTGGAAAAATAGTGCCACAAGGAACCTAAATAGATGTGATAATATTAATAGATATTTTTGAATCATGTGATATCCTTTCAACCATGCTTAGGTAAGAGGAACACTAGAAATATCACATAACCACCTCTAATTAGTTAAATACAGATGATACAAACATATTGGAGAGTAGTTAATGTTGGAAGATTGTTGGAATTTTCATTGATGTCAACCTCCAGTATAGTTAGGGAGATTGTTGGAGATTACTTTTAAGTGTTGTCATCAATTTCAAGTGTAGAAGTGTTGTGGTTTGATGTCACATTGATGTCAACCTCTAGTGTGGTGTTGAACAGGTATTGTAGATGTGGAGATTGTTGGTGTTGTAGATGTTGTAGATATGTTGAGAAGGTGTTTGTGGTGTTGTTGATGCAGCTAGTTCACTTAGTTTCCAAGTGCTTTTAAGGAAATTTAAATAAAAGAGTGTGTAGTGTGATAGAGGTGTATTATGTGTTGTGCTCGATATTTCTTCATGGTTGAAGATATTCTTATGTGGTTTGGATGTGACGATTAGAGGTTGTAAGAGATGGTATATCCAAAGTTTTAGGTTTTGGATCGTATGGTAGCATAAGATGTGTTTGACAGTTTGTTTGTTTGTGAAGAAGGATTGTTTAGGAGAAATGAGATTTCTCTGCATTTCTCCATGTTGTGGTTTCTTGTCTTGTGGATTTGGGAACATGTTTTTTGTCATGAAGGATTGCACCCCAAATGCTAAGATTTATAGCTCGGAAATCTTGTGCAACATGGGGCCATCCTCAGGCCTGTGGGTTGCCTAAGATGAGGGTGAACCTCCAGATTATGGGCTGGTTTTCTTTGAAAACCTCCTACAAACTACTAAAACGGATTTGGAAAAGGGGAAGAGATTTCTTGGGAAATGAAACTCTATTGCTACTAGGAGGTGATGCAAAAATTATTTAAACTCTATTAGCTACTCTAAACTCATAATTATATTCAAAAAAAGAGGTTTGTTTGTTCATAACTCAAAACTAATCATGGAATACATAATTTTTTTATGAGAAGGTTTGTATTTAGTCTTTGTATGAAGGAAAATAGGTTTCATAATGCCAACTACTGGACCATTCTAACAGAACTCATAACATGCATTTAACATAATTTTTTTTGCTTCCACGATGCATAAACAAGAAATATTTAAAGGTTTTATAAAGAAAACACAATAAATGCATCAGATCATTTATTTTCCATACTGAAAACAAAAGATGTTTGAGAAAGAATTGTTGCTCTTTATTCAACAAAAAGGAATCCGGGTAAAAGTACAAAGTTGTGTCACACTTTTATAAAGAAACAACCAACATTGATCCAAATTTTAAACTTGAATCACTAAAAAGTGGCATATATGTTTTGAATTTTGAAATGATGTAACCTAATAAAATGTGTATTTTTTAGTATATTTTATGTTTTTTTTTTTGAAAAATTAAAAAAAGTATATTTTTAAATTAATACTATAATTTAGTTGCTAATAAAATTCTGAAAAATTGAAGTTACATGAGACATCAAACTTTATATAGTAAATTTTTTTTTTCTTTCAAATTTTTTGTGTGTGTTTATAACTTGAATATTTAGTGCATGAATACATTTTTTTCCAATTTTGATAAACATATATTTTTAAATAAATATTAAAATGTGTGTATATTAAAACATACTTGTTTCAATTTGACATCAAATTTTATATTAAATATTTATATAAAATAGAAAAAAAATTATATCATCTTGATATAGATTCTTTTATCTAGTGCATAATTTTTTTTTCAAAATTTTAATAAGTTTTAGTATTTTTTTTTAACATGGTAATCAACCTAATATTTTGTGTTGATAACCTGCTTTTAGTAAAAATAAAAAATAAATATAAATAATAATTAAACTATTCAAATATATATATATATATATGAAAACTAAACTTATGGATTTACAAAAGGGTATTTTTTATATTTAAAAAAAAATTACTTACATGAGTAGGAGTTGTTGAAACATTAAGTTTTTCAAATAATCATATTTTTTCAGTAAATTGGCTTCAAAGTAGTGTTACATATGTATTTAGCCTATAATTTTAGTTGGAAAAGCTGTTTAAATATCTACCTTAGCTATAATTAATCTTACTAGGTCATATGTTTGATCAAAATTAATTTTTAGTTAGAAATACTAAAATTCAGTTGTACTGATAAATTGGCCAAAAGTATGACATAGCTTTGTAATTTTACCCATCTTCATTGTTACAAATTGAAAATGCTTCTAAAATATTGAAAATACTTTGAGAAATATAAGTTGCAATTCTCTGTGCTTTCCTATGTATGCAAGCAAAAAGAAAGAACTAGCTAAGAAAGGAAGAATAGAAGAAGTTTTATAGAAAAGAAGCTTGTTTTCTGACTAAAAGAAAACACTGATGATGAACTCTAGCTCTTGAATTCATGATAAAATTCAACTATGCTTGAACTGATTGTCTTCTTCCCTAAAATCTTCTCCAATTTACATGATGAATTTCCTTTGGGTCGTACAGGAGAGAAAACCCTTCAAAAAAGGCCTTAAAACTACTCTTAACTAATTGCTTGTAGGCTAAAAACTTGCCTTGACTGGTACTACACCCATGTGGGGTCTTGAACTCAACTAGAACTGATGTATTTTCCCCCAAATTCCTTCCTTTTAGGCCTCTAACTCTTGATTGTTTGCATGACCCAACTCAACTACTTGTATGATCCCTTAGATGATTACATGATACAAGGACTTATATTCAAACTTGGTGCAAGAGCACCTTGCTCACTAGATGCCTTTAATTGGAAAAATTGTAAAAATTGAACTTTCAAATGTAAAAGCATTGTCAAAAGGTCTTGGGAGGTCATAAATGATGTATTTGAAGTGTCAAATAGGTCACTAGGGGGTTGGTTAAGTTAAATTGCAAATAAAGTTGTTTTGTTGCACAAAATTGCAAAGTTGTCAGTAAAGCAAAAAATGCAAAAAAAAAGTGCATAAAGATAAGAATGTGAAGAGACACCTTGGTGGAGAAGGTAGTTAGATAGTTGAAAATTGAAAAGGAAGTTTCCTTAATGGTTGGAAAAGCTATATAAAGCTTGTAGAAGGCAAGAAAAAGATCATCCTTTGTATTCTTGAAGATTTACAATCAATAAAAGTACCTTGTTTAGTAATTTTCTAAGTTTCTTTCTGTTGTTCATCCATTTGTATAGTTTGGGCAGAAGATTTAGGTTTTAAATCTTAGTTTTCTTGATAGATTACTAAGTTAGCCTTTCTTTAAATCCATCTAGGAGATATTTGATAGTGTAGAACATTTGTTTGAAGGTATTCTATGTAGATCAGTCAAAAACCCTTGAAATAGGGTTTTGAGAGTCAATTAAGTAAATTTTCACTAAGTTCCACCGAATTAGTCTTTGTAGATTGGTGGAGTAGATTTATTTAGGATGTTTTAAGTTTTGAACATGTGTGCAGGTATTGGGGAAACAAGAATGCAACACTAAGTTGTTATAGGGGGAATTTGAAAGGTTTCCACACATAAATTATTGATACAGTCAAGGGCTTGAAGATATATTTATTGTTGGGGTTTGGAAAGGGTTTCTAGAGCACATGCAAACACAATAAAATGAGTTTTAGGTAGTGGTAGGTTGGTGTGAGGTTAGGAAGACAAAATTTCATTAAACCCTCACTCTTTAAGCCTTATTCAACCTATAACCAAGGGTTTGCATTTTGAGACTCAAATAATGGTAAAAGTGTTCAAGTGTTAATTGAATTTATCATTTTAGACCCTGCTCTAAGACTATTTGTGGAGTTTGAGGAATGATGAGTTATTTTGAGATGACTTGCTTTGATAATCTAACCTATTTGGTAATTTAAATGCATGAGATGGTGAATTGTTCTGATGATTTTTCTAAAGAAAAGATACCTAATGTTGAGATATGTTTAAATTGATATAAATGGGTTTCCAAAATAGTATTTGGTTGATGGAGTTTCAATGTGTATCGGTTGGTATACTTGATTTAGCTATGTTACAATGCTACTAGAAATATGGTCTTTGAATGCTAGGATTTGAGATTATGTTGGAACATTGAAAAAAGTGGTTGAAAATGTTTGGAAACTCTCTTATTGAGGTGATCAAATGTGTCTAAATGCTAGGGGAAAGGTTTAGAAAGGGAACTTACAAATTTTATGTTTTGAGCACTATGATCCAAAAAGATGCTAAATGGTGTTTGACTGTAGGAAGGTGTAATTCTGTGAATATAGTGATTTAAGAGATTGTATTGGTATTGTAGTTGTTTAAATGATGTTTTTAAAGATGTACCAATGGATTGGAAGAGTTTTAGTTACATTACTTTTTGGTTGGTGTTTGAACTATGATAGATTTATGGTGCAAATTGGCTAACTTGAGTATGCAGAATGGTCAAGTTGAATGTTCAGAGCTTTCCTTCAGGATATTTGTGTTCTTTCTATCTATTTGATGTTGGTTAAGGTGATTTTTAGTTTGATAAAGGATTGGAATATTGATGTGGTGTTTTGGCTTGTCTAGAGCCTTTAAGTTTCAAGTGAAATGATGTGATTTTGATGAAAAGATAAAGGGATCTAGGGTGATTGTTTAATTGATCTTCTTAGTTTAAGTTTGGGTCTTGAGTACCCTAGATGATTGGTGGTTTTTTGTAGATTCTCTCGCATCAAAACTTGAGCTCAATTTACCCTTCTAGGCATAGGCTTTCTATTATTGCTCCTTGATGTTGACTCCATTGTTATGCATTGAATTGACCATACTACCTTTTGTACCATTGCATGTGACTATTCTCTTAACGTTTGGGTGTAACTCATTGTCCTTTTGTTGTATTCAAGGTGATTAATTGATATCACTACCATAGTTATCTTGATTGCTTTCATCAATCATGCCTGTCACTATTTGAAACTCTTCTTTCTTCTATGTTTAATCCTTGGAATTTAATTGTTCTCATGGCTTCTTGTTTGAGATATCCTTTACCATTGACTTAATGCATTTTGATTTTGTTTTCCTTCTTCTATGCAATCTCTTACTACTCCATTCACTCTTCTTGGTAACAAAAGGTCTACAAACCTGTCACTTTGGGACCATTGTCTTGAATTTCATTTTTATCTCTTCCTCAATGAATGGTGGCATCTTAATTGCCATCAATGTATTATTGACAATCAAATATTAATGTATTGCCTTAATTTTTTTTCAATGTCTTTCCTTTGGCATTATGACATTTATATTATCCTTTGATCATAGTACTCCCCTTAATTGGTGAATGGATTTCTTTATATATTCATCAATTGACTTATTTAACCCCTTTTCAAACCCCTTGCTCTTTTCAACAACCTACTCAATAGGATCAAACTCTTATAACAAACCTAATTTAGGTGTTTGTAATGATTCTTGACTTTTGCTTATCTGTTTCAGAACCACTGGAAAAACAAGATCTATAGTTTTCTTTTAGAGAAAATCTATAACTTGGTTCATAGTTTCATTTTCCCTAATAGTTACAACACACTCAATTGATGTAATTTTGCATCCATTTTTATAGTTATTACCAACATCAGAAGAAGAAATACAAATATTCATGTGCCATCATTAGGTTTGACTCCCTCGAAACCTTAGTATTGTCCCATAATTTTCATTTTGTGCCTTGACAGTTTTATCAATGTTATCAATGCTAACTTGACTGTCTTTGTTGAATTTTTTTCCTTCTAGTGATTTGTTATAAACACCCTTATCAAGACATTTGATTATCTACCTCATTTGCACAGTTATGAATCATTCACTGTCATATATCTCTATAATACAATCAAACTCTTTTCCAAGATTTTCCTTTTCATAACTCATATGCTCTATTTTTTCATTTGTTATAAACACCCTTATCAAGACATTTGATTATGTACCTCATTTTCATGGTTATGAATCATTCACTGTCATATATCTCTATAATATAGTCAAACTCTTTTCCAAGATTTTCCTTTTGATAACTCATATGCTCTATTTTTTCCCCTTTGTTCTTTGGAAACCATTGACTGCCTTCATAATTCATGACTATCCCACTCAAAGAGGATAGTATCATGGCATCCTTATAGATTTTTATCACATTTATTTTGAGAATATTGTCCTTTTTCCATGTGAATAAGAATATTTGATGCTTGTAACTAAACTTCTTTATGACTTAAGACTTCTTTCCTTTTGCAAATAAGGCTTGTATATTGTTACGGATTGCCTCTACTTCTTATCCTTTATCTTGCCATTCATATAGCTACCATACATTTGAAATTCTCTTCATTTTCCAACCTTTACAAACTCTTATCACTATCCTTCAGAAGGACTATCCTTTTCCTTAAAGCTTCTTCATTATAATTTTCTCAAGTGTGATCGAAGGACTCTCCTTGATATGAAGTTGTCCTTAATTTGAAATTGTTGTCCTCTATAGAAGGCTTCCCTATTGTCATTTTGTATGCTTTAAAGCCCTTATCTTGGAAGTGATTGCTTGGTGACAAAATTTTCCCTCCATTGATCTATCCTCTATCATCTTTAAGAACTGTGACTCCCTTAGTTGCTCATATCCTCGTCTTCTTGTTTTCCATTATCTATGTGTATTATGATTTCAACCTTTTGTGACTGTTATTACTATTGTTGCTCCTTTTTTGTTCAATGTTTTTATTTTATCCTTTTGACATGTTGATTAGAAGTTACTAAGGTAGGTCTACCACAAGTTTTCCCTCCTTCGGTGATCATTTGACCTTCAAAGTTGTCCTTTAATTACTCTATTTGCTTATTGTTGTTCCTTGTCTTGCCTAGTGTCCTTTGGATCTTTCCTTTTTTGTCTCTATTTTTTCCAACTAAGACTCCCATTTATACCCATTGTTACTGATCTATATCTACCTTTTATCTTTTTTCCTATGGATCTATAGAACAACACTATCCAATATCTTTACCACTCAATCCTTAGAAAACCTCTTTTGGATTGTGCTTATTAGTGTGACAGTCTTATTTAAAGGGAAGACACAACTTTTCACTTTTGGTGACTATTATTACTAATTTAGGTCTTTACTATCACCTCTTATTAGGTTCCTCCATAGACCAAAACTAGGTAGAATGGATCCTTCATAGGAAGAGCTCTTTATCTCCAAATATGAAACTCTTGTGCATTTATATCCTTTAGTGTGCTTCCATTCAAATGATTGTTGTTGATAATCACTCTTCTTAGAAAAGGGAAATCATCAATAAACCCTAGGAAAGGACTTTGAAAAGGTTGTTCCCAACATCTAGAACTTGTAGATTTTCCTTTTTTCACTTCCTTGTTGCATGAAAATGCCTTCTTATTCTCTATTATCCTTGATATGGTCAACAAACCTTTTCATGACTATTGATGGCTATCCATAGGTGATCAAAATTTTCCATTGTACTATATCCATAGGCCTTTAGGTGTTGAAACTTACAAAAAATCCTTGCTACTTCTCTTCCTCTATTTGAAACTTTTCCTTAATGTCATTGATGACTGCAACCTTTTAGTGCAAAGGTCTGAAACCTCATTTATTTTGGTTGTCCATTATCTCCTTCATGAGTTCAAAAACCTCTTTTACATGGTTGTCTTTGGAAATATTTAACTATCTTAGGTTTTGTGGTTATCCTTTGTCTTGCACATGAGTTAACCCTAAAAGGCTTTGAGGGAACATCAAAGGCAAACATAATAACAAGGGTTTCTCCTACTATACAATCACAATTCAAAGATATTGTATTGGCTAATTATCTTCCATGACATGAGTTATCTCAAGATCAAAACATTGAAACTCTTGTGATACAAACAACTAGTTCTATCCCTTGCAAATGGTAATGAGAGGTTTTGAATGAGATAGAGTTGACCTGGCTAAGAGGAAAAGTATGCATGGTGTTTGCATGGCTTTGAATGAACTATCTTCAATTTGAAAGAAGATATTTCCTCACGTTATTTTAACTCTCATGATTTTTTCTTCACATCCAATCTCTTTTGAAATTTCTCTTCAACTCTAGAAGTTGATCGACACATTAAGATGCATCAAATAAACTATTGTTGCAATGATAAAATATGTTTGATCTCATGTCAAAATCCTCCATGAGGCTTAGGATAGCCTTGCTTGCCATGATTGATGTACAACTTCTATCTTGTGATAAGAACTAAGGTTCAAACCCTAAAACTTGACTTGGCTCTGCGTTAGGACTGAAATATGAAAACCTTCCCTATACATGCAATGTGGAATTAATGGCAAGGCAGCTTGAGCATGAGAGGGAGAATATTTAATTATGATTTAAAGCAAGTGACTTCTTTATTACTTCAAATTTCAATTCCATCCAAAGCTTTATGAAGTGAAAAAATAGAAATTATTTTTCCCTCTCACTTTATCAAGGTGGTTCTAGATAAATACAAGGGCTTTGAACACCTTTAAACCCATTTTTTAGTGCAATAAAGTTATACAACCATACTAGAACATGAAACCCATTATTTATAAAAGGTGAAAACTTTGCCCTCTTGAACCTATTCGCACATGGCAACAAAAATTGGTATGAACTACCTTACTCCCCTTTAGTAAATAAAATATGCATGAAGATTGCTTAGGAGGACTGAATGGTAAAACTTAGGTGACATTTGAGACTCAAGGTCTAAAATTTCTAAAAATGCTAATATTGTCTATAACTTCCTTCCCTTAAAGTTTCTAGTGTTCAGTTGTTCCGCAAGTCTGTGTTTATAAGTTGTGTTCTATGGCAGTATGTCTGGTTGCACAGAATGGTGGTGTTCTCAGTTGCAGGTGGTTGTGGTAGTGTTGTAGAATATTATGATGATGTTGGAATATTCTGGGATGTTGTGTGGATGTTGTGAAGTGTTTCTTTGTGGTTTGCATATTTTTTCGGACTTGGAGAGGCGTTTATGTGATCACTTGTTAGTGTTAGTGTAGGTTTGGCTGACCTAGCATGCTAGAGCTAATTACGAAGGTTGTTTCTTATTTTTGGAAGTGTGGTGACACATTTCGGTGTATATTTGGGTCCTAGTTAACCCTTGGCATGGTTTGCCTTCAATTCTTTCCACTGCAAAGGTGTTTGGTGCTAACCTATTTCGTGTTTCATGTTGAAGGTTCATATGTTTCATTGAGGATAACCTTAAGGAGTTGTTTAGGTTGCAAATGGTATAAATGCAAGGTGAATTTTTGGAGATGGAGTGGCATGTGTGGAAAGTGTGAGGTTCGAATATGATCAAATGTGGTGATCTAAGTTTGAGCTTAATTCCTATGACTCCAATTGTAGTGAGCATGAGGTTTCTATATTTTACTGTGCTTGAAGTTGCTAGAGGCAGTGAGCCAAAGGTTATAGATGGCATAAAGTTGCAGTGGTGAATATTCTTGTTGCTCTAAGATAGTGAATCTCTCCATAATAGCTTCTTCTATCTTCTTTATTCTCAATAGTGAGTCCTTTGGGTAGTGATCCTTTCTTTTTTTCTAGGTAGTGAGCCCTTGGTAGTGATCCTAATTATATTCAATGTTCCTATTCATATATATGTGAGCTAGTCCTCGTTGTGGTTTTTCCTTGATTATTGTTTTCCACATAAATCTAGTATTCTATTGTGCTTAGTTGTGTTTTCATTTTTTTTTCATATGTTTACATTTTGTAAATGCTTAATGAGGGTTTAAATGTTCATAAGGGTTTGAAATTTAATGAGGGATTGAATGTTTTAATGTACAATTGATTGACCTCCCTCTCATTTGTCCTATGCATCTAAAAATTTGTATCAAAGTTATGGTTCCTAGGAATAAGCTTAATCGCTTGAGGTAGATCCAATGGCACATAGGAAGGGTGACAAAGCTCCAATGTTTGATGGTATGAATTATGCTTACTGGAAATTTAGGATGGAATCCTTTCTTGTCTCTCTCGGACTTGGAGTCTAGAAATTAGTTGAAAAAGGATATACCTTGCCTAATAATGTTCCAATGAGTGATGATGATATCAAGGATTATGAGAATAATTGCAAAGAAAAGAATGTTATCCTGAGTGGTCTCTCTGATTCTAAACTTGGAAAGGTGATAAGTCTAAAAACTACTAAAGAGGTTTGGGTGAATTTGTAGAAAATTTATGAAGGAGATGATAAGGTCAAGAAAGAAAAGATGTAGAACTACAAAGAAAAATTTGAAACCCTAAGGATGTTTGAAGATGAAGACATTACACCCTACATGCTCAAAGTGGATGGAGTTGTTAATGTCATCAATGGACTTGGTGGTAAGTTGGAAGAAAGTGAAGTTATGAGAAAGGTATTAAGAACTCTTCCTATTTATCTTATAGTTCTAAAGTTTCTACTATTGAGGAAGCTCAAAACTTAGATCAATATTCTAGACATTCAATGTTTGGTGCTTTGATTTCTTATGAATTGAAAGAGTTTGGTCAAGATGCTACAAAGAAAGAAACTTCTTTTAAAGTTTACAATGCAAAGAAGGATAATGAATAAGATCCTAATGATCTTGATGAAGTGGAAGAAAATTTTGTAAGAAGATTGAAAAAGTACGCTAAAAAATAAAAAGGTAAGTTACCCTTTAAGTGTGTTAATTGTGGGAAGATAGATTATTATGCTTCTAAATGTCCAATAAAAGTTGTAAATGAAAAACATAAGGATCATAAAGGTAAATCTATCAAGAAAAGATATTATGTTGAAAAAGGCAATGGTCTATCTAATGATGAGGAATAAAAAATTCCTAATTAAGATAGTGATGAATTCTTGTTCATGGCTCTAAATGTTGGAACTATATTGATTGTTTTTCATGTAAGAGAGGAGAGGAACTACTGGATGATTGATAGTGGATGCTCAAATCATATGACAAGTGATAAGAATAAGTTTTTTAAACTTTAGAAGTATGATGGTGCTCTTGTTAAGTTTGGTGATGATACATATATTAAGCTTTATGAAAAAGGTTCAGTTAGTTTTGATGGAAAGCATAAAATAGATGGTGCTCTTTATGTCAAGGGTCTCCAGCACAATCTTCTCAGTGTAGGACAATTTTTTTGCAAAGGATATAATTTGTTGTTCTAGGATGATGATTGTGAAATCAAAAAGAGAAGCTCCAAAACCTTAGTTGTTGTAGGTACAAGGATAGAAGGTAATGTTTAGCAGCTCAAAGGTGGTGGTGTTAAGTGCTTTATGTTTCAAATTAATGAAATTTGGCTATGAAATAGAAGAATGGGTCACATTAAATTTGAAAGCCTAGTGAATATTAGTTCTATCGATACTGTGAGAGATCTACCAAAGATTACAAAGCCTATCAATGCAATCTGCAAAGAGTGACAGTTTAGAAAGCAAATAAAGAATAGGTTTAGAACTAAAGAATATTCTACTGCAAGACCTTTGGAGTTGGTGCATATAGACCTATGTGGACCTACCAAAATAAGAAGCTCTCAAGGTGATAGGTATTTCATGTTATTGATAGATGATTATTATAGAATGACTTGGGTGACATTTCTCAAAGAAAAATTAAAAGCTCTAGATAAGTTTAAAGATTTCAAATATATGGTTGAGAATGAAATGAATTTGAAAATCAAGTGCTTGAGGTTTGACAGAGGTGGTGAGTTAACCTCAAATGATTTTAATAGTTTTTGTGAAGATCATGGAATAAAGAGACAATTATCAACTCCTAGGACTCCTTAGTAGAATGGAGTTGTGGAAAGGAAGAATAGGTCAGTTCAAGAAGCAACAAGAACCATTTTGAAGGAAGAAAATATACTAGAAGTCTACTAGAAAGAATAAATTCATATTGTTGTGTACATACTAAATAGTTCAAAGACTCCTTATGAGTTATGGCATGGAAAACCTCCTACTGTGAAATATTTTAGAGTGTTTGGAAGAAACTATTATTTCATAAGAGATGAAGAAAACTTAGGAAATTTTGATGCAAGATCTGATGAAGGAATATTCCTTGGATACTCTACAAAGAGAAAGGCATATAGATGCTATAACAAAAGGCTGAAACTAAAGAATATAATTGAAAGTGAAAATTTCAAAGTGGATGAAGAGCCATTGTAGAGTTTAATATTGATAGAAGGATATGAATCTGATGAACCCCCTTGCAGTGAAGAAGACAAGGAAGAAGAGAGAGAAAGACATATGACAGTTGAAGAGGAAGAAGCTCTAGAAAAGATCCCTAAGACTCCTACGTATGTGCAAAAGAATCATTTTGAAGATCAAATAATTGGAGATAAGAGAAAAGGTACGTTGACAAGGAAAAAAGTTGCTATGATATAGGAATAGGTAAACTTTTGTTTACTTTTAGAAGTAGAGCCCTAAAATAGTAACTAAAGCATGCAAGGATGAGAACTAGATCAAAGTTATGGAAGAAGAGTTGAGACAAATTGAGAAGAATCAAACATGGGAATTGGTCTTGTTGATGGGTTTTTTTGCACTTTCTCAACATAGATAATGCATAAGGGAACTACCTCTCTTGAAAGGAAATCTCCTACAAAAAGTTGTAGAAAATTACCCCAAGGTCTCTTGGGTGTTAGGTCATGACTTGCTTGGAATGTCTCAATTGGTTCAATGTGATGTTGTTGGTAATCACAAGGTATCCTTATGTAAGTTAAGTTGGAGAGGAATTGTTTATTCGAATAGAGTTCTTAAGGTGTGGGAATTGATGTGCAGTTTCTACAAGTTCAAAACAAAAGTCTAGAACTCTATTTTCATTATCAAATCTGGCTTTACAATGTGCAATGGACTTTGTCTAAAGTAATATTTTAAAGAAAATTCAAAAGGGTAGAGAAGAGAGTAGGTTCCTAGACCTGAAGCTACCAATGAACAGTGATAATGGAGGATGCTACAGTGGACAACCTTCCTAAAACTAAGTTCCACTTAACCAAATTTACAAATAGTCTCATGAAACAAGTGCAATCTTCTAGGGTCTACAAATTTTCAACCATTCATTCACCATAAAGCATGAACAAAAGATAGAATTTAAGTGCATCATTCAATTCATGTCCAAACTAGTTTTACATTTATATTTATCATCAACAAACAACAAAAAGCATGGACAAGGAAGGGTATCAACACAACAGAATTCTTCAATATCAATGATCAATATCTACCTAATCTACTAACAACATGCTAAAAACATAGAACACCAAAGGAAATCTATTCAAATCTATTAACTATGAAGAGAAGAATCATGAAACATGCAATGGAACTCAAGAATCCACCAAAATCAATGAATTTCTATTAAAATTTCAATAGCATGTCTTTACAACAACTCAACTCTCTCTTGAAAATAAGAGGAGACCCCCTATTTATAGTGTCCAAAAATCAAAATGAATGACCAAGATTTAATATCATTGTGTGGCCAAGATTCACTAAAAATTAGGATTTCACCAACCCCCCTAATATTTTACAATATAAAATACATCTTTTGTCTTCTAGCCTATTTTGTCTTCTAGTGGGCAGCACTACAGCATTTTGTCTTTTAGTTGATTTCCATGTTGCAGCTACTTTGTGAGGAACTCATCATCAATGGTTGGATTTCCTTCATGCTTCTTCAAAGTAGCATATTCCACAAACTTGTCGATCAATTCCTGGAGCTTGTTCCATTCGATTATATCAGATTGGAGCACTTGGAATGTCAATTTCCTAGATCTGCTAGTAATTACATCTCGATCCTTATCAAATTTTGGCATATTCTTTACCACTTGCTCAGATTGAGTGAAGGCCCGCGTAGAAAAATCCATAAAGTTTGGCGTGAGTATATCCATGGCTCCATTTTCCATCTTCTTATGGAAGTGTGGCTTTATTTTCTCTGTATCCAGCTCAATGAAGGGCATGCCAAGATTTTTCATTAGCTTTAGGTACTCCTCACAAGTTGTTCTAATTTCCTTGGTCCAATCTATGTCGAGCTCCACTTCATGGAGCAACCGCTCCAAAATTTCTCTTTTTTGATCAAGGCCTAATTTCCATGTTTCTACGAGCCAATGATCATCCTTCACCAATGCAAGCTCCTTTTCCCATGTTCTTTTAGACATCCTAAGGATAGCCTCAATTTTAGGATACGTAATCCTATAGAGATATGGGAAGTCGGTGCAAAATTTCCCTATGCCCTTAAGCTACTTTTTCACTTCTAGGAACTTATTTGCTATCCTGGCAGCATGGTTGATGCCCATGTTTTTGTTGTAGAGGACTCACTGGAATGAATCCTTTGTGGCCTTAGTCCAATTTTTCCTTCTCTTTAATTTGTTGATATGGTCCTTAGACAACAGTTGAGGTGGGGCTAACAAGGTTATCAACAATTCTTCAGCAGAAGACCATTGTTGAATGTAGGTTGTTAAATCTGCTACTTGTGATTTCAATTCCTCCTTAGAATATTTTTCCTTATTCATTTGATGCACGATAGTGGCAACGGACCCCTGGAGGTGATCAATCTTTTGTTCCTGAGTGGCTTTCCCCAAGTCAATGGTGGAGACATTATAACTAACTCCCTCTCCTCCCACTACTAGAGTAGCTATCTGCATAGTTCTTGATCCTGAGGCATCCATCGTTATGTGCGATCTGACCTTTGCTTTCTTTTCCTTCTTTGTTCCTATCTACACCCGAGCTAGAATGGCTTCCAACTTTGCTTTCAAATCCATAAGGGTACGGGTCTTCTTCTCCAATTTCTTTTCTAGCCACTCAGGCATCTAGGACCCTTCTTTTGGTGATTCATGATCACCTTCCTCCCTTTGGGCATGTTGGATCTCCATTTCTTGGTGACCCCGGGCCTCTTGTGATGTCTTTTCTTCCTTTTTTTCATCTGAATCTCAAATGAATATAGCTTCTCCCTTCAGAGATTCAGTGGTGGCTATGTGTTCTTTGGGGCTATCTTCCCCTTAAGATCTCTTTTCTTCTTCTTCTTTCCCACGCTCTCTGTCATGCTCCGCCTCTGGGCTCTTTCTTATTTCAGCCTCTTCTTCAAGCTTGTTTTCTTCTTTCTTTTCTTCTTCCTTCTCTTCTTCTCTTGGGGGAGGAATTTCTTCATCATGTTCAGGGCTCTTATCTTGTTCCCTAGTTGGAGGTTTTGTGGTCACCTCCATTTCATCATTTGTTTCTTTCTTCTCTTGGGAGGGTTGTTTTTCAATTTCCTCCCCAACATCTTTGAGTTGTTGGGCCAATTCTTCTTTGAGCTCTTGGTCAGAGGTTTCTACAATATAATTCACATTGGGGTCTTCAACATCTTCCTCAAAGGAATTTGTTTCCTCCTTTTCATGCACCGCTTCATCAATAACCAGGTGTTGGTGCATAGGGTGCTCATGATAATCATCAGGATCTTCTTCCATTTCTTTAGCTATCTCCCTTTCCTATTTGTCCAAATCCTTAGAAATTTGTATTGTTTCCTCCATTGTAGGTGGTTTAGTCAGAGGAGGAGGGATAGGGAGGCCAGCAACAACTTGTGCTAAAGAAACATGTACTACAGGATTCATCAGTACCGCAGAAAGCTCTATTGGTATGTTCTGGATGTGCTGAGTAAAGGCCTCTGGGAGCAAGATGGTGGGCATTGTCATTCTTGTAGTTGCCAATGGAAGGGTGTTCGATGGAGACATGGAGGAAGAAGAGAGTAGGGAATTGGTGGTGGAGGAAGATTTTATCACCAAGATTGGTGCAGTAGACGAGGTAGAGGCAAGGTGAACTGAAATGTCCACTGCGGGTGGAGAAGAAACAAGCAATGCTTGTGATGCCAGCAAAGGAGTGATGGTAGTGGTAGTAGTAGTAGTAGTGGTGGTGAGAGTAGAGGAAGCATGTGGAGAGTTGGGCTGCTCATCCTCTTCTTCCTCTCCTTCATAGAGGGGGTCCTCCTGAATGGTGGGCATCTCCGCAAAACCACCCAACTTCTCTGCTTTCTTAGAGGGCTCACCCTCTAATGCCTTCCTTGAATATACTTTGTGCTTAGGCTAGCATTCTACCACCTCTTTCCTTTTCTTTGACCTGGTAGTAGGAGGGTTCTTTGAGGTTCCCCATATGGGATAGTAGTAGTTCCACTATCATTCTTGCTCTCAAGCTCATCCTCGATCTCTCCATAAGTTAAAGTGGCACCTTGGAGTTTTAATTCAGCAATCTACCCATCAATCCATCATTTATTTTGGGCTTCAATTGGATTTGTCAAAATATCAAGGTCATTGACCTCTAATTCATCCCAACCAATTAGGGGCAGTGAGAAGTTAGCAATGACATCAAATCTTGGATCTATCACAATATATTCTTCCTCCACAACTTGATCCAACACCGGGAACAAGTTCACCATTTTGACAAAGTACACCATCGTGCACATATAGTGCCTCATGCAAAAATCTTTATCATCTTTAGATAATTTTCCTAGAAGTCCTCCACATTGTGTAGATGGGAATATTCCTTTCCAACCATCTTCTTTAGCTTGCCATTCAGATCCATCTGTGGCCAGGTAGTGTGGTGATCCAGATTGTATTCAATGATCTCTTTCTCAGAGAAATCTGCACACTGGGATGCGGGGATTGCATATATTCCTTGGCCAAATGTGAGAAGATATGGAATCCCTAGCCTATGCTTATCACTTAGAAGATTATGGGCATGTTGTAGTTTCCTGGAGACCTCCAACAATATCAACTGGTCATTTGGGTATCAGGGCAGCTTATATGGCTTGTCAGAGAAGCCCTCGGTTCTCATATACGTGAATTTAGGAAATTGGATGAACAAAAATACGAATTGATGAATGAAGGAATTTGCACTATGAGTGACTCTCCTTTTGAAGTCACCTCCAAGTGATCTGATAATGTGCCCGATGAAGGCATCATTCACTCTATGGTAATCTTTCTTGAAATTTCTATATTGGAGCTAAGGGTATCTTTCATAGACCTTTAGCTCCCTCCCCAGAGTCTAGCTTGGTGCCACAAATAGTCCTCTGTATTGATCATGGTCGGTCAATAGATAGACCAGGTATGAGGTAATGTAGAATTGGCAACTCTTTCTTACAACCACAAACTGCTCATGTAGATAGTTGCTAATCATTCCCACCTAATGGAATTTGGTCTTCCCTCTGATGATTTCTTCTATGAAATATAGCATCCACTCTTGAAAATATGCCATAGTTGGGAGGCCCATAACTCTACTTAGTAAGGTTACCAAATTGTGTTAATCATTGTAGAAGTCGCTTCTGAAAAGCTCTTGAGGCACTTTATTCACGTTGCCCCTCTTTTCCTTCAGCCAAAATTGATTGATCAATTTCTTGCACTTGAGGGGGTCAGCCTTCCACGTGCTCTTGGCATATTCCTTAGATGTCTCCTCCATCTCATCAAAGGTGGGGATATGGAAATTTTATCTTATAGACTTGGAGTACAAGTCAGCCAATATGTTGCCATATCGATCCATGATTCTCTTTGTCTGTTCTTGGTAGGCCTCCTTGCATGCCATTACTAGCTCAGGAGCCACAAAGGCAGATGGGAAACTGGCTACCTTGGCCAATCCAATTTTCCTAATCTTCTTTGCATTCTTGGTGGTAGGGTTGATGATGACCCTCTGCTTGAATTCATCAATATCAATGTGCCCCAAGTTTGTATCTGAGATAGTGTCCCATTCTATGGTGACCTTAGTGTTGATTGCCACCCCTTGGAATTTGTACTTCATTGGTTCCTTGTCCTCTTTTCCCCATGGTGCTTTGGATGCCTTCTTTCCCTTTTCCTTCTTTGCAGATGCTCCTAAAGGTCTAGCAACTAATTCCATATATCCTACAATCAAAGGAGCTATCATCATGTTCATGTGCAAAACACGAGAAAAATCAGCAAAACCTTGCAAAATCCATGTTAGATCAAGTAATTCATTGTTCAAGTATCTTAATATTCCTTTTAGATTATGATTTTCCTCTCGTTTGAGGGAGTTATGACAACCTGGGCCCAGGGGTGCAAACTTCCCTAGGTCGGTAGCCATTTTGAGGGCAGCTACAAATGAACGGTAGACAGGGCACGACTGCCCGCATGGTTCCACCAGCATTAGGTTTTCATCTTGAGGTGGGATCCATTAGGAGGTTAAATCATTTTAACATGTGGATTGGATCATTCATGTGGTTCTTGGAAGCTTATCTTGGCCATTTAGCCATGCGGGCCTAAGGCATGCAGGTGCAGGGGCTATCTTGATTGTTTTAAGCTTTATCATTGAAACGACATTGGCAAGGCAGCACCCTGCATTGCAGAATCTGCACCAGGTGAGGACAACACCTTTCACTTTTGAAGTTCATTTCATTTAACTGAGTGTGGGTGAGGAGCTGCAGAAGGATGTTGGGCATCAACCATTCACAATGATGGAGAGAGGACGGTGGTTCACATAGGGTGGTCTGCATCGTCGGGTCTACATGAGTCCTTGGTCAAAGCTTATTTGTTCATAATCAGCCAAACGAAAGTAGGGAATGTGGGGCCTGCTAGGTGGATGAATGGTCGACCATTTCCATTTTGTATGGAAAATAAGTGGCGGAGGCCCACGAATGACCACCTGCATCAAATTATTCTTCACTTAGTGGCTTTTAATTCATTTGGGGAGGAAAGCAAGCGTCGGGGTCCGTGAAGAAGAAAGCCGAAGGTTGTTGGCTATTTTCAAGCGGCGGCAAGGGGCATCAGCAACCCGCACTAGACAGTCTACAAGTAACTTTCTTAGTCGGTCATCTCCTTACAATGGGTCAAACAGATGTTGGGAGTGCGGGATCCGCTAGGTGGATGGATGTTCAATCGTTGCCGTTTTGGATGGCGAATAAGCGGCGAAGGCCCATGGATAGAAGTCCGCAATGGGAAATACACAAAGGAGGTCATCACTTAGTCATTTTAGTGCAACATGATGGATGAAGATAGTTGAGGCAGGGCCCGCCTAGCGAAATAATAAGGTCAATCATCCATTTTGGATGGTGAGGCATAGAGGGTAGTTCGCAGGCAGAAGCCCACAGTCACAGACTTGCAATGGTCGAGAGACATTTCTTTGGGCTTGTGAATTTTGCTAAGTTTGAAAGGGATGACCAGGAAAGGGCACCCTCCTGCACACGTGGGTTTTAGGGAAGTGAAGGTATTTGTTTTAAAAAATTTATTGTTTGAGGATCAGGGTGACAGCGATGGGCTCTTTGCGGACTCGTAGGATGTGATGGCTCTAGTTCAAGAACGGTCATGGAAGGTGAAAATTCTACAGGGTTTTTGGGGGTAGATTTTAAAAGAATTTCAAATTTCTACGATGTGGATTTTTTTTATCATGATATCTTCTTCCCAGTTTGAAGGTTTTTACTCTTTAAGATTTTAATAATTTTTCAAAAATCAAGAAAAACCCATGAAAAAACAGTGGTGGAAGACTGACTAGGAAACTCGATGAAAATCATGAAGAGACAACAAATAATGATTCTCTGAACAGCAGTGAGACGATGTGGGCACAGACGTGATGGCAGCTAAAGGCTTTGACAACTTTCCAAGAGGAATGTCGGTGAAAATGACTTGTTGATGCTTCTATTTATAGAGTTTTGAGCATTAAATACTTGCCATTAGTGCGGGTACAGAGGTCATAGGGGTTGGTTGGAATGCATTTCAAAAGAGATGGCTACAAGAACGACAAGGTCTATAAGGTGGGTAGTAGTCGAAGGTTGGTTGTCTAGCAAGTTAGCACAGATTATGGAGAAGGAGGTTGTGGATCCCGCAAGGTAGGTCGATCTGCCAAGTTGGCCATTTGGAACTGCGAAGATACCACAAAATTCCACATAAGGTGGCTTGTAGGGGAAGACCTGCATAGCGTGAAGGATGACAACTTTAAAGTTTGAAGGAAAACTGCCAACAGAACCCCGCAGAGGCTAGACTTGGAAATTTTGAGGTTGGTGAAACTTGGTCAACTTGAGATGGTGACTCTTGGACTCCCTAACCACTTAGGACTCAAAATAGGGGGCACAAAAAATGAGGCGAAAGAAAAAGAGACCCGACAAAGTGAAAAGAGAGGGTCCAAGTTTTGAACAGGGCGTGTGTGCTATATGCACAACAAATGGCGATTTTGCTAGGGAACGCTCCTAAGAATTCTAGGGATAAATGTTCATTTAGAACCCATAATCTCTAGTTTCAAAGACTAGGGGCAGTTTCCTTAGCTAAATCATATCACAAAACATCTCAAAAGTGTGTGCATATGGTGAATTCATTCTTTTCCCTTAGAAACTATGACAAACTATCGTTAATCAGACTAGGCAAGCTACATGAATCGTCTAACTCCAAAAGTAACCTGGACATTGGCTTGCTGCCAGTCAGGCATCCATAGCCTTGAAGAAGTTGCCACTGTGATTGCATGAACATTTCTCTATTGCTATCCAAGCATCCATAGCCCCAGTAGATTTTTCCGCACACCCACACAATTGCTTGATTTTATCATTTTCCTTTCTTTTTCTTTCCTTTTAATATCTCTTTTAATACTCTTTCTTTTGCTCAATCGTGTAAGCATCAAAGCTTACTGTGGGTTTGAAGTCACAGTGGTCACTAAAGCAGACTTAATATTTTTCACTTGCTAAGTCAGCATAACGATGACTGCACAACTCGTGAGAAACAATTGTGTGTTTTTTGCAAGATCTAAGATGGACTTGAAAGGATTCAACTAAGGATCAGGCTCTAAGTCAAGTCAGAGTTTAAATAAGGAGACTACTCAATAGCAGCAATCAGAGACCAACAGTTGAGAGTGAGCACTTATCCAAAGAACACTAAAAGAAAACAACAAAGTGAATCATTCATCTAACCAAGAATGGCCACCGCATCAGATACAAAGGAGCACTCTTAGAAAAACAAGACGACCGGGAAACGAGCAAAACAAAAGTGAAGCGAGATAGCAAAATAGGAAACCCAAACTAACCTATGTACAAGTATTTATAAAGGACTAGCTCAAAAGAGCTTAGGCAAGGAAATAGTGCTTAAGGTGCTTCTTGTTGACAGGAAGTGGGACATCTTCACCAATTAAGGTCTTGAGGTGGAAAGTGTTATCTCCTAAGATTTCAGAAATCTAAAAGGGGCCAAGCTAGAGCTTGTCAAATTTGTGATGTCCCCCTTTATTTTTATGGGCCTTGTCCCAACATAGGACCAGATCAGCAATTCTAAAGGCTTTTACATTGGATCTTTGATCAAAACATTTTTTGACCACACCTGGTATTTGGAAAAATTCTCAATAGCTCAATCACGTAGCTCTTCTAGGTGGAGAATTTTAGCCAAGCGGGCCTCTCGTCAATCCCCTTCTTCATAAAAGGTGTTGATAAATTGGAGGGTGGGGATCTTGAGGTGGAAAGGGAACACAGGATTGAAGGCATAAACAAGGTGGAATGGGGAATCACCCAGGGAAGCCTTGTGAGGTGTGCGATCTGCCCAAAGGGTGAAATGAAGTGGGTGTACCAATCTTTAGGATTCCTATCAAGTAGCTTTTTTATCACAGAGATTAGGTTTTTGTTTGTGGATTTAGCTAGGCCATTGCCCTGAGCATAGTAATTGGATGATAATTTTAGGGAAATACCATAATCAAAGTCCCAACTAGCGAATTTGAGAGAGGAGAAAGTGGGGCCATTATCACAAACTAAAGCGTACAAGCAACCAAAATGATTTAAAATGAAACTTTCAAGAAAATTGGTAACTACCTTTGTAGTGCATTATCTACGTGCAATTGCTTCTATCCATCTAGTACAATAATCATAGGCGGTTAGAATGTACCTGTGACCCATGGAGAATGGTGGGCTTACCGATCCAATGAAGCCGAGACCCCATTGCGCGAACGGTCTTACCTCCAGGATTGGTTGTAGTAAGACAACAACATTTATTTGTTTGGTTGTGGCAGTCTGGCACACATGCCAAGTGCGAACATGGCTATGTGCATCCTTGAAGACTGTTGACCAACAATACCCCACTCATAGGATTTGATGAGCAGCGAAAGGACTAGACCCATGACTAGTGCCAAATTTGTCATGAAATTCCTTCAACACTCTAGCTACTTCTTCCTTTCCAATGCATCTGAGGTAGATCCCTTCATGATTCTTCTTATAAAGTATAGACCCTTGCAATATGTAACTGTTTCTTTTTAGTCAAAGAGCATGCTTTTTAACTCCCTGTAGACAAGATGGGCACTTGTTATGCAATAGGTAGCAGATGATATCATCATACCACTCCCTAAGAGAGAAATCTTCAAGTTGATATTGTTGAACTGTGAGTTCAAGTCCTGCCTCAGCCACCATCTCAACTATTGTTCAGGTAAGGGCCTATCCTCTCACTAGTTTCATTGGCTAAATTTCCATGTTGTATTCTTGTAGTAGGGTAACCCATTCAGCTCTTCTTTCTCCCCACTCGTTCTACATTAGCAACATCGTTACTGTCAAATCAAACACAATGGAAAACACCTTGTTGTGTAAGATATAGTGTGTGAATTTCTTTACTCCTCTAACCAAGGCATACACCTACTTTTCTATGTTTTGATATCTTAGTTCAACATCCTTTAATGGAGAACTCATGAAGGCAATTGGGTGTTCACTTCATCATCCTTTTGAGTCAATATACTAGCACACAAATAATCTGAAGCAAATGAGTAAACATAGAATGGCTTCAGGTAATTAGGACTGACTAACACAGATGCATCAGAAATTGCTTTCTTTATTTCCTCGAAGGCCTAATTTTCCTATGGAATCCACTCAACTTTAGCATCTTGCTTCAACATGGCATTGAGTGCCTTGACTATTTCAACAAAGCCCATAATGAACTTTCGGTCAAAGTTTATCTTTCTGAAGAAAGATTCCATCTTTCTTGCTACCTGGCAACTAAATCTTCAAGAGGGACTAAATACGCTCAGGATCTATTGAGATTCCTTTCTCTGAAATAATGTGCCTGATTAGCTTTCCTTCTATAACTCCAAAGATGCACTTCTTCAGATTAACGAAAATTCCAAATTCTATGCACTTGTGAAAGACTTTACATAGATCAAAAACATGATCACCTCATTTCTTCGAGAACACAGTAAGATCATCCATGTAGATAATTATGCACTTTTCGATCAGATATTTGAAGACTATGTCCATTGCATGCTGGAAAGTAGTGCCAGCATTGATGACTCTGAATGACATTCTCCTATAAGCAAAGGTTTCCCACTTGGTGGTGAACGTTGTCTTGTGCCTATCCTTGTATTGCACCATTACTTGATTATACCTAGAGTATCCATCTAGGAAAGACATCATTTATGATCCATCGACGATCTATAGCACCTCATCCAATGAAGGTATTGGATAGTTGTCTTTCTCAGAAGCTCAGTTCAAGTTGCAAAAATCCACACACAATCTAATTTCTTCGTTCTTCTTCCTAACCGGGACCAAGTTGTCCACCCATGTGGAGTGCCTGATAGGAAATATGATCCTAGTTGATAGCATCTTCTACACTTCCTTATAAATAATGGGCTCTAGCAAGGCATTGATGGGACACTGTCATTGTCGAAATGGTCACACATCTGGCTTGAGAGGAATAGTGTGTGTGATGATTGAGGTGTCAGATGTCTTCAAATTCTCATAACTCTAGGAAACTACATCATGATATTTATACAAAGCATCAATGATTCCTTTCTTCTCTACTAATGTGCATACCTTTCTAATGAGTACATTTTTAACCTCCTCAGTTGTTCTGAGGTTGTGAGTGTCACACTAATTGTTAATGGAATCCCTCTTTGCTTGATGGTCCTAGTCTCTGATATGATCTGATCCAAATCAAATATTTGTTCAACTGGACCATACCCCTTGGGATAGTGTTCATCTCGAGATTGATGACTCCTATATCTAACTCAGCTTCTTCAGGTTCATCCTCATCAATTATCTGAGTGGAAAACACATCAGAACTAGTGATGAAATCCAAGATGTGCTTGTCGTCATTGAACACCTAGAAATGGGCAATGTTGTCTAGCATAGAAGGGGTGGAGGTAAGCTCAATAGTGAACATTTTAAGACTAGACAGTGATAATGGTTGAAGAGTACTAGCTACTTGAGCCAAAGCATCAACAGTATGGTTTTGGGATTGAGGGATCAACTAAATATTAAAGGCATCTAGGCTTTCTAACAGGTCCCAAACCCTATGCCTATAGTTTGCTAGTCTTCTATCATGGCATGAATATAATTTTATAACTTTTTTTATTACAAATTCTGAATCACCAAAGACTTACAACATTTTAACTTTCTTTCTTAGGGCCATCAGAAGACCATGGACTAATGCTTCGTACTCTGTTATGTTAGTTGTGCAATAAAACTGAAGCCTATGAGTGGCGAAGTAAGTCTTACCCGTGGGGCTGATGAGTTCAAATCCTTAACTTGGAGGGTTCCTTAACTTCGGGGTCAATCATACATTCATTCCTTCTGGGTTGCACACCTGCATCTACCATTTCTGGAAAGGGCACTAACTCAACATGATTGGTGATAGGTTTCCTTATAGGTAGCTCCTTATGAGGCATAACTTGTCCTTTGATGTGTTCTACTAATGTCTGGCACAAGAAGCATTTGAATTCTAAATGGGCAGCATTGAGGACTCTACACCAACTGGATAAAAAAAGCTCTTGTAAACCCATTCTTGACCCAAGGCTAAGCTGGTTTTGCACAAATTTCTCCATGAAACAATGTAATCCATCTAACAATCCCAAGTTCTCATCATCATAAGATTTGTCGTCATCTGATTCTACCAGTATCTTTGTGCTCTAAGGTGCATAGGCTAAATTGGCAAGAGGGTTGCATAATACCAAGAAGACTTCTTCAATCACCTCTTCTTCTTGAAGCTCTAATTTTTCCTGGTATGCTATGGGAAAATAATTACCTAACTCCATTTCAGCAAACAACACCTTATTGGCATTGTTGTACTCTATGATCATGAACTTCATTCGCGGATCTCAATCAATACGGATTTGGTTTGGCAGTCCCTTCCATGGCAGCCACAAATGAGAGAAGTCTATTGCAACATACCCATTTAATGCTCGTGTGAAATCTCACCCCAGTATTATTCCATATGTGTCTGGGATATCTGCAACTTGAATGTCAATAACTTGTTGCACTCTTGCATCTGCAACAATCTGCATAGGAATCCAAATGATTTCTTTGACTATGTTCACCTCAATTTTTTCCAGCTGAGTTACTTTCCTTCTGGAAGGTGTGGGGACTATTCCCAATGCTTTGCACACAACGAGAGGCATCACATTGTCAGATGCTCCTAAATCAAGCAGGAAATTATGTAGATTCTTTCCAAATATTCTAATAGTTGTGAGGAAGGGTGGCATTTCCAGTTTCCCTTGGAAAAGACCCATAGGTGTATTTGCTTGAGCTAATTGGTTCTAATCCTTCTCATTGGTCTTTTCCTTAGCTTGCACTTGGCTTTGTTCTTTAGCAGGTTGTTTCCCTATTTTTTTATTAGAAGGAACATCTTTCTTATTACCTATGATCTCTTGAATTACAGGCTCATGTTGCGGCTCTTCAAAAGAGAATCTCTTAGCTAGTATTTCTTGAGTTGATTTAGAGGAAGCAGTCCCATTGATCATCCTAAAGAAGACATTCCCAATTGCAAGGACCTTAAGTAACTCAAAGCCAAATAGACTTATCTTGACCTTTTTAAATTCATTGGCCAGGTATTCAACCAACTTCTCAATTTCAACCTCGAAGGCTTTGCCTTGGGAAGTGCTAGTAGACTGATTTTGCATTTGATTTGGTTTGTCTTTGTTGAAATATTGTGTGGGTACATAAGGGTAGCCTAGATTATTACTATCGTTCAAGTCATGTGGGGTGCTAAAGTTATTGGGTGGAGTGGAAGTTGTGAAAGGTCCTCCTACTTACCTATTCCTTAAATTATATTGGGATGCTCTTTTATGAAACATTTGGACCTCATCTTCACGAAAATATTCCTCATCTACTAGACCATTATCTACTGAAGTAAAGAGCTGGGACAAGGCTTCTTCGCTACTTACCTCCTTCACTTCTTCATTCTTTGGGGAAGCAGTCTTGATTTCTAGTGCATTACTCTCACTTCACGGGAATGGGGCTTGATTGACCACAAGCACGAAAGATTCACAAGGCTTGGACAGGACTATGTCTTGGCAATCGACATTATCAATAGTGTTCTGGACCTCCACCTAGAAGATCTCTACAACTGTGAGGAACTCCGGGCAATCCAATTCAAAAAGCCTATTCATTTTGTGAATCTAACACCATCCGAATAGGGCAGCTTCGGTGAGATACACTCCACTAGTTGTCTTCTCCATATTGGAAAGTTGATCAAGAGAAGTAGGAAAACCTCCATTATTAGGTCTTGTATTCCATGTTCTATTCTATCTTTGGGAAGGCCTTCTCTCAAAATTCTAGTTGGAGTTTTTCCCTCTTTCGTAATTCTACTCGGATGAGGTACCCGCTTCATGGTTATTTCTATCCTCTCGATTGAGGTTTGACTAAATGTTGCATTGAGAAGCTTGCAAATGATTTTTTTTATTCTGCAAGTGTGTCAATTTCAATGGACATTTTCCTAACCATTTCCATCAACTTGTCAAGTTGATCCTTCTTTGTATTGTTTGGTTGCAATGCTTGGGTCTGAAAGAAGACTGGTTGCACCAATGGTTGGTATTGTTGTACTAGAGGGAATTCATAACCCTATAGGTATGCAAGTATATGAGGTTGCTATTAATAAACCTACTATTGTTGAGGCTACAAGTAGTGAGGCACAAGAGGTGCCTAGTTAAATGGTTGTCGTGGGTGAGGAACTATGGGTAGCTGCGGAACTTGGTTCATAAGAGGCGTCTAATGTTGTAGAGCTTGAGTGAGCCCTTGAATTTACATAGGATGGGTAGCCTACCCCAAGGAAGATAGCGGACCTAAAATCTTTTGTCCCAAAACAGTGTTGGCTATGACTGCCTCAACATAAGCATCCACCAACCTAGCAGGCGGTGGGTTCATTTTTTTCACCAACGTAGCAATGAGGATGTCTAGGGAAACATAGTAGACATGTAAAATAGCAGCATCATTAAGCACATAAGGAGCTTGCAATCTCATGTATGCCCAGTGAAACCAATCGTTGAAGGAGCTGATAGGTTTGTTGAACTCTCTACGAATAGACATGAATTGCTGATATAATTTTGAAGGGCTGATCAGGACCTTGTATTTCCTCAAGAAGGCATTGTTTAAAAGGTCCCAAGTGGTGATGGACCCCATCGGAAAGTCGATGTACCAATAGAAGGCTTCAACAAGTTGCAGAAAATTACCCCAAGGTCTCTCAGGTGTTAGATCATAACTTGCTTGGAATGTCTCAATTGGTTCAATGTGATATTATTTGTAATCACAGGGCAGCCTTACGTAAGTTAAGTTGGAGGGGAATTGGTTCTTCAAATAGAGTTCTTAAGGTGTGGGAATTGATGTGCAATTGCTGCAAGTTCAAAACAGCAATCTAGAACTCTATTTTCATCATCAGATTTGGCTTTACAATGTGCAATAAAAATTTTCTAAAGCACTATTTTAAAGAAAATTCAAAAGGGTAGAGAAGAAAGTAGGTTCCTAGACCTAAAGCTACCAATGAATAGTGATAATGGAGGATGCTATAGTGGACAGCCTTCCCAAAACTAAGTTCCACTTAACCAAGTTTACTAACAATCTCATGAAACTAGTGCAATCTTCTAAGGTCTGGAGATTTTCAAAAATTCATTCACCATAAAGCATGAACAAAAGAGATAATTTAAGAGCAGCATTCAATTCATGTCCAGACTAGCTTTACACTACTATTTATCATCAACAAACAACAAAAAGCATGGACAAGGAAGGGCATCAACACAACAAAATTCTTCAATATCAATGATTAGCATCTACCTAATCTACTAACAGCATGCTAAAAACATAGAACAACAAAGGAAATCTATTCAAATCTATTAACTATGAAGAGCAAAATCATGAAACATGCAATGGAACTCAAGAATCCACCAAAATCAATGAATTTCTATTAAAATTCTAGTAGCATGTCTTTACAACAACTCAACTCTCTCTTGAAAATGAGAGGAGACCCCCTATTTATAGTGTCCAAAAATAAAAAATGAATGGCCAAGGTTTAATCTCATTGTGTGGGCAAGATTCACTACAAATTAGGGTTTCACCAACCCCCCTAATATTTTACAATATAAAATACATCTTTTTTCTTCTAGCCTATTTTGTCTTCTAGTGGGCAACATTGTAGCATTTTTTCTTTTAGTTGATTTCCCTATTGAAGCTACTTTGTGAGGAACTCATCATCAATGACCAAGTTTCCTTATTTCTTCTTAAAAGTAGCATATTCCACAAACTTTCCAATCAATTCCTGGAGCTTGTCCCATTCAATTATATCAGATTAGAGCACTTGGAATGTCAATTTCTTGGATTTTCTAGTAAGTACATCATGATCCTTATCAGGTTTTGGCATATTCTTTACCACATGCTCGGATTGAGCAAAGGCCCACATAGAAAAATCCATGAATTTTGGCGTGAGTATATTCATGGCTCCATTTTCCATCTTATGGAAATGTGGCTTTATTTTCTCCAGATCCAACTTGATGGAGGGCATGCCAAGATCTATCATTAGCTTTAGGTACTCCTCATAGGTTGTTCTAATTTCCTTGGTCCAATCTATGTCAATCTCCACATCGTGGAGCACCCATTCCAAGATTTCTCTTCTGTGATCAAGGCCTAATTTCCCTATTTCTATGAGCCAATGATCATCCTTCACCAATGTAAGCTCCTTTTCCCATGTTCTTTCGAGCATCCTAAGGATACCCTCAATTTTAGGATATGTAATCCTATACAGCTTTGGGAAGTCGGTGCAAAATTTCCTTGTGCCCTCAAGCTATTTTTGCACTTCTAGGAACTTATTTTCTATCCTAGTAGCGTGGTCGATGCCCATGTTTCTATTGTAGAGGACTCGCTAGAACCAATCCTTTGTGGCCTTATTCTAGTTTTTCCTTCTCTTTAATTTGTTGATATGGTCCTTGGACAACAGATGAGATCAGGTTGACAAGGTTATCAGCAATTCTTCAACAGTAGACCATTGTTGAATGTAGGTTGTTAAATATGCTACTTGTTCTTTTAATTCCTCCTTAGAGGATTTTTCCTTATTCATTTGATGCACGATAGTGGCGACAAACCCCTGGAGGTGATCAATCTTTTGTTCCTAAGTGGTTTTCCCCAAGCCAATTAATGGTGGAGACATTATAACTGACTCCCTCTCCTTCCACTACTAGAGTAGCTATCTACACAGTCCTTGATCCCAAGGCATCCATCGTTATGTGGGATCTAACCTTTGCTTTCTTTTCCTTCTTTGTGCCTATCTGCACCTGAGCCAGAATGGCTTCTAGCCTTTGCTTTTAGATCCATAAGGGTAGGGGTCTTCTTCTCCAATTGCTTTTATAGCCACTTAGGCATCTGGGACCCTTCTTTTGGTGATTCATGATCACCTTCCTCCCTTTGGGCATGTTGGATCTCCATTTCTTGGTGACCCTAGGCCTCTTGTTATATCTTTTCTTCCTCTCCTTCATCTAAATCTCGAATGAATATAGCTTCTCCCTTTGAAGATTCAGTGGTGGCTATGTGCTCTTTGGGGCTATCTTCCCCTTTAGATCTCTTTTCTTCTTTTTTCTCACGCTCTTCGTCATGCTCTACCTATGGGCTCTTTCTTGTTTTAGCCTCTTCTTTAGGCTTGTCTTTTTCTTTCTTTTCTTCTCCCTTCTCCTCTTCTTCTCCTAAGGGAGGCATTTATTCATAATTTTTAGGGCTCTTATCTTCTTCCCCAGTTGGAGGTTTTGTGGTCACCTCCATTTCATCATCTATTTCTTTCTTCTTTTGGGAGGGTTTTTTTTCAACTTCCTCCCCAACATCTTTGAGTTTTTGGGCCAACTCTTCTTTGAGCTCTTGGTTGGAGGTTTCTACAATATACTTCATGTTGGGGTCTTCAACATCTTAGAGGATTTATTTTCCTCCTCTTCATGCACCACTTCATCAATAACCAGGTGTTGGTGCTTGGTGCTCCTCTTTTTCCATTTCTTTAGCTATCTCCCTTTCTTGTCTCTCCAACTCCTCGAAAATCTACATTGTTCCCTCCATCGTAGGTGGTTCAGTCAAAGGAGGAGGGACAGGGAGGTCAGCAACAACTTGGGCTAAAGGAGCCTGTACTGGAGGATTCATCAGTACCCTAGAAAGCTCTATTGGTATGTTTTGCATTTGTTGAGAAAAGGTCTCTAGGAGCAAGATGGTGGGCATTGTCATTGTTCCAATGGCCAATGGAAGGGTTGTCAATAGAGACATGGAGGAAGACTCTATCACAAAGATTGGTGCAGTAGGCGAGGTGGAGGCAAGGTGAATTGAAATGTCCACCATGGGTGGAGAAGAAACAAGCAATGCTTTTGATGCTAGTGGAGGAGTGATGGTAGTGGTGGTAGCAGTGGCAGTGAGAGCAAAGGTAATAGGTGGAGATTTCAGTTGCTCAGCCTCTTCTTCCTCTCCTTCACGGAGGGGGTCCTCCTGAATAATGGGCATCTTCGTGAAACCACCTGAATTCTTTTCTTTCTTAGAGGGCTTGCCCTCTGATGCCTTCCTCGAATATACTTTGTGCTTAGGTTGGAATTCTTCCACCTCTTTCCTTTTCTTTAACCCTGTATTAGGAGGATACTTTGAGGTTTCCCTGGATGGGGACATAGTAATTCCACTATCGATCTCGCTCTCGAGCTCGTCCTCAAGCTCTCCATAAGTTAAAGTGGCACCTTGGAGTTTTAATTGAGCAATATGCCCATCAATCCATCATTTTGTTCAGGCTTCAATTGGTTTTGTCAAAATATCAAGGTCATTCACCTCTTCTTCATCCCAGTCAATTAGGGGCAGCAAAAAGTTAGCAATGGCATCAAATCTTGGATCTATGACGGTATTTTCTTCCTCCACAACTTGATCCAACACCGGGAACAAGTTCATTGTTTTGACAAAGTATGTCATCATGCACACTTCTTTATCATCTTTACAATTTTCCCAGAAGTCCACATGGTGTAGATGGGCATATTCCTTTCCAAGCATCTTCTTTAGCTTTCCATATAGATCCATCTATGGCCGGGCAGTGCGGTGATCCAGATTGTATTTAGTGATCTCTTTCTTAGATAACTTTGCACACTGGGATGCAAGGATTGCATACATTCCTTGGTTGAATGTGAGAAGATATGGAATCCCCATCCTATGCTTGTCACTTAGAAGATTATGGGCATGTTGTAGTTTCCTGGAGACCTCCAACAATATCAACTAGTCATTTGGGTATTGAGGCAGCTTATATGGCTTGTCAGAGAAGCCCTTAGTTCTAATATACGTGAATTTAGGAAATTAGATGAACAAAAATCTGAACCAGCGGATGAAGGTGTTTTCACTATGAGTGACTCTCCTTTCAAAGTCGCCTCCAAGCGATATGATAGTGTGCTCGATGAAGGAATCATTCACTCAATGGTAATCTTTCTTTAAATTTCTATATTGGAGCTGAGGGTATTTGTTGTAGACCTTTAGCTCCATCCCTGGAGTCTGGCATGGTGCCACAAACAATGCTCTATATTGATCATGGTTAGCTAGTAGATAGACCAGGAATGGGGTCATGTAGAATTGGGAACTCTTTTAAATAGCCACAAACTATTCATGCAGACAGTTGCTAATCATTCCCACCCAATGGAATTTGGTCTTCCCTCTGATGATTTCTTCTATGAAATATAGCATCTACTCTTGAAAATATACCATAGTTGGGAGGCCCATAACTCTGCTTAGTAAGGTTACCAAATCATGGTAATATTTGTGGAAGTCTCTTCTGAAAAGCTTTTGAGGCACTTTATTTGTACTACCCCTCTTTTACTTCATCCAGAATTGATTGATCAATTTCTTGCACTTGAGGGGGTCGGCCTTCCACGTGTTCTTGACATATTCCTTAGATGTCTCCTCCATCTCATCAAAGGTGAGGATATGAAAATTTTATCCTATAGACTTGGAGGAAAATTCAGCCAATACGTTGCCATCCCAATCCATGATTCTCTTTGTCTGTTCTTGGTAGGCCTCCCTGCAAGACATTACTAGCTCAAGACCCACAAGGGCAGGTGAGAAGCTGGCTACCTTGGCCAATCCACTTTTCCTAATCTTCTTTGCATTCTCAGTGGTAGGGTTGACGATGATCCTCTACTTGAATTCATCAATATCAATGTGCCCCAAGTTTGTATCTGAGACAATGTCCCATTCTGTGGTGACCTTAGTGTTAATTTCCACCCATTGAAATTTGTACTTCATTTCATCCTTGTCCTCTTTTCCCTATGGTGCTTTGGCATCCTTCTTTCCCTTTCCTTCCCTGCAAACGCTCCCAAAGGTCCTGCAAATGATTTCATATATCCTACAATCAAAGGAGCTATCAACATGTTCATGTGCAAAACACGAGAAACATCAACAAAACCCTGCAAAATCCATGTTAGATCAAGTAATCCACTATTCAAGGATCATAATATTCCTTTCATATCATGATTTTCCTCTTATTTGAGGGAGTTATGACAATGTGGGCCCAAGGGTGTGGACTTCCCTTGGCTGGCAGTCATTTTCAGGGCAGCTGCAAACGGACAGCAGATAGGGCACGACGGCCTGCATGGTTCCACCCACATCAAGTTTTTTGTCTTGAGGTGGGACCCATCAGGAGGTTAAATCATTTTAACATGCAGGTTGGATTGTTCTTGAGGTTCTTAGAAGCTTATCATGTTCATCTAGCCATGTGGGCCTAAGGCATGTGGGTGCAAGGGCTATCTTGAGTGTTTTGAGCTCTGTTGTTGAAATGGCACTGGCAAGGCGGCACCCCGCATTGTAGGATCCACACCGGGGGAGGACGACACCTTTCACTTTTGAATTTCATTTCATTTAACTGGGTGCGGGTGAGGAGCTATGGAAGGACGTTGGGCATTAGTCATTCAAAATGGCAGAAAGAAGACGATGGTCCATGTAAGGCGGCCCACATCGTCATGTTTGTAGGAGTCCTCGATAGAAGCTTATTCATTCATAGTCGGCCAAACAGTAGCAAGGAATGTGGGGCCCACTAGGCAGATGTATGGTTGACCATTATTGTTTTGGATAGTGAATAATCAACAGAGGCCCGCAAGTGACCACCCACATCAAATTCTTCTTCACTTAGTGGCTTTTAATTCATTTTAGGAGCAAAGCAAGCATTGGGGTCTGTGGAGCGGAAAGCTAAAGATCGTTCGTTGTTTTGAAGTGGCGGTCGAGGGCAGCGCAAACCCACACTAGATGGTCCGCAAGTAACTTTCTTAGTCGGTTGTCTCCTTACAATGGGTCAAACAGATGTTAGGAGTGTGGTGTCTGCTAGGCGAATGAATGGTTGACTGTTACCATTTTGGATGGCGAATAAGTGGTGCAGGCCTGCAAACAGAAGTCTGCAATAGGAAATCCACAAAGGGGGTCATCACTTAGTCACTTTGGTGCAACATGATGGATGCAGACAACCGAGGCAGGGCTCGCCTAGCGGAATGACAAGATCAATCAACTATTTTGGACAGCGAGGAGCAAAGGGTAGTCTGCAGGCAGAGGCCCACAGTTGTGGACCCATGATGGTCAAGATACATTTCTTTGGGCTTGTGAATTTTTCTAAGTTTGGAAGGGATGGCCAGGAAAGGGCGCCCTCGCACACACGCAGGTCTGAGGGAAGTAAAGGCATATGTTTTAAAATTTTATTCTTTGAGGATAAGGGCGACGATGGTGGGCTCTTTGCAGACCCATAGGATGTGATGGCTTTGGTTCAATAACGGTCATGGAAGGTGAAATTTTTGCATGTTTTTTAGGGGAAAATTTTGAAAGATTTTTAAATTTCTACAATGTGGGTTTTGTTTGTCACAATATCTTCTACCCAGTTCAAAGGTTTTTAGTCTTTAAGATTTTAATAATTTTGCAAAAATGAAGAAAAACCCATGAATAAGCAGTGGCAAAATACTGACCTGGGAAACCTAATGAAAATCATGAAGAGACAACAAATAATGATTCCCCGAACAACAGTGAGACAATGTGGGCATGGAGGCGGCAGCACCTAAAGACTCTGACAACTTTACATGAGGAATGTCGATGGAAATAGCTCATCGATGCACCTATTTATAGAATTTTGATCATTAAAAACTTGCCATTAATGTGGCTATGAAGGCTACTGGGGCTGGTCGGCATGCATTTTGAAAGAGACGGTGGCAGGAATGGCGAGGTCTGCAAGGTGGGCAACAGTCGAAGGTTGATCGTCTAGCGAGTCGGCATAGAAAATTATGAAGGAGGCTACAGATCTCACGAGGTGGGTGGATGTGCCGAGTTTTCCATTTAGAATGGCGAAGATACCATAGAATTCCAAATAAGGTGGCTCGTAGGGGCGGACCCACATAGCGTGAAGGACAACAGCTTTAAAGTTTGAAGGAAAACTACCAACGGAACCCCATAGAGGCTAAAGACTTGGAAAATTTGAGGGTGGTGAAACTTGGTCAACTTGAGATGGTGACTCTTGAACTCCCTGACCGCTTAGGACTCAAAATATGGGGCACGTAAAATGAGGTGAAGGAAAAATCAACCTGAAAAAGCAAAAAGAGAGGGTCCCTGTTCCGAACAGGGCGTGTGTGCTATAGGAAAAACAAGTCCCAAGACGAGAAAATAGGAATGTGATAGGAACTAAATGCATTTTCAGGAACAAGTTGAATGAGGATGGAAAATTTGTTAGAAAGAAGGCTAGACTTGTGTATAAGGGCTACTCACAAGTGGAAGGAATAGATTTTGAAGATACTCTTGCTCCAGTGGAAAGAATGGAAGCCATTAGAATGTTTTTGTCTTTTGCAATGCATAAAGACTTCAATGTATATCAAATGGATGTCAAGTCTGCATTCTTGAATGGTGAATCGGTAGAAGAGGTATACATTGAAAAAATAGAATTTTTTAAATTATCAAATGATGTTGATATGGTTTGTAGGTTAAAGAAGGCCTTATATGGTCTCAAACAAGCTCCTAGAGCTTGGTATGCAAAATTGGATAAATACTTGTTACAACAAGGATTCAAAAAGGTTACTACAGATAGCAACCTTTACTTCAAGGTTGAGGGAGATCAAATTGTGATTTTGGTTGTGTATGTTGATGACATAATCTTTGAACGAAATGAAGGAATGTGCAAGAAGTTTGCAGAAGATATGCATAAAGAGTTTGATATGTCAATTTTTGGGGAGATGCATTCCTTCCTTGGGCTACAAATTAGTCAATCAAAGAAAGGTATTTTCATTTCACAGTAAAAGTATGTTAAGGAAAGGTTGAAGAAGTTTCGAATGTATGATTCTAAACTAATGTGTACTCATATGGTTACTACTTGCAAGTTGAGCAAAAATGATGAATCTCCTAAGATAGATTAGAGAAAGTATAGATCAATGATTTGAGGACTACTATATCTAACTACTACTAGATCAAATATCATGCATGCAGTTTGTCTTGTGGTAAGATTTCAATAAGATCCCAAAGAATCACATGTGGTAGTAGTGAAGAGGATATTTAGATACCTAAAGGGCACTCTAAACTTTTTTCTATGGTATCCAAAGGATATTGATTTCTCCTTGAGTACATATATAGATGTAGATTGGGTAGGTTGTACATATGAAAAATGAAGTACAAGTGGAGGTGCTTTCTTTCTTGGAAGCGGATTGGTTTCTTGGTTGAGTAAGAAGTAGGATTCAGTGTCATTATCTAATATAGAGGCAAAATATATTATAGCAACATCATGATGTGCACAGGTGTTGTGAATGAAGCAAACATTGAAGGATATTAGAGTTTCATATGATGAACCTATTTCTATCTTATGTGATAATACAAGTGCTATCGATATTTCAAAGAACCCAATAATGCATTCAAGAACAAAATATATCTCTATCAGGTATCACTTTCGAAGAGAAAAATTTGCAAAGAATGAGGTGAAGTTGGAGTATATGCCTACAAAAGATTAAGTTGCAAATACTTTTACAAAGGCTCTTCCAAAAGATACTTTTGAGTATCTTCGACATAGGTTAGGGGTTATTGACCCTCTTTTCAACTAGATGCATAAGTTGGTGCATCTGTCCAAGGAACATTTCAAGATACATTCTTGGTCCTAGACTGATGATGAAGGCTACCTTTCAAGGGGAATAGGTACTAGTGTTGTTGGTTGGTGTAGTTAGGGGGATCATATCTTGTGTCCCTAAGGGGGGGAGAGTTGAAAAGTAAGGGAAGTATAAACATAGTAAAAAAAAGATTAAGCAAAAGAGAGAGAGTAGTGAAGTGAGAAGTTGCTTTTTAGTGTTGCCTAAAGAGAAGTATGCAAGTGTTGTGAAAGGGAAAGATGTTTCCCCTTGCAATTGATGTCAAATGGGGAGAGTGATGTCTAAAATAATCCTCAATATAGGGGGAGGGAATAAAAAGGTGGAGAGAATAGTTTTTGAAAGGCACAAGGAAAAGAACTGTAAGAGATGCCTTGGTAAGGGGGAACGATGCTTGATGTAGAGTTGTCATTGTTGATGATAGTTGCTTTTGTTATTGATATTTTTTCAGAGTTGGTGTTGTCATCAATGATAAAGGGGGATATTATTGGAATATCATTGTTGTTGTGATTGATGTCAACCTCTAGTATAGTTGGGGAGATTATTGGATATTGTTGGTAAGTGTTGTCATTAGTGTCAAGTGTAGAAGTGTTGTGGTTTGATGTCACATTGATCTCAACCTCTAGTGTGGTGTTGAGAAAGTATTTTAGATGGGGAGATTTTTCATGTTGCATATGTTGTACATATGTTGAGAAGGTGTTTTTGGTGTTGTTGATGTAGCTAGTTCACTTGGTTTTCAAGTGCTTTTGAGATAAATTAAATAAAAGAGTATGTAGTTTGATAGAGGTGTGTTTTATGTTGTGTTCCACTTTTCTTCATGGTTTAATATATGCCTATGTGGTTTGGATGTGATGATTAGAGGTGTTCAAAGATGTTATATCTAGAGTTTCAATTTTTGGATCGTACAGTAGCAGAAGATGTGTTTGGCAATGTGTTTGTATGTGAAGAAGGATTGTTCGGGAGAAATGAAATTTATCCGCATTTCTTCATGTTGTGGTTTATTTTCTTGTGGATTTGGGAATGTACTCATATTATCTATAACTTCCTTACCTTGAAGTTTCTAGTGTTCAGCTATTCTACAAGTCCATGTTCATAAGTTTTGTTTTATGGCAGTATGTTTGGTTGTATAGAATGATGGTGTTCTCAGTTGCAGGTGGTTGTGGCAATGTTACAGAATATTCTGATGATGTTGGAATATTTTGGGATGTTGTGTCAATTTTTTCAAGTGTTTCTTTTTTATCTACATGTTTTTCAGACCTAGAGAGGCATGTATGTGATCACTTTTTAGTGTTAGTGCAGGTTGGCCAACCTGGCATGCTAGTGCTAATTGTGAAGGTTGTTTTTTGTTTGTGGAATCAGTTGGACATTGTCATTGATGATGCTAGTTAGAAACATATGCATGGAGAATGTGCATAGCAATATAATATAGTGATTTCATTGATGTCAACATTATTGTAGATTATTTTGATTAATCTTGACATGTTTCTAAGGTGTTGAATAAATCATTTGTGCAAGGAGATTTGGTCTGAAATTTTAGTAGTGAGGAAATATGACTAAGTGTTAGAACTACTAGTTTAGGGTTACATTGTATCAATTTTTGGATCCACACCACTTTGCAAAGGAATATTTGTCTTTGTGCTTTTAAACTAATTTTTTTGGTTGGTAGAAGAATCTAAATCCAATATTTCATCCTGTTTGGTGAAGTATTTTGGGAGATATGAATGATAGAGTTTGGTCTGGCATTTTACAATCATTTCTTATATAATGTGTCAGTGTGGGAGATTCCACACTCTTCCATAGATGATTCTTTGATATTGTGGTGTTGAATATAAGCTTCCAGATGTTAGTTAAGCATGAATTCCATATGGTATTGTCTTTTGAGGTCCACATGTTGCGAATTGGATGAAAATTTGAATGGTTTTGGTTTAGGTCCTATGATGTGCCAACCTAACACATTTGACGAGTATGCAAAAGGTTGATATGTGTTGTTCTTTTATATGGGATCTATTTTAGGTTCATCCTGGCCTATCTTAAGGAGTTTTGAATTTTGAATTTTGGTGCTAAGTTTGGTTGAAATTTTTTGGAGCCCACAAATTGAATTTTGTTTGTTACATCCAATTAGGCCGACCTAATTCATGTTACACTTAATGTGGGTATATATGAAGAATTTATTTTGATGTTTTAGGGGTGATAAAAACTATTAGGTGAAACCTACATGAGGTTGATGTAAATTTGATCAGAGTTGTGTGAATTGAGTTGCAAAGTGTGTGAATACAGAACAGAGTAGAGAATTGATCTAGATTAGTGCAAAGATTGATAATATACTTCATTGGAGCTACAATCCTACATATTGTAGATGCAATTTGTAACAATTCAAAATAAGTTGTGAGCCACCCCTATTTCTTCTATCTTTTTCTCTATGGACAGTGAGCCCACTTGGATAGTGATTGCACCTATAGTCACCACTTCTATAATATACTATAATTGGTTATCATATATTGTGAGCTAACCCTCACCATGGTTTTTCCCATTTTGGGTTTTCCATGTAAATATCTTGGTGTTCATGTGTTATATGATCTTGTGGATGTTTTATGATTTCTTTCCTTATAACAATTGAATATGCTTTGATAATTGGATGGATAATGTTTGAATGGTTTAATAGAATACAGATTCAACCCCCTCTCAGTATTCCAGGTGTTCAATAATTACTATCAAAGCTTGGTTCCCTAGAAGGAGCTTAATCACTTTGGGAAGATCTTAGAGATTGAACACATGGCTAATAGGAAGTTCCCTATTCCTTCGAAAGAGAATCCTACTATTGGATACATAGAAGAAGATTGCATGGTTGACAAAGATAGAGCACTCAAATTTTATCTTGAAGATCTTGACAAAGTTGAAGGTGAAAATAGAGATCTGAAAGAAAATAGTAAAGAAGAAAATGAATGCATTAGAAAATTGAGAGAGAAAGTCAAGAAGTTCAAAGAAAAGCATAAGGAAGTTAGTGAGCAGTTGAAATAATAATTTGAAAGTGCAAGTTGAAGAAAAGAAAAGAGTTGAGGAATGTTTGAATGCAATGGTAAAATCAAATCTGATGAATGCACAAGGCTTGAAAAAGAAGTGGAAAATTTGAGATCAGATCTAGAGAAAGCAAGAAGTCATGAAGATAAATTGAAGACAAGTTCTACAATGCTTGATGAGTTGATTGTAGGTAAGAAAGCATCCAAATACAAAGGTGTTTTGGGATTTGAAAAATGTGAAATCTCAAAGCCAATTAGACACCTAATGCAAAAAAAAAAATCAATCAACTAGAGAAGACTGAAGACAAGAAGAACAATGGGAATATCCAGAATCAAAGAAATGATACTAGAAGACCTCTGGTTAGACAACCAAATGCTCAGAGGTACCCATATTTCAATGGTTTTTTAATTCTAGCAATAAATTTGGACATAGAGAAATGGAATGTAGAAGCAAAATGAATCAGAATGTTCCATCCTTTACTAGTCAATGCTTTACATGCGAGAGATTTGGACATAGAGCAAGTGAATGTAGAAGTCAAATGATGAATGCATATAACAATGTTAGAATGATTCAATCTTTCAATGGTTACTGTTATACATGCTATGGATTTGGACATAAAGCTAATCAATGTAGATCTAGAATGAATGGAAGGAATGTTATCCAAAAGAATGTTGTGTGTCACAATTGCAGTAGACCTTGACATATTGCTAAGTTTTGTAGAAGCAAAAACAAAAGGAAGGATAATTTGGTATAGAGGAATGAACCAGTCAAAAAGATTGATCCTAAAGAGACAAAGAAAGAGATGAACAATATTTGGAGAAAGAAGGAAGAGACAAATGACAAGGGAGAATTTGTACCACCCTCTAGTGCAGATGTTTCCTTTGGAAACTAAGCCAAAGAGCTATGGCTTAGGAGGGGGATTTAATGGATATCTTTAGTCCCTCACCAGAAAAGAAGTGTTGAAGCTACAACATGAATACATGTGATGAAGAACAACATACTAGATCTATTGGTGAAAATTGCAAAAAAAATATGTCAATGTGGAAATTTGCAAAGCTTGAGAAGTTGTCTGTGTATACAGAAAATATGTTGCCAACTTTACCACTTAAAGCATTTATTGCAGAGTTTTGATAGATGAAAGGGTTATAAGAAAATTTACCAAGGAAAATTCATTTCATAAAGCATTTGAAGAGAAGCAAAGCAACAAGAAGTGAATTTGGAGTGCAAAAGGTGATTCAAAGTTTAGTGTATTGAAACCCTAGATCTATGAAGTGAAGTAAAATGGTATTTAGCAAATCATGTGTGCCCTATTTTTCTAAAATATTTGATTAAAAACAATTTGAATACATTGTGCAATGGCTACAGTGAAGATTGTAGAGGTTTTAGAGAACCTAAACCTAAGTTCAATAGATACCCTACTAGAGCCATAGAAAATGACCCACTAGGTGCACACTCACACATACCATTTGGGGTTTTATTGATTGAGGACATTAGGGATAATATTCATGCTAAGATGGAAGAGCATTCTCCCAAAAAATTAGGATATGTATGGGTGAATGAATTAACAGATGATAAATTCAACCTGAAGCTAGAATACAAAAACCTAGTTGAGAAAAAGTTGGATGTGTGGCAATGGTTCCCAAATTTCTACTATGATGAAAAGTGGATTAGAATGGCATTGAGTATAATTCATGATCAGTTTGTTTGGATTGATAGACTCCATATGATAACAAAGCAAGTTATAAAAGAAGTCACTATTTTTTGCTCCTGCAGATTGGTTCTCATGTTAAAATCCATCAAGAATGAAGTAGTAATGGAGAAGACTAGAGCTACATATGGCAAAGGGCCTTGATAGTGAATCCAATTATAAACCTTGCTATCATATATGCCACCATTTTTATTGTATATAAATTTTACTTCATAAATAGGGATAACTTTGTTTCTGCCACCATAATTAATGTGGCACATGAGATGGTAGTGAATGGTTTTGACTTTGACCTCTGTGATTTGCTTAGGCAACAAGTAATGGAGAATCTCAGGTTGACAAAAGAGAAGTATGTATTCAAGTATGGTACTTTTTTCATGTGTCTACTTTTCTAGTTTTTAAGGACATTCCAGTATTTGGAAAGGTAAATTGGTCAAGTGGAAGACCTATTACATTACAAGTTGTAAAATGCATAAGGAGTATTGGTGATGTTATAGCAAAAGATGATGTACTTGTTGCTTACTTTTTGGTTTTCTAGAAAAGAATGCATGAGAGGCAAAGGATTCCAAGGAGTATAGTTGAGAAATACAAAGATGAGATCGCATTTCTTGTATCTATAGACTATCGTATTATGGAGGTAGTGGAACCAAGGACTTTTTGGGTTCCTAAGCTAGGCTACAAGGTAACAGAGGTAGAACATAATGGCTATGCAGATGTTCTATTGAAGAGTCCAAAGGATGTAGACAAACTAAAGTTTGGAACATATGAGGAAAAATCCTTGGACAGACATTTGAAGCAAAAGGAACCTGTGATGAGAAAACATGTTGACAAGATATTAGTGTCGTCACCCAATATTGTGCCCTTGCTAAGTTGTAGAACTTAGCTTATCAGTGAAATATGGGATCCTTTCTAGGTTTGTGGGTCACCAATGATGGAAAGGACTCCAAAGAAGGTTGATTCCTCTGATACATCACCTAAAATGGACTAAACTATTGCTTTACTAAGAAAAGGGTAAGAAGGAAACATGAAAATGAACCTACTTTCTCCTAAGGTGATGCACCAAATATTTTTCTCAAAACCTATTTGCTATTTTGAACTAAAAAATGATCAACAATATAAACTCAACACTTACACAACTCATTATTTTGTATGTCTTTACAAAAATGTTTCATAACAAGGCTTGGTATGCTAAAAATAGTGTTTAGAAGGAGCTAGGAGTGCTATCACAACATAAACTCTATTCCTAACTAGTTAACACAAGCTATGACCTGCAAAAATGCATACTTTTTTGCTTAAAGGCAAAGAAAATAGGGCATAAATCAATAGGAAAACAACATCACCACAAGATTACTTATCAACTATCTAAAATATTTGCACAATAAAACAACAATGAGAAGGTAAAAATAGCTTATTTTATTGATGAAAAGATGTTACATACAACTATGTAAGCTTGAAAATGGAGTTACAATTTGTTGTCCTAGCATGAAAGAACTTGAAAATATTATAATACATTGCTAAGAGAGAAAATAACTAACTGAAATATATTTTTAAAGCTTGTATTTATGTTGTTCAAGAGTTGCAAGAAGATAGGAACATCTGCTTGAGAAAGAAGACAAGTTTTTTCTTGTCCAAAATAAATATTCCTACTTTTCAACTCGAAAAGGTTGTTTGAGTAGTGAAAAATTTATCCCTTGACCTTGTGTACCATTAAAGCTCTCAAAACAACTCCTAGATGCTTGCAAAAAGGTTCAAACTACCCTAAATATACTCCATTTGTTGCACAACTCACCAAACTTCTTCCTAGATGCTCTCAACCTGTTGGACAACTCACTAAGCCTCCACCTAGATACCTGCAACTATCATGACCAATCATCAATCCTACTCAACTACTCATAATTGTACTTGAACTAGTTTATAGCTATGTTTGAAACATCATGAACCTGCTATTTGTGAAGAACATGCTCATTGTTTTCCATATATTTCTGATAAGAGATATTAATGCCCTCAATAAATTCATTTGTCTTCATGGAATGTGAACGTAGATCCTTCCCCTTGTAAGACCCTTCATAGTACCATTGTCATATGCTTTAGTCCTCTACTTTAATGATGGTCACCAACTCTAAATTAGGCACACCCTTTAGACAACATTCATGACTTGGTATTTGCATTCTTTTCAAAGCCATGTAACTTGTATTTTGAGATCCTAAGCCTCCCTTAGGACAATACTATAATTAGGATTTTTCTTACACAAATCAGCCTTCTATGTCCATTGTCATTCAATATGATAGCTCCCTTTATTACCCTTGATCTTCCCAAGGTTTCTATGTATCATGATCCACTCTTGCAACATTGCACCTCTATCATGACTATCTATGATATTCATTTTCACCATTTTATTCATCTTGAAAACACTCTCCTCTATTGTTATGTTGAAAACCATATCACTACCTCTTGACATTCATCATTTATATTCCTCCTTTCGTATGCAATGATACCCTATGCAACACTAACCTACTTTGACTGGAGATCAATGATTCCAATTGTTTCTCTAGATAGCCACCAAGAACTTGGTTTGGATTTCCCTATAATCAATGGAGCTTCATTAGATATACACGAGTACTAAAATATTCTCTCTACATCCTCATATTTTTCTCCATACCATAGAAATCCCATGTATAACCTAAATTTGTGCCATATTCAAACTTAGCCCATATATTACTCACAACTGACAACACTTGGATGAACTGCACTTTCTGGCAAGCAAAGTAGTGCCACCATAGGGAAGGCAAATACAATATTTGACAAAAGATTTTCCTTAGCATGACTGACCCTTTAGACCAAAGTGACTACCCTGCTAAGGAATTTATTTATCACTGCTATAAAGTGCTTTCAATGCATCAGTCCCTTTGAGTACTATTTTGACAAATTTTATAAAGAACCACAAAAATAGTATCTTCTCCATTTGTCTATGTGAACAATACTTTAACTATATAACCCTTTTCACTCTATGTTTACCATCACTCAAATTTTTAACAGAAACTAAAACCATAAAAGTATTGGTTGTGCTTGAATTGGAGATAAATGACAAGAATGCCTCCTTTGGTATCGATCTAATAAGAGAATGCACAGAGGCCAAAGCATTCGTGAAGATGCCAGCCTCACTCAAACCTTGTACTATCACCATTGGAGCATATATACATGTCAAGAGACCCTTCCTCAAAAGCTTCAAACTTAGGTCTTTGATTTAAACTCTAATTCTCTATTTCACTATTTTCTATTGAAGATCTAAAACAATGCATACATAAAACATGCTAAAAAATCCTACGATTAAAATTAGGGTCTATTAATCTACCACAATAAAAACATATCAAAATGAGAAAGAGAGGAATCTAGAAGACCAATCCTCTATCGCCTTTGCTCCTCTTCACATTCGGATGCTTCTCTAAGAACTTTGGTGTCATCAAATAGAATTTTATGGTAGTCTACATGCAACTCTATCTTCTTCTCATTAAAGTTGTGTGTATAAGGGCTTGCTACTACTAACAGTTGGTTGAATTTTTGAGTCCACTGCATATACTAAATGAACACAATATTTACTCATTTGTCTTAAATTTCACAAACTAGTTACCCTCAACATACTTTCCAAGTTAATTTTATTTCCTATGGTATTTCTTCCCTACTATTCCATCCAACATTTGAATTGGGTGCTTCATCATGATCTCAACCAGATTGTAAAAGAAACTTGACAACTGATTTTTAAACTGATGAATTTTTTCACTACATTCAATTCAAGTAAATTTCTTGAACCTGGAAAATAACCTGGTGCCTTCATCTCTTCAGACAATCTCTCCAACTTTGCATAGATCTCTAATGTGTGTGGAATATGTTGCAAGAGGAGTATGGCACGAACAATCCTATAGAATGTGACTATTGCACTTGTTTTCTATCTCCTACCTTGACAAAATCTCACTCAACGCAATTTAAACCACTACTAGAATTGGAAAATGAATCACTACGTGACTAAAACTTTTAGTCATGACAACTAAAAATGATTAAATTCTACTCATTTTTTGCAACATAGCTATAAATGACTAGTTTTTTGCATCAAACTTTGTTTTTTGAGAAAAAATCTTCCTAGCCATCAATTTAGGCTTTAGCCAACACATATGCATACAAATTTATATATATATTATAAATTCCTAACAAAAATCAAATGATATAAGACCACCATTTTCCTGTGGCTTTTAACTATTACCTAGTTAGAAGAAATAGTATGGGAAAACAAACAGAGGTTGAAGGGTTTTGAATATGGAGATATTGAGTAGTAATTAAAGGGATTTCCCAGTGGAGGAATCTCCTACCAATAGTGCTTCAAGGTATGGGTCTAGAATGTGTCCAAATCTATCCTTCTATCAAACAACTCCCCACTTGGAAGTATGTCTTGAGGATTTTGAGCTTTTTGTTATGGATCGTCTTAGAGGTAAGCATTCCATTCTTAATTTTTTTTAGGGTATTTGAAAAAATTGATGTTGGGTGTTTTCATGAAGTACTATTTGGCTATTTGAATTTTATGATGTTGGCTATTGTTACTAGATATCTGGGTATGTTTAAAAACTAATGCTCGGTATTTTTTTTATTGGTTGTTTGGGTATTTCAATGTTGGGTTTTCACTTGAAATGGGTATTTAAAAAAAATGATACTGGATATTTTTGCTATTGAGATAATGTTTTTTTTGAGAAACAAATGAGGTCTCAACCTTTTTTGGTATTACACACAGTTTTTTAAATTTTGATTTTGTTATCATTTTTCCCAGGCATTAAAAAAATTGATGTCCAGTGAACCCTTTGCTATTGACTATCTTGGTATTTAAAAAAAGGACATTGGGCGTTTTCTTTATATGAGTATTTTAAAAAAATTGTATTGGGTATTTTTTTTTCTATTGAGTTATGGTTTACATTCCTACAGAGGCCTAGGGTTTGTACCCTAGTCATGCTCTTACCAATGCTTATGTTGGTATTAAAAAACAACCTTGAATCTTGGGATAGAAAATTAGTTGTCTTGATAGGGTGTGGTATGATCATGGATTGTATCCTAGAGTGTGTGGGAAGCTTGTATTTAATCATTAAGGTATGTAAACCTAATCAGGGAAATGTATCCTATATAGCATGGGTCTTGCTTTAATACTTCCCATAATGGTTATTAGCATATCACATTATTATAGTTTGTGGTAACCCAAGATTGAATTCAAGTATGTAACAAACTTGGTATGTATTTTAAGTTGTACACTTTTAAGTAACATTCATAAGGTTTAGAAAATTTTGATCTCTCTAGAATAGCCCATTAAACATGGGTTGTGCTTGAACTACATAATTGATATTACACAACCACTCTGCATATCAACTAGAGTTATAGGCTCTTTATTGCAGCAAGAGTTAATCACTCTTGGATCATGCTATCATTACAATGTAACTTACTAAACTTGAGTCAACCTGAATGCACCCAATGATGATTGACACCTAATTGTGATGACAGTGACTAATTTGTACATGAATTGTGCTCATATGAGTGCCTCGCTCTATCACAACATAGCCACATTAAACTTGGGTCACACATGAATGCATCCTACATTTTTTATAGCACAACTATGCCACATGACCAATAGAGTTATGATCACATAATTATAGTCACAAGAATTTATTCCTCGGTTGTGCTCTTATGGTGATTCCATTATTGTTACAACATAACCCTTTGGAATTATATTGCTCAAATCCTAACATTGCTTATTTTCTCTTTTGATGGATGGAAATTCAATGGTAGGGATTCATATACAGGTCATGCTCATATAAGTTCCTTCATCATCATTACACAATAGTACATTGGAATTTCCTTTCTTGAACCTTTACTTCATATTTTATGTTTAGGGTTTCTTAGTGATTATTTCATTTCCATGTGGCATATTGATAAAAGAAACCAAGAAAAAAATCATTCTATTTTTAGTTAACTCATGTTAACATACTTTTGAAATAAATGTTTGACTACATTACTTTGAGTGTGAATAATTTTGTTTTATGCTTATAATACATTCATTGAGAGCTATAGTAGAAAGCTTCTTATGCTGAAACCCATCCTATAAACTTGCTTTAAGCTACATTTAGGAGGATTCATGGATTTTTTGTGATTTATATAACTTTTGTTTTGATAGTAAATGGCATTGGATTCTTTCTGTAATAGAAATGATTTATTAATTATGGTTTCATGATGATTAAATGTTTTATTTAGAAGGGGTTAATATGTGGTATTTTTATGTGTAGGAAGAATAGATTGTGTTGCAACATTTGGGTATAGACGGTTTAAGAAAACTTGGATTGATAACAGTGGAATAATCAAGTTGGAGAGTATCTTGAGCCAGAATGGAACACTTCTTGGTGTTTTTGCTCAGAAGCAGAACCTGAGTATAGGAATACAAACATATTTGGAGAGAGAAAATCACAAATCTACTAGTCCAATTTCAAATCCAATTTGAGGTCGTGAATATCGGACAAAGAAAGTTCCTACATTCTAAATATCAAATCATAAATTTTTTGGTCCAATTGGAGATCCAATTTAAGGTCATGAAGCTTTGACAGAGAAAGTTCCTACATTCTAAAGATAAAATCATACATTTGCTTTGTCCAATTTGAGGTCCAATTGTAAGGATTTTTCTTTTTAATTATACTTTTTGACATTTGGATTGATACAAATTGTTACTTTAGAATTATGGTAATAATTTTCTTCTAATGTGTTCAACCCTCATTTCAAGGAAGAGCTCTGAAGATGGTTCCTTTAGATGGAAACTACACTTTTCCACTATAGGTTCCATCTAGAAACACCAGAAGCTCAAGTACTATCATACTCAAAGAAAAATAGGAGTCATGCAATAACAAGATACTCATTTTTGGAGCTTTGGTTAAGAACTTTAAATGTTTGGCTATGTGCACAAAGAATGTTCATGGAGTGTAAACTTCCTTACAAAGCAATTACCACAACAAAGTTTGAGGTGAATTGCATCTAGTATTTTATGTTGATATAGATATGTTCAAACATGTAGTTAATTGTTGTAGCATAATAGATATGATAAATAGTTGTTCATATACCATTTTTTCTAATTCAAAATTGCTATACCTTATTCTAAGAGAAAATCACAGGGGGGATCTATACATAATACACCATTGTTTCAAATTCAAAATTGTTGATTCTTTCACAATTGTTTGCTTCATTTATTTGATCTACAACAACCATATGTATAGAAGATACTCTCAAAATCACAGTAAAATTCTTTATTCTGGGAAGACTGTTCAGAATCTTCCCATCATAACAATGAACAAAAGTATCAGTCATTAACCTAAACTTTGCAATATTTTCATCAAATTCTACTTTTCCACTCTCTTTTCCATTCCGAATTTTATTCCCAATTTCATCCATGTAGAACTTCCTCAACTTGTAGATCCTACTATTAGCCATAACTTTACTAGGTGTTGAGGATTGACAAAATTTGGCCTTACCAAATACAATGTGTTGAAAAGCTCTTTGAAATTATTCTAGAAAAGAGTTCTTGAGAGTATAATGTGCAATTTTGAATTAACATTTTTGCATGAATTCCATATCTTTGATCGACTATTTCGAACTTGATGACCTCCATCAAGAATGAGCAGACCTGGGCTCTTTAAAAGAATTTTTCCAATATGCTTAGCCTCTTTAGGAAGGCTCACATTTATCTCACAAGTTAGGTATACAAAAATATTGTAGCCAATAACAAGCACACTTTTTCAAAACTACGCATTATACTCTTAGGAACTCTTTTCCCAAATAACTTCAAAGAGCTTTTCGACACATTGTATCTGGTAAGGCCAAATTTTGTCAATTTTTGCTTGGGTAAAAACTCGAAGCTATCCTCGAAACCTGGTAAAGTTATGGCTAACAACAGGATCTACAAGATGAGGAAGCTCTTCATGGATGAAATTGGGAAAAAAAATCAAAATGGAAAAGAGAGTGGAAAAGTAGAATTTGATGAAACTCTTGCAAAATTCAGGTTAATGACTAATTCTTTTGTTCATTGTTATGATGGGAAGATTTTGAACAGTCTTCTCAGAATAAAGGATTTTATTATGATTTTGAGAGAATTTTCTATACAAGTTGTCCTAGATCAAATAAATGAAGAAAAAAATTGTGAAAGATGCAATAATTTTGAATTTGAAACAATGGTGTCTTATGTATAGACTCCCCTTGTGATTTTCTCATAGAATAAGGTATAGTAATTTTGAATTTGAAACAATGGTATATGAACAACTATTTAGCCTATCTGTTACACTACAACAATTAACTACAGGTTAGAACATATTCATACCAACATAAAATAGCAGGTGCAATTCATCTCAAACTCTATTGTGGTAATTTCTTTGTAAGGAAGTTTGCACTCCATGATCATTATCTATGCACATCAGTATGTTGGTTATTATCTTGATCTCCTTTGTGATCAAAAGAATAGTGAAGTTCATTACATAACTCATGCCCATTCACCATTTTGCAATGCTATATCTAGTGTTATTTTACTTCTTACTCATTGTGTTCTCAGTCACCATGTGCAAATGACTTAGAGGATAGATCTTTATCACCATTTGATAGTAACTTTCATTATTTTTGGACTGTTTGTTATGATTCAATCACTGTTTGACAATGTTCTTCCTTTCTTGGTCCTATGGGATAGAGGATAATTGATAGTTTGCAACTCTCTAACAATGATATTTCTTTCAATGATCTTAGTCACCTAATTCAATGTGTTATCTTCTTCATTTCTCAGTGCTAACAATGCCTACATAGTTTTTTCTCAGTCATAGTTATAGTACTCCTTTATTTGAAGATATTATGTTGCTTAGATACTAATGTTTTAGTGAATTCATATTTTTTCTTGCAAACTCTTGTTGCACTTGTAGAGTTTTGTTGTGCATAATATGTAGTCAAGATGCCTTCAAATGGAGCTCTTTTGTAGAGGTAGTAGAATAATGGTGTCAATAAAATAATAGTGTTAGTGAGAGGTATGACAATAGATACACTGAGAATGGAAGGCATAATATTTTGATAGTAAAAGAATCATTTATTTTCTCCACAAGTTTCCCTAGTACATAAGATAGTGTATAATGTACTCTATTCCATAGTATCCACCTAATTCCATACCACCTAGAGAAGCAATGACATAGAGTATATGTGCCCTATATTTTGTAGCCCAAATGTGTCTTTCTAATGGTCTTCAACAATTAGGAAGAAGGTATGTCATGAAATGTTTGTGCCCACCCAAAACTAAGCCTTACAAAGAATGTTTGCACCTATGCAAAATACCATAAGTTGCTTCAAAATAAACATTGGTATCTTTATGATTATATACACATATTTTTTTCCACAGTTTCAAAATACACATTTATGATAATATTCACATAGCAAGAACATTGAAACACTGAAAACCTTGCTCTCATTCTTTCTAGGTCACTCCTTAAGAGCCCGTATTAGTATTTGTGGGATCTTTACAATAGCTTATCCACTAATGAGAAGGCTCCCCTCATTTGCTAATAGAATAAATTGTCATATGCTCTGCTTGAATGTGTAATGTGATGTAACACATTCAATGTCACAAGGCATAGTTTGAGAGAAAAATTTTGAGACTTGATATCCATAGAATCAATCCAACTTCTTGCAACACAAAATGCAGAACTAGCATTCCAACCAAAGTAACTTAGATTTAATATATGCACCATAACCAATGCTTTCGCACATGAATAGCAAACATACACAGACACAAACTGTTGTGGTAGCTAGCAAGGAGAAAACAAATGGGTGATACATGGCTCCATGATAACCCATCATCCTTGATACTCTCTTGGAGGAAAATATTGCACCCTCACCATATTTTTGAGGAAGCTTAAGTACCATTTGCTGAGAAAAGCTTGTGTCTGAACCAACTTCCTGAATTGTACTTTCATTCAAGAAGGTGCTTTCAATATTGTTATTACTAACTAAGCAATCATGTTATCTCACAGTTTTCTTCCAACTAACTGGTTATATGAGTTATTATTTCTCATTAAGGCATAAGAATAGTTGGAAGTGGATTTTTATCAAATATTATAGTTGCAAGTTCCATTTCAAATCACCAAATCCTTCACAAAACCTTTTGCACAACCATCACAACGCCGCACAACTATTGTTGGGCCTTCATTGTGATGCAGGGAGCTTTCCCCACATCACGGTGAAGAACCAATGATAGCCGTGTGGTTTTGTGGTGCAGAAGGTTTTGTGAAGGATTTGGTGATCTAAAGTGCAACTTGCAACTACAATATCTGATAAAAAACCACTTCCAAATATTCTTTTGATGGATGTTCATATCCTCATCCAAAGCTCCAATTCACACACAGGTAGGAAGGACGCTTTCAAAGGTTGAGGAGTTGGGATTTACACCCATTGGTTGCATTTTCTTAAAATTTTCTAAGGACTTTTCAGAAAAAACCCATTTTGAATATATCCTTCAATCACTGCATTCCATGATATCACATTTCTTTAAGGAATTTTTTGAAATAGTTCACTTGCCTTGTCTATGCTTCCATATTTTCATGTATGTCTAGCAGGGCACTTGTAACTACAACATATGACCAAAAAATCCCTACTATTATGCTTTGATGGATGTCCCTTCATTATTAGTAGATATTTGATGTAGTGCACATTATTATAGTGCAAGCCTATTTTTCATATTGTTTCATTTAGCATCACCAATATTCTCCACAAGAACATTATCCTTATTTTAAATGATGGAAATGGTTCACATCTCTCAGAACAATTTCTCATACAACAATCTTGGAGATGAATTTAGAGGCAGTGTGAAAATCATAACATACTCAAAGGTTCTTAAAAACTCTCATAGTTGTACGAGGGGCCATGTTTAACAAACCATATGCAATTTCTAACTTTTCACTATGGTGGCAAATAAATGATTATTTTTTCTTCTTTTCCATAACATTAAGTAAAGTATTGAATCTGGAAATACCCAATTGCCTTCATTTTCCAAGCCAATTTCTCCAATTTTGCATAGCTCTCCCATGTTTTTGGATGTGATCTATCTCCTACAATTTTTTAATTAATTTATCTTTTTACTATGTTTGAAATTACTTTTGTAAACTTGCAACATACAATGCACTTTTATTCTTTCTAAATTGAGACTAATAGTAATTTTGTTGGTTGTATTGAGCCACAAATTCATTCATGGTGGAAAAGGCAGACCATGTTGCTCATATCAGATGGCACATTGCATATAATGGAGGAAAGATTCTAGCTAGGCTATTGTTGACTGCATTGAAGGAGAGAGCTTCATTTATGGGACACGATCGACACTCTCTTTCTTGGATTCCACACGTTACATCTTGCTCTAGGAAGATTGCCCTCATTGTAGAAGTTTTAAGAGATGAAAGGGGAATGTGCTCGCATTGAAGGGCTCCAAGCATGCATTTCCATCATTGCAGAATTTTTTGGGAGAAGTTTCTTTCTTGCAGTCATTTATGTGCAATATTGTAACTCATATTTTCAGTCTTGTGATTAAAAATAAAAATTGTAATACTCTATTTCTAAGCTATAACTAGAACACCTTTCTTTTATTAATAATGTTCACCAATTTTTCCTTCTCAATGGATGTCTTATTGTGTGCAATTGACGATTGATGTGTATTTCTATATTTTATGTTTAAATCCTCAAATATTAGTCAATTAAAATGACTAAATATACTACTAATTGATGTCAATTAATAAGTAAATTGACCAAATATACTACCAAATTGATCAAAATAATGATTAAAAATAATGACTAAATACACTACCAATAGACATAAATCAATGAATAAAAATGAATAATTAGTTGACCAGATTACAACAATCAATGACTAAATCAATGACTAAATATATTAGTGAATAAAAAATGACTAAATAAGTGACCAAATTACAACAATCAATGACTAAATATACTATCAAATCGATCAATCAAAACAACCAATAAATGAATAAAAATGGTTTAGTCATCAATCTGGTCACGTTATAAATGACTAGCAATAAACTACTAATGGTCACATGACCATGTTTGGTTATGTGTACTTTGGAGTTTCACCCTATTCTAATGTACAAAATAACTAAAAATACAAATGATAAAACACTAAGAACACTTCAATGATTAGCTTAAAGAGTGGTAAAACAAAGAAAATAGATGAAATGCAAATGCAAATCAATTATACCTTCCTTGCTGTTGAAGACTCCTTGGTTGGTCCTTGATTTAGATGAATTTGTATGCTCCTTAGATGGCTTTTGATGTTACTAGATGTAAGATTGATAATGCAAAATGACTAAATGGATGGCTAAATGGTAGCAAATGCTTGAGAATGCAAATTAGCAGCATAAGGTTGCTCAAAATGAAAGTGTTGAAAATGCCCTTGAGGAAGGGGTATTTATAGGAGAATTCAATGGTTGAGATTCATCCAACAAGGTCAAGATAAAGGGCTATGGTGGGTTGAGAACTCGCAAGCACTCACATCTTGACATGTGGATGGTGAAGTGGCTAAAAGGAGATGAGGTGTAAGTGAGGTGGCCAAAAGGTACATGAGGTGGAGAAAGGATAAGTACCTTCCAAGTACCTTGGGGAGTGAGAAGATCTCCTCTAAAAGGAATTTTTTGTCCCCAAGTGAGAGTGAAAGGGACATTTGAGAAATTTTGGAATTCCTCAAAAATCTCCATGGAAAAAGGAGAGGTGGTTGGAGAAATAAATGTGAATTAAAATTCACATTCTTAGGAGAGTCTAAAAGATAAAAGGTGAGCTCCAAAAAGGTGGGACTTGGTCACATGTGGATGATGTGACAAGTCCAAGGTTCTAGAAGCCTTGGAAGATAGAATGTGAATTAAAAATTCACATGGGAAAGAGGGTCAATGTTAAAAAGAGATAAATGCAAAGGTTGACTAAAAAAGTGGTGCTAAATATGGCTAATGACCTTGGTTAAGGTTGTGTAAATATTGAATTAGAATAATTAATGGAAGATTAGAGGCAAGTGGCAAATGTAGGAGGATGTGACGTTAATCTTTGATTAAGAGGATGCACATCATAATCATGAATTAATTAAATTAATTCATATTAGAGTAAGATCATGGAGGATGTGACAAGAGAGAGAGAGAGAATGAAGAATTTTAAATTGATTTTAAATCGAAAGGGTAAAAAATGACTATATTTATTTAATTTAGAGAGGAAGAAGGTGAAAGATAAAGCATTTAGTTATTAAATTAAATACTTTACAGATATGAGACAAAAGGTGTAATATTAATTTATTAAATTAATATTTAATATGATAGACGAAAAGGGAGTAAATTTAATCATATGGGAGTGATTAAATTTAGATGCCTACATTTTTCCCCTCTTCAAAATATTGTTAGAATAACAGTGTTTCGAAGAAAAATAAAATGCAACTGAGGGAGGAAGTGATAGATGGTGATGCCCCTAGTATGGAAAAGGTTGATGATGCCCCAATGACTAAGCTGAAAGAATGGAGGAATGGTAGGAGGGTATGCCCCCTCGAGAGGGCGGTTGGGGGAGGAAAAAGGGGGTCCCCGGATGATGTCTCGATAGGAAGAAAAGAAGGACACCATTGGATAGAGCTCGAGAAACCAAGTAATTTTGGTTTTTGAACGGAGGTGATCCGATGCACGGTTTGCAAATGATAGCCTCAGGAAGTTAGGGATTAGTTGGAGGAAGAAAAAGATAAATAAAAGGTAAAAAATACCTTTTGAGAAGAAGAGGGTTAAAAAGGTAATTTTAAAAATTACCTTAGTCATTTGTACTATAGCAATTAAGAGAAGGAGAGTAGAGAAGAGAAAGCTACCGAGGAGGGACGATGTCGACAGACAACGATACGGAGATTGTGCACCGGGCGGATGAGGTGTGCGTATTATACAGTGAGCACACAGTCCCACAGCATACGGTCCCACAGCATGTGAGTGGTAACAATACCCATATATTGAATTTACGCATTTCTAACATGTTATTTGATAGATTTTAAAAATTTGAAAACGTGGGTTTTATTCGTTAGCATAAATTAAAAAAATGGGTTGGGGTTAGATTTTAGATAGAAAAGCCAAAAATCTTAAGAAATAGGGGGGAAGAAGAAATGGGGCTGGGCATAGCTGCCCCACTCCAGGGCACCACCGCCTAGACCCTGGGTGCTACCGCCATGGCTGAGGGCAGAGCCACCCTGGCCGCGGGCGGAGCCACCCGAGCCGCGGGCAGATCCGCCCTAGTCTGGGCGGAGCCGCCACGGTAGGCAGGCAGACCCACTCGGGGGTGGAGCCGCCCCGACAGCTGGCGGACCCGCTTGGGGGCAAACCCACCCGGGGGTGGAGCCGCCCCCATAGGCGGGCGGACCCGCGTAGGGTGGAGCCGCCTGGGGGCGGAGCCGCCCTGACAACGGGCGGACCTGCCCGAGGCGGAGCCGCCTGGCCGGAGGGCGGAGCCGCCCGAAGGGCGGAACCGACTCGCCAATGGGCGGAGCCACCCTGGCAGGGGGGCGAGAAAAAAGAAGAAGAGGGAAGAACGGGAAAAGATAGGGAAAAGAGGAGATAGAAAGAAAAAAAAAAAGAAGCAAAAAATAAATAAATGAAATAATGAGAAGATTTTTGCATGTGCAGAATTTCACGCGGATACGTACACATGAGCAATGATCAGAGGTGATGGTAGCAACGATAGCAGCGATGAATGGGGAGGATTAGGCAGTCTTGGATCATGTGGGTTTAGGACATTGTATTCAGTTTCCAGTAGTCAGAGCGCATCAGGCGATGCTGACAGTGTTGATAGAGAGATGGAGCCCAGAGACATCTATGTTTCATCTCCCTACAGGAGAGATGACCATTACTTTGGAGGACGTGTGGTGCATCCTGAGGCTGCTAATAGCCGGACGGTTAGTGAGCAAGGTGGTGTCTATAGGGGCGGAGTTATAGAGACCATTAGAGTATTGTTTGGACGCGAGGAGCTGCCCCTGGTGAAGGGTCAGTTGGATTTGGACCAATGTTTTTCAGTGGGGGTGCCAGCCTTACCGTTGTTCCTATGCAATCTGATTAGTGGGATATTGTTTCCAAATTGGAGCAGACATACATATAGCTTTCAGTATATGGAGGTGATTCGACACATTGTCGAGTGGCGAGGGGGGCTGTTTTCATGGGGGTCATGTGTATTGACTCATCTATACATAGATATGCATAGGATTTATTATTGGAGAATATTGAGCTTGACACATATGACGTTGCTGCAGATTTGGGCTTGGGAGCATATTGTAGTGACAAGGTCGAGAGTGATGAGGGCGGGGACGGTGGATGATTGTGAGCCCGTCGAGTGGGAGTATGGGGAGGCAAGAGGTTGGGTTGTGCGCTATGAGATGTAGGGAGATATGGAGGGGTGGAGGAGAGCATTTGATGATCTACATCTGAGGGATATAGAGTGGCGGCCATATAGGTTGCATCAGTTTAGGGGATAGACTGATATGAGGAGACAAGAGGGTTACTTTCTGAGCAGGTGTTTTATTATTGGGACATTGCTGCACATAGTAGAGTCGCATCAACCAGACAGAGTGTTGAGGCAGTTTGGAGTGATATAGGATATTTCGACAACACCTATCATGTTCCGACGGTACAGTAGAGAGATACCATGGGGAGGTCACGTGGCACCAGGTACAACCAGGGCGTCATGGAGGGCAGCAGGACATGTGCCTTATCCAAGGAGAGTTGGAGGAGAGAAGGTGTTGGTTGTGACCGAGTAATACCGGAGGTGGTTCCAGAATAGGTTATGGGATAGGATTACTCCTGTTCAGCCTATTTGTAGGGCAGTAGGTGTCAGACTAGCAGATGAGCAGAGACTACGGAAAGAGAGGAGAGGGGGGGTGCAATAACGACGAGAGGTTGTGGAAGTGGTAGATTAGGGGGACAGGAGGAGCTTGATGAGACAGAGCAGGTGGGCAGTCTAGGGAGGAGGAGGAGACATCAGAGGTAAGGTCAGAGAGATGGTCATCAGCGGGAGAGAGCGCAGGGGAGGGAACAGCCACAGAGAGCCCAGGGGGGGCAGAGGGTGGAGGAGGTGAGGGATGTGGATGATGGGGAGGATGAGGAGGATGTGGAGGTGGT
>VDFB02000020.1:58041241-58229263 GCA_007258455.2 Sequoia sempervirens | reverse complement strand
CATTGTTTTCGAGCTAGGGGGAGCAGTGAGGGAGAGAGACAGGGCACAGTCAGAGCTGCAGAGGATGCAGGGTGAGTTGACCAATGTGACGTGGGATCATGACAGATTGCAGGCGGAGGTCATGGTTTTACAGGCCAGGGGGAGCCAGAGGGGGGGACAGAGCAGGGGGCAGATCAAGGGATAGGATGTACTAGTCAGCGGTCGAGAGATCTCCAACGAGATTGGGATGAGCTTCAAGACAGAGTACAGTGCCTTGAGCAGACAGTTGGAGAGATGGGGCTAATGCAGGAGAGGGAGAATGAGGGCAGGGAGCGGACACGGATTATGCAGGCTGAGAGGGATGTAGCACAGGCATAGGCGCAGGTGATGGAGGCAGAGAGGGATGCGGCATAGGCGCGCATTCAGAGTGAGTGAGCATTGGTAGAGGTGGAGATACAGTCACTATAGAGGAGGAGAGAGGAGGCAGTAGCAGAGATATCGACTCTCTGGAGAGAGCGGGATTTAGCAGAGCTGAGAGTACAGGCTCTTCAGAGGGATAGGGATGTGGCAGTGACTCAAGCACAGGCGGCTCAGAGGGAGAGAGATGCAGTAGAAATATGGATGCAAACTCTATAGGCGGAGAGGGATGTCGTGATGGCTCATGCGCCAGTAGATTAGGGTGAGGGTGGGATTCCAGGAGTAGATATACAGGTTGTGGAGAGAGATAGAGATGCAGCGGTGGCACAGGAAGCGGATATAGAGGAGATGGGGGATCGATTATAGGAAGAGCTAGCACAGAGCCAGTTGGCTTAGGAGGCATGGGAGCAGGAGAGGAGAGCCATTACTAGGGACCGAGACAGGTATCGTCAGGAGTGGAATTCCACTCAGATCCAGGTTGCAGAGTGAGAGGAGAACATGAGAGAGGCAGGATTTTGGATGGCTGCATATTATCATGCAGTTCCTGATCCAGCAGAGTGGACATTCCATTACACCCACCAGACACCTCAAATGCCAGCGCTGTCTCAGTCATTAGGGACACAGACCCGAGGTCACAGTGATTCACCAGGGGTTTCACCAGGCAAGGGAGCAGTACCTGATTCTCCACAGAGATCAGATGTGGGGAGTTCATTTGGTAGATGACAGGATACCATGTTTTTGATAGGTGCAGGGTAGATGGATAGTGCAGAGGTGCAGTGGATATTTGCAGGATCTTGTACTGGTGTTTTGATTGGATGATTTTTGTATACAATGGTCACAGATTGTGATGACATCGTTGACATTATTATATGTTAGTCTTGACTATGAGATTTACTGTGGACTTGTGGTATATTTATATATATGATAGCTCTTATTGACCTCATGTTTTATGTGTGATGGATTTGAGATCTATAGATGATTGTGTTGATGCATATATGGATGGTCATATGATGGCAGTTATCTATGATGACTTTTGTGGATGTTATATGTATGGATATTTTTATATATATATTTTTATGTATAATGGTTTTTGAGGGGCTTTATGCATGCCAACTAATGTCTGTGATGCAGGATGTGATGTATGGTGATTTTTGTTTTCATGTATGATGAATGTTTATGTTGTATGATGTATATGTTTAAGATAGATGTGGATATGCTTATGATGACGCGACAAATGCTTATGATGGTTATATGCATGTTTGACTAATATGTGTGATGCAAGATGTAATGGATGTATTATGACGGTATTGATGGTGGACCTAACACTTGATATTGCAGGTGGTGATATTATGGATGAACCTAAGATAGTGTGCAAATGTATGGATCTAAAATGTAATTATTTCATGATAAGTGTCAATAGAGTCCTAGGTGATAGTGGAAGATGAATGCGGACATGGTGTGAGTGTGCACCTGTCAAAAACCTTTTAGTATTCTAAGAAGAATAGGGGATGGAGGAGAAATATTTGCACAACCAAAATTATAGGATGAATGTAATGCAATGGTCATGATTATGAAATGCAATCCTAATACAATTTTTCATCTTTGGAGCACTGGTTTTTGCTATAGCATAAGACACAATACACCATGGTATGGAGGACAAAGGTAGATTAGTGTCTAATGCATGAAACAAACACAACAGACAAGAAGGCTATCCCAACACCCCAAAGTCACAAAGAAAGACCTTGGTCGGGCCAGGTATTGAGATAACCACAAGCACAAAAGGATGCCCCAACATAACACAAGACCTTTGGGATCTTGGTGGGTACTATGCGGGACAACCAAGAAGACACAATCACACAAAAGATCAAGATACGCCCCTATGTGGACCAATCAAAACACGTCCTAATATGATGGATTATGGTGGCCTTGACAAGTGGTGATAGGGAGCTCAAATGATAAACAAAAGCCAAAATTATCAAAAGATCGCAATCAATTTCAAATGTCATTTTCCATAGGATCAAGGGGATAGATGGGATTGATGTGGTCTATTAGGAAGGATGCATCCTGTTGAGACCGATGATGGATACTAAGCTAAAAGATCAATATGATGTAGGATATTTAAAACTGATTGGATTTGTTGATACAAGTGGATCTTGTTTGTTAAGAACCAGCTAGATAAGGGTATAGCTTGATGACACAACACAAGGGAGACAAGACATGAGACTGACACAACCTAAAGACCTAGGGGCTCGGGGGCTGATCATAGATTAGCCTTGCCTACGTGAAAGTGCAGAGCCCTTGTAGTTCTCAAAAAAGACCATGGATAAAGCAAAAAGAAGACAATGGTGATTGATGATACAAAACACGACAGAAAAATGACCAACCTTACCTATGTGAAAGCACAGGGGCAACACAGTTCGGAGACAAATGACCATGGATAAAAGAAGAAAGGGACTGGTGAAGGAAAAGTGATGGAGGACCAAAACATGTTGATCCAAAATGCCCTGGGGGTAGATCGAATGATCAGCCTTGCCTACGTGAAAGCGCAGGGGCAACGTAGTTCGACCAGTGATGCGGAAGGATGAGATCTAGATGGAGACCAACATGATGGATGATCCTATACGAGGACATAGACTGACTGACAAAGGGAATGATCCTATATGATGATACTGACCAACCAACAAAAGGGGATACGAAAAAGCTTAGGATGAGGGGTAGGCTAGATGGGTCGTCCAATGTTCAATCAATATATACCAAGTGGCCTAGGCAGAGGTGGGTGAGGGCAATAGTGAGGATGAAGGCATAAAATAACCAAGATGTTAGGTAGATAATGATTAAGCCCTCTACGGATGATGCCTATTACCAGGTTTTCACCATCCATACTTATCCAAAGCGCCACCAAGAGGTGGTTTTCACCATAGGACGAATTTATTTTTCTTTACTATTTTTTGGATTATTATTATTTCTTGATTTTTTTTATTTTTTTTATTTTATTTTTATTTTCTCCTGATTAGGTGGGGTTACTGAGCGGATTTAAGTATAAAACTTCTTCAGATGTATGATATTGATGTGGTCGTCAAGGGGATCTCCTTCAAGAGTAGTCAATCTGTAGGCCCCAGATCTATATTTGGTGGCTATGATATAAGGCCCTAACCAGTTTGCCTCAAATTTTCCTTTTTTATCACGATCTTGTTGAGTGTGTTGGTTTTCTTTGAGAACAAGCTCACCAACTTGGAATTGTCTAGGACAGACCTTTTTATTGTAATTACGTTTGAGACAATTTTGGTATGCTTGCAGGTGATCATAGGCTTTTATTATTTGTTCATCTAGTAATTCCAGTTGTGCAAGTCGTGCAACATAAGCATCTTCTTCGCTGATAAGATTCTTCAGAGAAATCCTCAGTGATGGGAGCTCAAATTCAATTGGAAAGACGACTTAAGTACCATATACTAAAGAATAAGGGGTGGCACCTGTTGGGGTGCGGATGGATGTACGGTATACCCAGAGGGTGGGATGAATATGGAGGTGCCAATCTCGTCCAGTGTTATTGACAACCTTCTTGAGGATGCGGATAAAGGTCTTGTTGGTTGCTTATGCCTGACCATTTCCTTGAGGGTAATAAGGCGTTGACCAACGATGTTGGATATGAAAGGTGTCACAGAGGTGTTTCATGGCTTGGTTTTTGAAAGGTTTTCCGTTATCAGAGAGGATGGTGGATGGGATACCATATCTGTAGAGAATATGGTAAAGGATAAATTTTGAGATTTGGACACCTGTGATTTGTGAGAGTGGCATTACTTCCACCCACTTAGTGAAGTATTCAGTGGTGGTAATTATGAATGTATGGTCATTGGATGATGGTAGGTAAATCTTGCCAATCAAGTCAAAACCCCATTGAGAAAAGGGCCACGGTACTAGGAGGGGCTGAAGATCTTGTGCTGGGGCATGAATCAAATCTGCATGTTGTTGGAATTGAAGGCACTTCTTTACAAATTCAAAAGCATCGTATCCTAATGTGGGCCAATAATATCCAGCTCGTAGGATCCTTTTGGCCAAAGCCATACCATTTGAGTGAGCCCCACAAACACCACCATGTACTTCCGTTAGTGTCATGCAGGCTTCGGTTTCATTCAGACATCTAAGGAGGATTCCATCATACCTGCGACAATAAAGCGTATCACCGACAATGACATATCAGGAAGAGCGATGAATAAAGGATTTGTGTTGGTTGTGTGTAAGTTCTAGGGGTATGATATTATCACGGAGATAGGTGTATATGTCTTGGTACCATGGGGAGGCGGGACCTACGATATCACCCACCATATTAACTTCAGGAATATCATATGCAAGGATTAAAAGTTGTTCAACAAGGAACTCACATTCTGTTCGGTCTTTAGGCATGTCAATCAGGGAACCAATAGTGGCCATTGCATCTACCACTTTATTATGTACCTGAGGAATTTGATCAAACTGTATGAAAGTGAAGTATTTCTTGAAATCATCCACCATTCGCTTATAGGGTAACAGTTTATCATCTTTTGTGAGGAATTCATCATTAACTTGCCTAATGACTAGCAAAAAATAACCAAAGACTTTCAAATGATTTATATGCCACTGCTTTGCATTTTGAGGCCGGTGAGGAGAGCTTCGTACTCTGCGATGTTGTTGGTACATGGGAATGCTATCCTGAATGATTTTGGGATGTAGTCACCTTGAGGGTTAATTAATAAAATCCCTACTCCAGATCCACTATGAGTGCATGAGCCATCAAAATATAGCGTCCAAGCTGGTGCTTCTGTGACTGTGTAGATTTCTTCATTTGGGAATTCAGTGTCTAGCGGGTAGGCATCTACTAATGGTGCCTCATCCAATTGATCAGCTATGACTTGTCCTTTTATGGCTTTTCACTCTACATACTCTATGTCAAATTCCCTGATGAGTATGACCCATTTGGCCATGCGGCCAGTCAGAGTGTTTCTAAATAACAAATACTTCAGGGGATCAATTTTAGTGATTAATTTGACCGGATGGCTGAGCATGTAATGACAGAGTTTCTGTCTGCTGAAGACTAGCGCAAGGCAAGCTTTTTTCATGGGGGAATAATTTAACTCATAGCCAACCAATGTTTGACTAATGTAGTAAATTGCCCTTTCTTTGAACGACTCATCATGTTGTGCCAACAATGCCCCTAGTGCAACTGAAGTAGCAAAGATGTAAATCAGGAGGGGTTTTCCTGGAATAGGCGGCATCAAGATCGGTGGATGAGCTAAATATTCCTTAATTTTATCGAAACCCATCTAACACTGCTGGTTCCATTGGAAGGTGGAATCTTTTTTTAGAAGATGAGTGAATGGCTGACATTTATCTGCTAGCTAGGCTATGAACCGACGAATGGACTGCATCTTCCCCTGGAGGCTTCTTAACTACTTTAGATTGCGTGGAGGTGGCAGGATCAACCTCAATGCCCTTGCGAGAGACTATGAAACCCAACAACTTTCCTGACATGACCCCAAAGACACTTTTTTGGATTTAGCCACAACTTGTAATGCTCTAACTACTCAAATATCTTTTTCAAGATGGCAAGATGTTCTGCTCTTGTTCTGTACTTTCCTAACAAGTCATCAACATAATCCTCCATGATGATATGGATGAGGTCATGGAAGATGACTGTCATCGCCCTCTGATATGTTGCCCTCGCATTTTTGAGACCAAAGGGCATAACATTATAATAGAAAGTACCTCAAGGTGTTGTGAAGGCGGTCTTGTGTTGGTCCTCAGGTGCGATTCAAATTTGATTATAATAGGAGAAGCCATCCATAAGTGATAACATCTCATGTCCTGCTGTCAAGTCGACTAACATGTCAATGTTAGGTAGGGGGAAGTCATCTTTTGGGCAGGCTTTGTTAAGATCCCTGAAGTCTATGCAGACTTGAATGTCTCCATTTGGTTTGGCAACTGGTACTATATTGGAGATCCATTCAGAGTAGTCAATTGGCCTGATGAAACCCACCTCTAGTAACTTTTCCAATTCCTTTTTGACTAATAATGCGACCTGCGGATGCATCTTGCGGAGCTTCTATTTGACAGGCTTGGCATCTGGGTGAACGTCTAAATGATGAACCACTAAGGCGGGGTCTAAGCCTGGCATGTCTAAGTATGACCAAGCAAAGTTAATGATTCCCTCTTGGAGTAGCTGCATGATGACGGGATACTCTTGCTCTGAGAGTGACTTAGCTACATAGGTGATTTTAGGATTTTCAGTAGTACCCAGAATAACTTCTTGAGTCTCTTCAATTAGAATAGATGATCGGGTAGATAACTAAGTTCCCACAAGGGGAATATGAACATCTCCATCTTCCAGCACCTCTTGGAGGTTTTCACCATCAGATGTGTCCTTTATTTTTACTTTTTCAAAGTCAGAAAGTGCCTTATAGAGGTTTTCACTAGATGACTACTTTTTACTTTTCTTATTCTTATTTTTGCAACTGGAGTGTTCATCCTCCCCCAATCCCATAAGGTTGACATATGTATCCACAGACATATTGACAAGTGTGGTACTACGTAGGTCCCAGTCAATAAGCTCAGGGTGACAAAGGGATAGGTTAATGGTGTAGATGGATAGGCATTCGAACATGGATGATAAGTTGGTGTGATCGACATCATCGTATGCATGTATGATGGATTCCTCCTCGGGTATATCTTCCAATGAGTCCTTGTCCACGGTAACACTATAGGAGGTATTAGACGATGTTGCAGAACCTTTCTGTTTTCTATCATACCTAATGCCTATGTTTTTGGGTAGCTTTGACATATCAATGGGTTGCAACCGCCCTTGTTCTTCTTTACCTAGGCCCCTACCTTAGTAATTATACTTTTCTGCAAACTTAGCTGACCATGGATATGCTTCCTGAAAATATTTTTTTAGAGGAGGATCCGGCTGGAGTTCTTCTCGGTAAACCCATTGGCTTATGTCCTCTTGTGGTGCATCTATCTTGACACTTGGGGATTTGAAAGTGGTGGTAGGGATGTCTTTACCACTAAAGGTGATAGTCTTGTCTTCCTTTGGTGTAGCATGTGAAGGTTGACCATACTCGTGTGGTGATGGTGGCATGATTGCTACATTGAAAGCCATATGCATTTCATATTCACCACACCCTTTGTCAATGATTTGGACTTTGGTGACTGTAGGATTAGTGGTGGAAGATGGAGTGGTTATCGCGATGGAGGGTGGGTTAGCGGATGATGACTGGGATGCCCCCATTTCAACCCCAGGACAATAATGTAAATGGGGGAATGATGCTTCTAAAGCACGATAATATTCAAATGGTTGGGGGTCAGCATAGATGGTGACTTCTTGTCCATTGACTGGGAATTTTAGGCACTGATGGTATGTGGAGGGGATGGCTTGCATAGCATGGAGCCACAGGCGACCAAGGAGGAGATTATATGGCAAGTCCAAATCAAGGACATGACAGGTAGTGTATTGAAGCATAGGTCCCACTTGGATAGGAAGACTAATGATTCCCTCTTAATTTCTTTCTGCATTATCATAGGCTTTGATTGTGATGATCTAATTACTTAAATCCGCTTGAGTATACCCCACCTGTTTTATGAATTTTAGAGTACACAAATTGAGGGCAGAGCCATTATCTACCAAGACCCTTTTTATTTTATGGCGAGAAACCACGACTTTGATATGTAAGGGGAAATTATGATTGACATCGATGTTTGGCATATCGTTTTGGTTGAAGTGCAGTTGATGATATAAAGCCAAGTGTCCCACCAAAGCTTGGAATTGCGTGGGGTTGATGTCATTAGGTACATGGGTTTCCTGTAGGGATCTGTTGAGGATTTCTTGATGCACAGGGGAAGACTTAAGTAAATCCAAAATGGAGATACATGTAGGGGTCTTTCCTAAGTGATCAAGGATGTTGTACTGAGAGCTTACGGGAATTGATTGGGAAGGTGTAGAGGCCGTAGGGACAGTGATACGGGCTCGTCGTGTGGTAACAGGACACTAAGGGTCTTTGGCTTTGACATGTATCATGGATACACAAGGTTCTACCTGCTCCATGTAATGAATAATACCCTCATAATTGAGGGGTACTTTCTTATAGCTCACGTTATTTGTGTTGTTGTTTTGAGGATTACTGTTGGAGGTGCTCAGGCCTTGATTATGGTTTGGAAAGGCGTTTTGATATATCTGCAATTGAGCATTGGACGATGAGGCTTGACTGGTGTCAACCTTGATATCTCCTCAATCAATGAGATCTTGGAAATAGTTTTTTAGACCCTGACATTTGTTTAAAGAGTGTCCTTTGATTTTATGGAACTCATAATACTCATTTTCCTTAAACCATGCGGGCTTGGGTTTGGACTCATCAAATGGCTTGGTGACAGGGTATGTGATGGGGTAGTTGATTTGTAACAACTTGTTAAAAACAACACTCAGAGGTTCTCCTAATTGAGCATATTGATGTTTGGTGTTCCCCTGATTGTTCTGGTTCAACTGGCGAGGTGTCCCCTATGGTATAGAGATGGCATTAGGTACAGACGGTTGTTGTTTTTGGGATGTATTAGCGACTTGGACGTGTTTAGTGTCTGTCATGCCGTCATTCACTGCATTCTTGTTCTTGTCTCAGAATCGTGGTTTATCACCAAATGACCTCTCTTTATCATGACTATGTATTTTGATGTGTCCTTTGGTAATAATGGCACATTCGAGGATGGGTCCCTTTTCCACTATCTCCACGAAAGTGGTGACACAATGTAACCTAAAATTATGGGCCATGTCAGGATGAGAGTTTTCCATGAAAAGAGTGACCATGTCTTTTTCTTTTAGAGGGGTCTTCATTTGGCTTGCTAATGCATGCCACCTTTGTAGGTAGCTAGTAAAGGTTTCCCCCTCACATTGTTTCTCTTTGAGGAGATCTAAGGTGTTTGTGTCCTTCTCCAAATTGAAAGAGAAGTAGGATACAAATTTCTCTAACAGGTCTGCAAAAGTTTTTATGGACCCTTTTTTGAGAGTCATGAACCAATCTAGGGCATGGCTTGCCAGGCTTCATGGGAACAAGCGCAAGAGATAGTTGTCATTGTACATAATGTCTTGACACTGGGAGTAAAACTCCTACAAGTGGGCCTTAGTGTCTTTGTTTCCCTTGTATTTTTCAAACTTTGGTATCTCAAAATGTTTAGGAAACGGGATTAATGAGATGGAAGGATCAAATGGATATGGGCATATGTCTTCAAATTTGAATGATTGTTTGGTAGCCCCGACTTGAAGGTCTTTCAGAGTGGCTTTGATTTCCAACAGATCTGAGTTATCCGGTGGCGGGTTGGGGGGATATTGATGATAGGATGATAAAGGATCCTGCTAAGAGGGTGTCAGATTGTTGAAATACTGATTTGGATGGTTGGATGATGATATGCCTTGCTGGTAAACCAAGGAATTTTGTTGATACAGGGGCTATTGTTGTGGGGTATAGTACGGATTCATTTGATAAAAGTGTGGGGTAAGTTGTTGAGGAGCTTGGATGGGATGTTGTGTATTCGTTTGTTGGTGTTGAAGATACTGTTGTGATTGTTGGGAGGTCACATAAGGCGGTTGTTGGAGAAATTGCTGCTAATTGTGATAGTGGTAGTGTTGAGGGGGTTGTTGTTGTGATGTCAATTGTTGTATGGGCCGAGATGGGATGTTGTGTTGTGGTTGAGCCTGTGGACGCAAAATGGATGCGAGAAAGGGGGATATGGTCTAAGCGATAGGTCGAGATGGATTTCCTTGTGGTTGGTATGGTGGTTGTTGTGAAGAGACCAAAGCATTATGTATAAGTGGTTGCTAATGAGATGGTTGAGGTAGTGTAGAAGCGTTTTGTAAAGGGGGTTGTTGGGTACCACCCAAAACGTTCAACCGGGGTGTGCCTTGTGGAGGTAATTGAGGTAGAATGTTGGATTGGTGAAGCTGTTGAGATGTATATGAAGATGATGATAGATTTGTGGTCCCAGGAGGTGGAAGCAATGTGGTAAAGGGGGTGCCCCCAATTTTGACTGTAGGTTGATTTGAAAGAGGGGGTGTTGTTAACGTTAATGGTGCAGTTTATGGAACATTTTGTGGCATACCATGGGCAAAAGGATTATTGGGATCAGGCACTTGAGGACCTCCCATAACTGAAGTTGAAGCATGTGGGGGATAGTTAACATGATAGAGAACAACATTGCCAAATTCAGGCTGATGCCAACCCTCAACTGGAGGAACATTGGGGAAGTATGAACCTTCTGGTGCATTTTATGAACCTTGGAGTATGTTAGATGGGGAATTCCCACATTTGGACAAGTCAACACCTGAGGGGGGTTTGACACCCTTCTCAATTAGGTGGGCCAAAATTTCTTCCCCATGTTTTTCAAGCAGACGGTCAATCATTTGCACATTGGTAGGATTACTAAAATATTCGTCAAGTGTGAGTTTTGGTTTATTAGCCATACTCTCTTCACCATGTGGTGAGTTGTTTTGATTTTTGGTGTTGGAGAGTGAACGGGGATTTAGAATGGTTAAATAGAAGTTTGGGATCCATCTCATTATGATAAAATAGGGGCACTTTTGCCCTTCTGCGGTAAAATAGAGCTTGGTTTTGATGGAAATGGCTATGGCAAGGACTCAAAATGATAAAATAAGGCCAATGTATCAAAGATTTCACAGGTTTTTCACAAGAAAATACTTCAAGCAAACACAATCCTATGATTAATGTTAAGGGTATGGCCAGAAAAGGTCTTAATCTAGGATGCACAAGGTTTCTAGGGAGTCCTCGATATACTCTCGGTACGTGAGGCACAACCATGAACACCAACCTGTCACAAGTGTGAGTCGAGAACCCCAGCGAGATACTAAAAGGCTCGGACCAACTCTTCACGTCTATCTAGGTATCACCCTAGCTTCGACGCTCCGCCAATTACGACGTGATTGGATTGGGGTACAACTTTCGTTCTCCTCTTTTTATATACCCCACCGGTACGCGTGGTTGGAATCATCCCTTGGGGTGATGAAATCTCCAAGCAGGTCCCACTAGAAAGAAGACACTAACTATTTCCAACTACTCCCCAGGCTCACACGAAGTGCAAGGGGAAAGTGAAAACAAATTAATGCCCCCTTGGGTGACACAATAATAAACAAACACAGCAAGCAATAAAGATTACTTCCCCCTAATTAGACTATGTTCAAACAACAAGGATAATTTTTTAAAAATTTGATCAAATAGATGGCCCTGCAAGCAAACGTTAGCTATCTTATCCTTCGTTCTTGGTTGATTACGCCATAATATGCTTCCAAACTGTGTTGTTTTGGGGCATAGCCGCCTTTCTGCGGTAAAATCGGGGTGCTTCCACCTTTCTGTAGTAAAACAGTGGCGCTTTCACCTTTCTGCGGTAAAACAAGGGGCACTTCTGCCTTTCTACAGTAAAACAAGGGGCACTTCCGCCTTTTTGCAACAAAACAGGGGTGCTTCCGCCTTTCTGCAGTAAAACAAGGGGTGCTTCCGCCTTTCTGCGGTAAAACAGGGGGCGCTTCCACCTTTCTACAGCAAAATAGGGGTGCTTCCGCCTTTCTGCAGTAAAACAAGGGGCGCTTCCGCCTTTCTGCAGCAAAACAGGGGGCGCTTCTGCCTTTCTGTAGCAAAATGTTAGAGGAAAAGAGCCTTTCAAAAATAAAAGGGCGTATCTGCCCCTCTACAAGAAACTTTATCAAATTTTTGAAAAAAAAAGTTGTATGCCCTACTGCAAGAAAGTGTTAGAAAAGATTTTCTAAGCAAAATGACATATACGCCTAACTGCAGCAAACTGTTAACAAAAATCAAATTTTCAGATATAGGGTGTGACCGCCTTTCTGCAGCAGACAAGAGGGTGCTTCCACCTTTCTACGGTAAAAAAGAGGGTGCTTCCACCTTTCTACGGTAAAAAAGAGGGCGCTTCTGCCTTTCTGCGGTAAAACAAAGGGCGCTTTCACCTTTTTTGCGGTAAAACAGAGGGCGCTTCCACCTTTCTATGACCTTTTCTATAAAATACTCAGCAAAAATAAAGGTTAAATGCAAGAACCCGTTTGTGGGTCCCACCGGGCGTGCCAGAAATGTGTACCTTGGAGTTTTACCCTATTCTAATGTGCAAAATAACTAAAAATGCAAATGATAAAATACTAAGAACACTTCAATGATTAACCTAAAGAGTGGTAAAACAAGGAAAATAAATGAAATACAAATGCAAATCGATTATACCTTCCTTGTTGTTGAAGACTCCTTGGTTTACTCTTGATTTAGATGAATTTGTATGTTCCTTAGATGGATTTTGATGTTACTAGATGCAAGATTGATAATGCAAAATGACTAAATGGATAGCTAAATGGTAGCAAATGCTTGAGAATGCAAATTGGCAGCATAAGGTTGCTCAAAATGAAAGTGTTGAAAATGCCCTTGAGGAAGGGGTATTTATAGGAGAATTTGAATTCTCTAGAGAATTCAACGGTTGAGATTTATCCAACAAGGTCAAGATGAAGGGCTATGGTGGGTTGAAAACTCACAAGCCCTCACATCTTGGCATGTGGATGGTGAAGTGGCTAAGAGGAGATGAGGTGTAAGTGAGGTGGCCAAAAGGTACATGAGGTGGAGGAATGACAAATACCTTCCAAGTACTTTGGGGAATGAGAATATTTCCTCTAAAAGAAATTTCTTGTCCCCACATGAGAGTGAAAGGGACATTTGAGGAATTTTGGAATTCCTCAAAAATCTCCATGGAAAAAGGAGAGGTGGTTGGAGAAATAAATGTGAATTAAAAATTCACATTCTTAGGAGAGTCTAAAGGATAAAAGGTGAGCTCCAAAAAGGTGGGACTTGGTCACATGTGGATGATGTGACAAGTCCAAGGTTTTAGAAGCCTTAGAAGATAGAATGTGAATTAAAAATTCACATGGAATCTAGGATAAATAAATGTGAATTAAAAATTCACATGGGAAAGAGGGTCAATGCTAAAAAAAGATAAATGCAAAGGTTGAATAAAAAGGTGGTGCTAAATATGGCTAATGACCTTGGTTAAGGTTGTGCAAATATTTGATTAGAATAATTAATGGAAGATTAGAGGCAAGTGGAAAATGTAGGAGGATGTGACAGTAATCTTTGATTAAGAGGATGCACATCATAATCATGAATTAATTAAATTAATTCATATTAGAGCAAGATCATGGAGGATGTGACAAGGAGAGAGAGAATGAAGAATTTTAAATTAATTTTAAATCAAAAGGGTAAAAAATGACTAAATTAAATAAATTGATGTATTTATTTAATTTAGAGAGGAAGAAGGTGAAAGATAAAGCATTTAGTTATTAAATTAAATACTTTATAGATATGAGACAAAAGGTGTAATATTAATTTGATAAATTAATATTTAATATGATAGACGAAAAAGGGAGTAAATTTAATCATATGGGAGTGATTAAATTTAGATGCCTATAGGTCATTTATAAGCAATTTTTAGTAGTTTTTTCAGTCATATATTATTGTTTCTATACTAGTGAACAATCTCCCAAAAAAATTGAAGTGACACAAGCTCTTGAACCAAACAAACTCAAACCCAAAAATGTGACCCTGCTTAATCCCTGTTAGAAGTTTCTTCAACACTATCTCTCTTTGTCTCTATTGATCAACATTGTCATGGTTCATCCATAAAAGAGAATCACTTCCTGTGGCAAAAATAGCTTGTGCATAGTACTCCAATTATGGTGACAAGCTACCTCCTTTGTTGAAAAAAGGTGTGGACTAGCTGGTAAACCACCTTCGGCCTCTATTTGGAGGATATTTTACCACCACCTTCTACAAAAATGGATTACTTTCTTGTAGTTATATGTTGTTGTCATTGTAACCTCAAGCTCTTTTCTTATGATGTTGCACAATAGATTGAGATTTATCTTCGTTAGTTAAAGGATGAGATTATTGAAAGGGGTTTGCTGTATATTTTTTCCATAGTCATACTACCCACTCCCCTTTTTTTGGCCATTCATCTCTTCTTGGTTGCAGGATCATCTAATAGTGTTCAAACTTCTCTGTATGTGCAAGACTTATCTGATCAAGGACAACCTTTACATAAAATCCCCACTGATCTTAGAAGTCTTGGGAGTTATGGCAACAATCCACCAATGATGCACATCTAAACTCCACCATCAAATCCTTACAACCTGTAGAATAACCCGTGCAAATTGCAACAAAATATTCAAGTTTTTCACCAAGTGAAACTGTCTTCTATGCTCTCATGTATCTTGTCAATGTAGTAATGATTTGTTATTGGGTATTCTGAAACTATCTCTTACTTAATCTTCCAAATTCCTGCTCTATTATTGAAAATAATTTTTTGGTTATTTTTTAAGAACCAAACTTAATCTTAGTCCTTACCTATGAATCTACCATAACTCAATTATCAATAAGGTTGAGGATTGGCCAACACTTAAGTGAAGCATTTAGAACCTCTTCTTCTCTTCGGGCTCTGTGAAACCTAGGAGGGTAATCCTATTCATGCTCATAACATCTCAACTTGATTAGGAGCATTTCCTCACACAGATGTATTCCTCAAGAAACCAACATCATGTACGGCTTGGAAAACCACTTATGAAATTGCTATTTGTTTCGGGGAATACGCTTATACTAAAGGTTGGTGAGGTGTAATTTAAAGTATGTTATGAACTCATTCCCATTCTAAATCGCTAGCTAGATTCATTACTAGCTCAGTCAACCACAAGATAAACTAATAGTACTAGTGCCCTATTTGATAGAACAATGGATTCATAATTCACAATCAATCAGTAATACAAATACATTTGAACATCAATAATCTATGGACTTTCAACATGCTACTTTGCAGCATCCAACTCTCTAAATTTTAAAACATTGCTTCCTCACCAAATCCTATATCCTTTTCCCACAAACTAATGGTCTCACTTTAGCATTAAATCAACTCACTGAATTGAAGCACAAACAAACCCATTCATTCAGTGCAAATGACAAAAGACAACTGAAATGATAATTAACAATTTCATTCATAATTTGCTAGAAAATACACAGGAGAGAAATATTTTAGAACTAATATTCTCTTTCATTACTGATATTGCTTTGTAAAACTATATTTAAGATCATCATACAGTATAACTTATGCCCTAGACTAGATTCTGAGATATTCCCTAATTTATCTATTTACATTCTATTTGCTCCCTGAGCATAGCTTTCACCTTGACCTTTCTTGGACTCAAAATTTTTTGAACTCTGTAACTTCAGCCATGAAATCCCCTTTATAAATAGTGGAGCAAAAATCATATAGTTGAGTTACAATTTCATTTCATTTCATTTCAAAAACCTAATTTCAACTGTTCTTCGAAAAACTCCCTAGGTGGTTTTATGCAATCATTTGAGAGTAGGGGAGGACAAAATGCAAAACACATGTGTAGGATATTATTAGTCATTGTCACCACATCCATGTTGAACAAAAAATATTATCTATCATATTAGCCGAAGGACCTCCACTTCAGCATGGAAGAGTAAAATACCAAAACCACAAACATATTGAAACAAATACCTCCTATGCAAAGACCATGGTGTCATCAAAAACAAAAACAAGGAGAAGACCCTATTTTGAGTCTTTAGCATCAGATAATGCTCGACCACTCCTTGTTCATAATGAAATTGTAGTAACCAATACCACATCATCATCAAAGCTCCCATATGGCACTAAAGAGAAGATATTGGCCATGTCTCGAGTCGGTGTCACCTTCAGCATCAAAAGGACTATCAAAGAGCACAATGGGAGAATTATTTTTTCCCAAGCAGGCCCTATGACTCTTGTCTATTTTCCTATCCTTCTTTGTTGGCTGAGCCAGCTCCTTGCCCTTAAACTTGACCATTTCATTTGCAATGGTCTTGTTTCTCAAGTTGTAGGTACTTTGGACAATTTCTTTCTTCTTATGACATCAAGCCCTCCTCTTATCCTTTGAAACCTCAATGGATGGTTGGTTTTCTTGATCATTTATAGACATATCCTCATAGCGCTCAAACACATTAAATCAGCTAGACCTTCTAACAGGTTGAATTGGCACACCCACCTTTCCCATCTCTAGAATAAGTAGAAGTTGACAATTCAAAAGAATCTGAATCAAAGTTGCATGGAAACACACCTACATACCCAGACAATTGCACCCAGTACCAGAAAAGGAACTCCTAAACAGACTAGAGCATGACCAATAGAGAGCCCAATTGAAAACTAACACACCCAGGAAGAGAAAATTCACTATTCAACTCAGGGAGAATTAACACCTTCACACATATTCACTAACCCACACCTCACATTCACTATAGACTAGAAAGATGGTGAAGAGGAACAACAAACAATTTACATTAAATAGACATTTTGAAGCATGTAAAAATTAATGACTCAAGAACTCCTCGCACGAGTGATTTGATAGCTTAGTAGCTCGTCTTTGAATCTGGTTAGTCTATCTTAAAGCATTTAAAACTTCATCTATGGCGATCATGAGCATCATTTTTGGGCCATTAGCAAGTTGTTCCTAGAAAATAGTGATGCCACCTCAAATACTACCACGTCCTCCCTTAATCCTGATTAATCATATGCGATCTGACAATTAACATTCATCACCAACTCAATTTGTGCTCCTTCATTGACATCGTCAAAGTACATAAGACTGACATTTTGGAGAGAATAGTTCCTCATACTCATCGTTATTATCCCCCAAATCTTAGGGTGAAATCAACGATGAGAGTATTACCATGATGAAGTTCAGTCCATTGGATCATCTTGTTTTAAATCCATATCAATGGTTCTCCATTCATCCTGCTACTTTCCTTTTTCCTTTATATGATGTCCTTTGGATTCTTCCACGTTGCCTTTTCTAGAAATAGTCGTTACCTATCGCTAATGCATATCATCCTTCACCGGCTTCATCAGTGATGTAAGCATCCATGCAATGAAATTTTAGCCCTTGGATCTATGGCCCATCTTTGATCATGTTCATTTTCCCATCGCACGTCACTAATTAGAACATTTCACCTTGGATCCTATTAGCGATGGGAGATACAGTGAAGAGACCAGATTAAGACACGTACACCTGCATGAAAATCAATGGTTAAAAATACATCGCACATAATATCTTTTCAACTTAGCGAAAGAAACATTTCATAGAATCTCATCTCTCATCTCTATTTTGAAACTTAATCTTTGGAATGAGTGATAAAATACAAAAACATCAGGTTGTCTCTCATCACTAATTCTCCTCATATAGTTTGCAAGCAAAGCAATTAGCAATGAGAGATCTTCATAGTTACATTATGTGACGTGTATCACTAATATAGAACTTATCACTCCAAACATATTTGTGATACATGATGCACGGTAAATCCATCATATTGCTCATCGCTAATTGAAATTTATCATTTCATAATCATCTGCGATGAGTGATGAAGATAAGAACATAAGGCTAGAAGCCATCACTTATATTACAATACTCAAGGCTCAAAAGCCATTAGCGATAGGTGATCCCTCAACAATACAAGGAACATCACTCATCACGCATTGATATCAAGAGCTCCAATAGCTATTCACGATGAACAAAAACAAAGAAATACTACACATCGCTTGTCGCCAATTCAGAACATATACTTCTGAAGTAATCAACAATGAGTGAAGGATAAAAGGCCGACAAAACTTAAGTGAAGACTTGTAAGCACATGCTCATAAGTTGTTCTAATGAAGGGTACCCTCTAGGATGATATGATAGAAGGGGCTCAAAAACTCCTAAGTCGTAAAATGCAAAGGATGTAAAGGCCAAAAAGGATCCTTACTTAACCTTATAAAAATTAAGACACTCACACCTAGGTGTCAGGGACTGGTTACCTGATGACAGTGGATGACAAAAGATGTTTTAAAGTGACCAGCTATGGGCAATAGGAAGTCAACAGTGAAATAGAACCACTCAATAGTGAAGAGAAAATAAACTCTAACCCCATAGGTATCAGCCAAAATGTGACAAGGCTTTGAGATGGAACATCAAAATTTTGCAGGTTCCATTAATGGCTCTAGTTGGGGACGTCTATTCCTCAGTGAACAAACTGAGAATCCAAAATCTCAAGTGAAGGAGACCAAGAACATAAAACAAAAACCAAGGACAAAGCAAGAGAACCAAAACCAAACAACATATGTATAATATTCATATAAGATAAAGGGCCTAACCAATCTTAAAATTGGTGTTTTGCTCTATCAAAAACCCTATTCTCCACTGTTTGCACCATTCCCAAGCTACAAACATTATCATGAAGAATCTACCAGCTGATCATGTTGCAACTACTATGTTCAACCATTGTAGACATGTGTCTAATATTGCAATTATCTCTCTCATTTATGTCCCTCTGTGTGTTGTAATCATGTGTTAACTGGAATATATGATTAGTGTAGCACTCCACCTGATTCAACTTATCATTATATCTCATCAAATGCTCACTTAATTGGCTTGGGAAAGTGAAACATTCATAGTCCATTTGACTAATATCAGATTCATTAGGATCAATACCATACCCATCTTGTGCAATAAACAAGAAGCACTGATATATAAGCTCCTTTTCAAGTTGGTGTTCATATGCCTTAGAACAATATAAATCAATTATGTTTCTCAATGCTTCATTTTATTGAAAAATCAATTTCTCATAATCTAGGGAAATTTCAATTTTACTTAAAGAAAAATCCATCTTAATAAAGCCATCATTTATATCATTCTAGATATCAGAAATTATTTATGTTTCAGGACCAATATCATAATTTGATTCTTCTTCCCACTCATCATCTTGCAATAGCAAAAAAAAAATTCAAAAGATGGATGAACTAACTAGGAATTGATATGATCAAAAGTAAGGTTTTGAATTGTATTTTCAAATGACATGTCTACTAATTCATGATGGCAATTTGAACATAGCTATTGTTCTTCTAAGTAGATTTTTTCATTTCCTTCTTCAATAGAACTTTGGTAAAAAAAAAAACCATATCTATCTCTGTATCAATATCTACACATCCTACTTCTCCTTCATGTAAACATTTAGAAACCCAACCCTGCTGACTGCTAGTACCCATCCCATCATTAAAATCAGGTTCCAAAGTCTGAATATAAGCAATCTTTTCTTTAGATTTAACACCAATCAGATCATCAGTATATTCCAATTCTGAAATAGTTAGAGTACTCTGCAAGAGTCTATCATATGCAATATGTTTATCCACTAGCAAAGGTAGAATTTCATGAGTATTGGCACAATCAAATTCCTTGAGCAATAAAGGTGCTTTCAAGTTTTCCTCACACAGAAATTTATATTCCTTATGAGATCAATTAAAATTTTCACCTTCATTACCCTAGTTATCAACCTTTAATAATACACCAATAGTATCTACAAATACGACAATATCATCCATTTTACTTTTATGCACACATTTACCTTCAGACACATCCCTATTCATCTTTTGAGTGAACTCTTGATCTTTGTTACTAAGGTTAGCATTCTTTCCATTTTGAAACCTCACTATTTGTTCATAATCGTGCTTTGCTTCGTCAACAATTCTGATCCAATCAATTATTTGATCAAAATCCCAAGGTTTAAATTCCTTAGGCAAGGTACTAATCCATGGCTCATAGATGTCACAAAATAAGTCAATTCAAATTGATTCCTTAGGTCTCAACCTCTAAAGGATTTCTTAAAAAGAATCCAAAAACCTTGCTAGTAATTTGTATGGTGATTCCTCTTTACTCCTCTTCATACTAGACAATCTTTGAATTATCAATTCTTGGTCATTATTATCTGAACAATGCTGAAAAATTTCTTGACTTTTCTCAAGATCAATATGTTGTGAGAATGAACAAAATGAAACATCAAGATTACCATTACATTGATCATCCTTTTCTTTCCTATTTATTTCATATTTATAATGTGTATCAGGAGGACAAACACTTGCAGCCATATACCCTTTCATCATTGAGTATTTAATAGTATTTTCTATGTCCATAGCAATACAATATGCTTACTGCAATGTTGTAGGCTCTTTATCCCTTATCAAATAGCTCATTTTGTTGTTAAAAGCGCCTAGATATGTAATTAAATGCTTTGCATCACTAGGTCTCAAATACTCAGGAATATCACTTACTGCTTTCATGAATTTGAGATTAAAAGAAGGAACTAACTCTTCTTCATCTTGTTTGATTTCCCTAAATCTTATTATCTCATTGGGACTAATCCTTTCACCAAATTATTCTATAAATGCTATCATAAAAGCATCCCATGAAACTATAGAACATTCTGGTAGATATGAGTATCAATCTCGGGCATCCTCTTTTAATAATTGAGCAAACAACTTGATGACAACATCCTCATGATTTATTTCAAAATCATCAATCACATATATGAATGCATTTAAGTGCTTGGAAGTTGAATCATAGTTTTTCCCTGTAATATTGGTAATTGTTTCCTAATATCATCAGAAATCTTGTTAAGAAAACCTTTGATACCTCCAAAGCTCAAAGACTTATATCTCTCAATAGAGAATTTCCTTTGTGGGTATTTTAGGGAATTCATGACTAGCATATTTGTACTTGATATTTTACCAGAGAATATAGGGGAATGGTACATCTCTATTGTATCTTTATTTGTTCTTCAAATTTTTACCTTATGGTAAATGCACAACTCAAATGTATTTTATGCCTTAACACCTTTAAAAGGCACATTACAGAAATAAGCATACTTCTTCCATCCCATTTAGATATTACAGATTTCAACTCAAATGTATGCAACATAACTGTCACTATTCCATTCCTTATTGCTATAACTCACTAAATTAGGAATAAATTATTTCTTCCATATTTCTAAAATGGATTTCATACATAATTATTTCTTCTTTTTAGTCAAAAAAAGGGGAAAATACCTAGATATATTTGTAGATATCACACTTTATCAGGTTTTTTGCATAGAGTCATCATCTCATTTATAGAGGATCAAACTTCAACCATATGAAGTCACTTCCACTAGTTGATTTTACTTTGAGATTCCTTGTTCTTCAATATTTTAACTGGTATAGAGTTCTTTAGAGTCGCAACTCTCTGTCAATGAGAACTTTGTATCAAGAACCTCTATGGCTCTATCAGGGAAAAATGATGTACTGCAAATATTTTCCCAAGTAACTCCCTAGATGATTTTCCATTTTTGTTGGTTATTTTTAAGAACCAAATAAGTAATCTCAGTCCTTACCTATGCATCTACCAGAACTAAATTATCAGCAAGGTTGAGGATTGGCCAACACTTAAGTGAAGCATTTAGAACCTCACTTCTTCTCTTCGGGCTCTGTGAAACCTAGCAGGGTAATCCTATTTATGCTCATAACATCCCAGCTTGATCAGGAGCATTTCCTCACACAGATGTATTCCTCAAGAAACCAACATCATCTAAGGCTTGGTAGGCTTCTTATGAAATTACTATTTGTTTCAAGGAATACACTTATACTAAAGGTTGGTGTGGTGTAAATTAAAGTATGTTATGAATTCATTCTCATTTTAAATCTCTAGCTAGATTCATTACTAACTCATTCAACCATAAGATAAACTAATAGAAGGACCATTTCCCTATCTGAGGGAACAATGGAGTCATTCTTTGCAATCAATCAGTAATACAACTACATTTGAACATCAATAATCTATGGACTATCAGCATGCTACTTTGCAACATCCAACTCTTTGCATTTTAAAACATTTCTTCCTTACCAAATCCTATATCCATTTCCCACAAACTAATGGTCTCACTTTAGCATTAAATCAACTCATTGAATTGAAGAACAAACAAACCCATTCATTCAGTGCAAATGACAAAAGACAAATGAAATTATAATTAACAATTTCATTCATAATTTGTAAAAAAATACATAGGAGAGCAATATTTTAGAACTAATATTCTCTTTCATTACTGATATTGCTTTGTAAAACTATATTTAAGATCATCATACAGTATAACTTATGCCCTAGACTAGCTTCTGATATATTCACTAATTTATCTATTTACATTTTATTTGCTCCCTAAGCATAGCTTTCACCTTGACCTTTCTTGGACTCAAATTTTTTTGAACTCTATAACTTTAGCCATGAAATCCCCTTTATAAACAAGGGAGCAACAAGCATCTGGCTAAGTTACAATTTCATTTCATTTCATTTGAAAAACCTGATTTCAACCGTTCTTCGAAAAACTCCCTAGGTAGTTTTATGCAATCATTTGAGAGCAGGGGAGGAAAAAAGACAAAACACATGTGCAAGATATTATTAGTTGTTGTCACCATGTCCATGTTGAACAAAAAATATTTTGTATCATATTAACCAGAGGACCTCCACATCAGCACGAAAGAGTAAAGGACCAAAACCACAGACATATTGAAACAAATACCTCCTATGCAAAGACCATGGTGTCAACAAAAACAAAAACAAGGAGAAGACCCTATTCTGAGTCATCAGTTTCAGAGAATGCTCGACCACTCCTTGTTTGCAAGGAAATCAAAGGAACCATTACCACATCATCATCAGAGCTCCCATATGGCACTAGAGAGAGAAGATACTAGCCATATCCTGAGTTAGTGTCACCTTCAACATCTGAAGGACTATCAAAGAGCACAATGGGAGAATTGTGTTTTCCCAAGCATGCCCTATGACTCTTATCTTTTTTCTTGGCCTTCTTCACTGGCTGAGCCAACTCGTTGCCCTTAAACTTGACCATTTCTTCTGGAATGGTCTTGTTTCTCAAGTTGTAGGTACTCTAGACAATTGATTTCTTCTTATATCCTCGAGCCCTCCTCTTACCCTTTAAAACCTTTGGGGATGGTTGGTTTGTTTCCTCATTTATAGAAATATCCTCATAGCACTTGAACACATTAAGTTAGCTAGACCTTCTAATAGGCTGAATTGGCACACCCATCTTTCCCATCTCTAGAATAAGTAGAAGTTGACAATTCAAAAGAATTTGAATCAAAGCTATAGGGAAACACACCTACATACCCAGACAATTGCACCCAGTACCAAAAAAGGAACTCCTAAACATACTATAGCATGAACAATAGAGAGTACAATTGAAAATTAACTCACTCAAGACAAGAACATTCACTATTCAACTCAGGGAGAATTAACACCTTCACACATCTTCACTAACCCACACCTCACACTCACTAAAGATAGGAAAGATGGTGAAGATGAACAATGAACAATCTACATTAAATAGACATTTTGGAGCATGTAGAAATTAATGACTCAAGAAATCCTCACGCGAGCGAGTTGATAACTTAGTAGCTCAACTTTGAATATGGGTCATCGATTTTAAAGCATTTAAAACTTCATCTATGGCAATCATGAGCATCATTTTTCATCCATTAGCAAGTTGTTCCTAGAAAATAGCGATGCAACCTCAAATGTTTCCATGTCCTCCCTTAATCCTGATTAATCATACATGATTTGGCAATTGACATACATCACCAACTCAATTCATGCTCCTTCACTAACATCGGTGAAGTACACAAGACCAACATTTTGGAGAGAATAGTTCCTCGTATACTTCATCACTCATCATTATTATCCCCCAAATCTTAGGGTGAAATCATCGATGAGAGTACTACCATGATGAAGTTCAGTCCATTGGATCATCTTGTTTTAAAGCCACATCAACAGTTCTCCATTCATCCCACTAATTTCCTTTTTTCTTTATACGATGTCCTCTATATTTTGCCACTTTTCCTTTTCCATCAATAGTCGTTACCTATCACTAATACATCTCATCCTTCATTGGCTTCATCAATGATGTAAGCATCCATGCGATGAAATCTCATCCCTTGGATCTATGGCCCATCTTTGATCACATTCATTTTCCCATCGCACATAACTAATTAGAACTTCGCACCTTGGATCCTATTAGCGATGGGAGATACAGTGAAGAGATCAAATTAAGGCACGTACACCTGCATGAAAGTCAATGGTAAAAAAGACATTGCACATAAGATCTTTTCAACTTAGTGAAAGAAACCTTTCAGAGAATCTCATCACTCATCACTATTTTGAAACTTAAGCTTTGAAATGAATCTGTAATGAGTGATCAAATACAAAAATATCAGGCCATCACTCATTAGTAATTCTCCTCATATAGTTTGCAAGCAATTAGTGATGAGAGATCTTCATAGTGACATTGTGTATTGTGTATCGCTAATATAGAACTTATCACGCAGAACATATTTGTGATACACGATGCACAGGAAATCCATCATATCGCTCATCGCTAATTGAAATTTATCATTTCATAATCACCCACGATGAGTGATGAAGATAATAACATAAGGCTGGAGGCCATCGCTTATTGCTATTACAATACTCAAGGCTCAAAAGCCATTAGCGATAGGCGATCCCTCAATGATACAAGGAACATCACTCATCATGCATTGATCTCAAGAGCTCCAACAACTATTCGTGATGAGTGAAAACAAAGAAATACCACACATTGCTTTTCGCCACAATTTGGAACATACACTTCTAAAGTAATCAGCGATGAGCGATAAGGATAAAAGGCCGATGAGACTTAAGTGAAGACTTGTAAGCATGTGCTCATAATTTTTTCTAATGAAGGAGGCCCTCTAGGATGATATGATAGAAGGGTCTCAAAAACTCCTAACTCATGAAATGTAAAGGATGTAAAAGCCAAAAAGGCTCTTTACTTAACCTTATAAAAATTAAGACACTCAAACCTAGGCATGGGGGATTGGTTAGCCAATGGCAGTGGATGACATAAGATGTTTCAAAATGACCAGCTACAGGAAATAGGAAGTCAACAATAAAATAGAACCCCTCAACAGTGAAGAGAAAATAAACTCTAACCCCACAGGTATCAGCCAAAATGTGACAAGGCTTTGAGATTGAACATCAAAATTTTGTAGGTTCCATTAGTGGCTCTAGTTGTGGATGTTTGTTCCTCAGTGAACAGAGCAAGAATTCAGAATCTAAGGTGAAGCAAACCAAGAACAGAAAACAAAAACCAAAGACAAAGCAAGAGAACCAAAACCATACAACATATGTACATTATTTATATAAGATACAGGGCTAGACCAATCTTAAAACTAGTGTTTACCTCTATCAAAAACCCTATTCTCCACTATTTGCACCATTCCCAAGCTAAAAAAATTATCATGGAGAATCCACCAGGTGATCATGTTGCAACTACTGTGTTCAACCATTGTAGACATGTGCCTGATCTTGTAATTATATCTCATTTATGTCCCTTTGTGTGTTGTAAGCAGGTGTTAACTAGAATATATGATTAGTGTAGCAATCCACCTGACTCAACTTATCATTATATCTCATCAAATGCTCACTTAATTGGCTTGGGAAAGTGAAACATTCATATTCCATTTGACTAATATCGTATTCATTAGGATCAACACCATATCCATCTTGTGCAATAAACAAGAAGCACTAATATATAGGCTCCTTTTCAAGTTAGTGTTCATATGCCTTAGAACAATATAAATCAATTATGTTGCTCAATGCTTCATTTTCTTGAAAAATCAATTTCTCATAATCAAGGAAACTTTCACTTTTACTTAAAGAAAAATCCTTCTTAATAAAGACATCATTAATATCATTCCAGATATCAAAAATGATTTATGTTTTAGGACCAATATCATAATTTGGTTCTTCCCATTCATCATCTTGCAATAGGAAGAAAAAATCAAAAGATGTATGAACTAACTTAGAATTGATATGATCATAAATAAGGTTTTGAACTATGTTTTCAAATGACATGTCTACTGATTCATGATGGCAATTTGAACATAGTTTTTTTTCTTCTAAGTAGATTTTTTCATTTCCTTCTTCAACAATTTTTTTCTAAAAAACAACCATATCTATCTTTGTATCAAGATCTACACATCCTACTTCTACTTCATGTAAACATTCAAAAACCCAACCCTATTCACTGTCAGTACCCATCCCATCATTAAAATCAGGTTCTAGAGTTTGAATATAAGCAATCTTGTCTTTAGATTTAACACCAATCAAATCGTCAGGATATTCTAATTCTAAAATAGTTAGAGTACTTTGCAAGAGTCTATCATATGCAATATGTTTATCCACTAGCAAAGGTAAAATTTCATGAGTATTGGAACAATCAAAATCCTTGAGCAATAAAGGTGATTTCAAGTTTTCCTCACACAGAAATTTGTATTCCTTATGAGAGCAATTAAAATTTTCACCTTCATTACCCTGGTTATTAGCCTTTAATAATACACCAACAGTATCTACAAATATGACAATATCATCATTTGTATTGTTATACATACATTTACCTACAGACACATCCCTATTCATCTTTTGAGTGAACTCTTGATCTTTATTAGTAAGGTTATCATTCTTGCCATTTTGAAACCTTACTGTTTGTTCATAATCATGCTTTGATTCCTCAATAATTTTGATCCAATCAATTATTTGATCAAAATCCTAAGGGTTTAATTCCTTAGGCAAGGTACTAATCCCTGGCTCATAGATGTCACAAAATAAGTCAATGCAAACTGAATCCTTAGGTCTCAACCGCTTAGGGATTTCTAACAAATAATCCAAAAACCTTGCTAGTAATTCGTATTGTGATTCCTCTTTACTCCTCTTCATACTAAAAAATCTTTGAATTATCAATTCATGATCATTATTATTTGAACAATGCTGAAAAATGTCTTGACTTTGCTCAAGATCAATATGTTGTGAGAATGAACAAAATGAAACATCAAGATTACCATTACATTGATCATCCTTTTCTTTCCTATTTATTTCATCTTTATAATGTGTATCAGTAGGAAAAATACTTACATCCATATACACTTTCATTATTGAGTATTTAGTAGTATTTTCTATGTCTATAGCAATACAATATTCTTGCTACAATGTTGTAAGCTCTTTATCCCTTATCAAATAGCTCATTTTGCTGTCAAAAGCACCTAGATATGTAATTAAACACACTGTAGATCACTAGGTCTATAATACTTAGGAATATAATTTACTGCTTTCATGACTCTCAGATTAAAAGAAGGAACTGACTCTTCTTCATCTTGTTTGATTTCCCTAAGTATTTTTATCTCATTGGGACTAATCCTTTCACCAAATTATTCTATAAATGCTATCATAAAAGCATCCCATGAAACTATAGAACATTCTGGTAGATATGAGTACCAGTCTCAGGCATCCTCTTTTTCATGACTGAGCAAACAATTTCATGACAACATCCTCATGATTTATTTCAAAATCACCGATCACATCTATGAATGCATTTAAGTGCTTAGAAGCTAACTCAATTTTTTTCCCTGTAAATATTGGTAATTGTTTCCTAATATTATTAGGAATCTTGTAAATAAAACCTCTTATACCCCCAAAGCTCAAAGACTTATATCTCTCAATAGAGAATTTTTTTTGTGGGTATTTTAGGGTTTGCATGACCGACATATTTGTATTTGATATTTTACTAGAGAATAAAGGGGAATGGTACATCTCTATTGTATCTTTATCCATTCTTCAAATGTTAACCCTTTGGTAAATGCCCAACTCAAATGTATTTTATGACTTAACACATTTAAAAGGAACATTACAGAAATACGCATACTTCTTCCATCCCATTTAGATATTATAGATTTCAACCCAGATGTATGCAACATAACTATCACTATTCCATTCCTTATTGCTATAACTCACCGAATTAGGAATAAAGTATTTCTTCCACATTTCTAAAATGGATTTCATACACAATTATTTCTTCTTTTAAGTCAAAAAAGGGGGAAAATACCTATATATATTGGAAGATATCACACTTTATCAGGTTCTTTGCATAGAGTCATCATCTCGTTTGTAGAGGATCAAACTCCAACCATATGAATTTGCTTCCACCAGTTGATTTTACTTTGATATTCCTTGTCCTTCAATATTTTCACTGGTATAGAGTTCTTCAGAGTCACAACTCACTGTTAATGAGAAATTTGTATCAAGGACCTCTATGACTCTATCAGGGAAAACTGATGTACTGCAAATATTTTCCTAAGTAACTTCCCAGCTGAGTCACCATTTATGTTGGTTATTTTTAAGAACCAAACTTAATCTCAATCCTTACCTTTGAATCTACCAAAAATTAATTATCGGCAAGGTTGAGGATTGGCCAACACTTAAGTGAAGCATTTAGAACCTCACTTCTTCTCTTCAGGCTCTGTGAAACCTAGCAGGGTAATCCTATTTATGCTCATAACATCCTAGCTTGATTAGGAGAATTTCCTCACACAGATGTATTCCTCAAGAAACCAACATCATCTAAGGCTTGGTAGACCTCTTATGAAATTGCTATTTGTTTTAGGAAATACAGTTATATTGATGATTGGCGTGGTGTAATTTAAAGTATGTTATGAATTCATTCCCATTCTAAATCTTCGGACATATTCATTACTAGTTTAGTCAACCACAAGATAAACTAATATAAGGACCATTTCCCTATCTAAGGGAACAATGGAGTCATACTTTGCAATCAATCATTAATACAACTACATTTGAACATTAGTAATCTATGGAATATTAGTATGCTACTTTGCAACATCCAACTCTTTGCATTTTAAAACATTGCTTCCTTACCAAATCCTGTATCTTTTTCCCACAAACCAATGGTCTCACTTTAGCATTAAATCAACTCATTGAATTGAAGCACAAACAAACCCATTCATTCAGTGCAAATGACAAAAGACAGATGAAATTATAATTAATAATTTCATTCATAATTTGTAAGAAAATACACAGGAGAGCAATATTTTAGAACTAATATTCTCTTTCATTATTGATATTGCTTTGTAAAACTATATTTAAGATCATCATACAGTATAATTTATTCCCTAGACTGGCTTCTGATATATTCACTAATTTGTCTATTTATATTTTATTTTCTCCCTGAGCATAGCTTTCACCTTGACCTTTCTTGGACTCAAAATTTTTTGAACTCTATAACTTTAGCCATGAAATCCCCTTTATAAACAGAGGAGCAACAAGCATCTGACTAAGTTACAATTTTATTTCATTTCATTTCAAAAACCTAATTTCAACCGTTCTTCAAAAAACTCTCTAGGCGGTTTTATGCAATCATTTGAGAGGGGAGGACAAAAGACAAAACACATGTGTAGGATATTATTAGTCGTTGTCACCACGTCCATGTTGAACAAAAAATATTTTGTATCATATTAACCAGAGGACCTCCACATTAGCATGGAAGAGTAAAAGACCAAAACCACGAACATATTGAAACAAATACCTCCTATGCAAAGACCATGGTGTCATTGAAAACAAAAACAAGGAGAAGACCATATTCTAAGTCGCCAACATTAGAGAATGCTCAACCACTCCTTGTTTGTGATGAAATCGGAGGAACCATTACCACATCATCACTATAGCTCCCATATGGCACCAAAGAGAGAAGATACTGGCCATATCTTGAGTCAATGTCACCTTCAACATCCAAAGGACTATCAGAGAGCACAATGGGAGAATTATGTTTTCCCAGGTAGGGCCTATGACTCTTGTCTTTTTTTCTGGCCTTCTTCACTAGCTGAGCCAACTCATTGCCCTTAAACTTGACCATTTCTTCTGGAATGGTCTTGTTTCTCAAGTTGTAGGTACTCTGGACAATTACTTTCTTCTTATGACCTTGAGCCCTCCTCTTACCCTTTAAAACCTCAGAGGATGGTTGGTTTGTCTTCTCACTTATAGACATATCCTTATAGCACTTGAACACATTAAGTCATCTAGACCTTCTAATGGGCTGAATTGGCACACCCATCTTTCCCATCTCTAGAATAAGCATAAGTTGACAATTCAAATGAATCTAAATCAAAGTTGTCGGGAAACACACATACATGCCCAAAAAATTGCACCTAGTACCAAAAAAGGAACTCCTAAACATACTAGAGCATGAACAACAAAGAGCCCAATTGAAAACTAACTCACCCAGGACAAGAACTTTCACTATTCAACTTAGGGAGAATTAACACCTTCACACATCTTCACTAACACACACCTCACATTCATTGCACATTGCAAAGATGATAAAGAGGAAAAGCGAACAATCTGCATTAAATAGATATTTTGGAGCATGTAGAAATTAATGACTCAAGAACTCCTCACGCGAGCAAGTTGATAACTAAGTAGCTCAACTTTGAATCTACATCATCGATTTTAAAGTATTTAAAACTTCATCTATGGCAATCATGAGCATCATTTTTCAGCCATTAGCAACTTGTTCCTAGAAAATAGTGATGTAACCTCAAATGTTGTCACGTTCTCCCTTAATCCTAATTAATCATATGTGACCTGAGAATTAACATGCATCGCCAACTCAATCTATGCTCCTTCATTAATATCAGCAAAGTACAAAAGACTAGAGCTTTGGAGAGAATAGTTCCTCATATACTTCATCACTCATCGTTGTTATCCCCCAAATATTAGGGTGAAATCAATGATGAGAGTATTACTGCGATGAAGTTTATTCCATTGGATCATCTTGGTTTAAAGCCACATCAATGGTTCTCCATTCATCTTGTTACTTTCCTTTTTGCTTTATCCGATATTCTCTGGATTCTACCATGTTTCCTTTTCCAACAATAGCCATTACCTATCACTAATGCATCTCATCCTTCATCAAATTCATCAATGATGTAAGCATCCATGTGATGAAATCTTAGCCCTTTGATCTATGTCCCATCTTTGAGCACATTCATTTTCTGATTTCACATTGCTAATTAGAACTTCACACCTTGGATTCTATTAGTGATGGGAGATATAGTGAAGAGACCAAATTAAGACATGTACACCTGCATGGAAATCAATGGTACAAAAGACATTGCACATAAGGTCTTTTCAAATTAGTGAAAGAAACCTTTCAGACAATCTCATCGCTCATCGTTGTTTTGAAACTTAAGCTTTGGAATGAATCTGTGATGAGCGATAGAATACAAAAACATCAGGTTGTTGCTCATCGCTAATTCTCCTCATACAGTTTGCAAGCAACTAGCGATGAGAGATTTTCATAGTGACATTGTGTATCGTGTATCGCTAATATAGAACTTATCACTCATAACATATATGTGATACGTGATGCATGAGAAATCCATCATATCGCTCATCACTAATTGAAATTTATCATTTCATAATCATCTATGATGAGTGATGAAGATAAGAACATAAGGCCAGAGGCCATCACTTATCGCTATTACAATACTCAAGGTTCAAAAGCCATTAGCGATAGGAAATTCCTCAATGATACAAGGAACATCGCTCATCACGTATTGATATCAAGAGCTCCAAAAACTATTTGCGATGACCGAAAACAAAGAAATATCACACATCACTTGTTTCCAATTTGAAACATACACTTCTGAAGTAATCAGTGATGAGCGATAAGAATAAAAGGCCAACGTCACTTAAGTGAATACTTGTAAGCACATGCTCATAATTTTCTCTAATGAAGGGGACCCTTTAGGATGATATGATAAAAGGGGCTCAAAAACTCCTAAGTCATAAAAGCGAAGGATGTAAAGGCCAAAAAGGCTTTTTACTTAACCTTATAAAAATTAACGCATTTAGGCCTATGTGTGGGGGACTAGTTACCCGATGATAGTGGATGACATAAGATGTTTTAAAGTGACCTACTACGGGTAATAAGAAGTCAATAGTGAAATAGAACCCCTCAATAGTGAAGAGAAAATAAACTCTAACCCCACAAGTATCAGCCAAAATGTGACAAGGCTTTGAGATGGAACATCAAAATTTTGCAGGTTCCATCAGAAGTAATGAATCTTTACAAGCTTTCTAATTAATTCCATGACCTTCCAAGATTCCATGCTACTCAATAAATGCCCTAGCCACCATAGTAGCCTGCATAACCTCTTAAAGATTAACAAACTCAACATAAAACCTAAAATATTGACCTAATCCTAGAAAACTTGAACCTCTTATTGGAAAAGGCTTTCCCTCCAAATTAAGCAACATGTCTTTGACCTTTTCAAGGCCTCCTAAAGTGTTAACAATATAAGACTCTTTTTAACACAAGGAACTTACTTAAGTTCTCTTTTCCCTCATAAAATATTAACATTCCAAAGAACTTAAATAACTTCCAGGTGTACCTATTTTGACCATTAGTCAAAATATGTTAGCAATTAGATGTATATGCACAAGAGTTGGGTCTATCAAAAGAAAAGGTGGAGTATGTAAGAGCAAGAGCTAGAGAAGAAAAGAGTGCAACTAAAGCATCAAGGAGTACCAGAAGATTAGAAATAATATCTACTAATCCTCCCTTTGCACAAAATTCCTTCGGGGATTTACCATCCATTGGAGAGAAAAGAAAAAATATTGCTAGTCCTATGGAAAGGGAGAAATCCCCTCCAATGGTGCATGCCATCAGGGAAGAGAGGAAAATTGCCACCACAACATCCCCTATTTCCCCTACAAGAAGAAGAGTCAAGCAAAAGGCTACAAGGGAGAAGAGTATAGGCATTAATATTGTTGATGAAGAAGAGGAACTAGAAGAAGAAGGACCATAGGTTGTCCAGAGAGGAAGGAAAGAGGCTTCATAAGGTGAAGCCAGCACAAAAAGAAGAAGAATCGACATAGTAGATATAGAGAGTGAAGAAGAAATAGAGAAAGATAAAGAGACATTAAAAATTTAGATGAGAGAAAAGGAAAAGGAAGCCAAGAAGGATTCTCCAAAGAAGAAGGAGAAAGAGACAAGTCAAAAGAAGAAATCTCTGGTGAAAGGCAAGAAGCAGAAACAACAAGAAAGGCCTCATTCCCTAATAAAGTTAGAGGAATTGTTTAATAGTATTGTGTAGAATGATATGTTATAGACAAGGCTACCATCATTGATGCCATAGTCAGGTATATCATTATATTTGAAACTTACATGAAGAATATCAAGAAGGATATTCTTGATGATGTATGAGACATCTTGTTGGAAAGAAAGGAAGAAGCTATAATGAAACATGAAAGGATAAAAGATGAAGCCTTGAATATATTTGGTGCTCCACTAACCAAAGAAAATAGAGCCACATTGTCCACCATATACAACAAGGAGTTGAGAAAAAAGTAGAGAGTTACCACTCTTACGGGTAAGGACAAAAATGAGCATGAAAGGATCCAAAAAGAGTGTAATGATAAAGTTGAGGAGAGTTCAAAAGCTAGGACTGATTCTGATGACTAAAGAAGAGGTGAATGATGAACTACACACTGATGATGCTCAACATGAGTAGGATATGAATGAATAAATTTCCATAGATAACACCCCTTCAGAAGTAGAGGATATAACAAAATAAAATAAAGAGGAATACATTGCAAAGGAAACTCCTCCAATACAAAATGTTGAAGTCCCTCCTTCGATAAACACAGATAACATTGCAAAGGAAGGAAAAATAGACGAAGTGAATGCAGATAAAGGTGATGATGTGGAAAAGGTTGTTGATAAGAAAGGTGGAGAGCATGGTGAGGAAGAAGAAGAGCATGAAGATAAGGAAGAAGATAATAAAGAAGAAGAAGAAGACAAAGACAAGGATACATTCAAATATGTTGAAAAGGATGAAACAATTGACTCTAGAAAGTATATAGAATAAAATGGTAACACTATGGAGACTATAAAGTCTCTTGGTGAATCTTTCGGCTCCTTCGAAGGTTCTCTAAGAAATTTATTAAGTGTTCAGCCTAGTTTCCAATCCATTGTGTCCTCTTAGTTGCTGCAATTGCCAATGAGTCAAGGTAATGTTGATTTGAACAAGATCTCTCCTATTCACAAGCTACAACTAGGAGACTTGTTCCATACATTCATGAGAAAGGAGATAATTGAAACCCATTAAAAGATCAAAGAACTAATGGATGAGGTATTCAAAGAATTTCAAGAGATCATACCCAAATCACATGTGGATACCACACTCTCTGATATTGAAAATTTTAAGCTTTTAATTGATTAATTCAAATCTTATACATCCAAACTCGAGGAAGAAGTAGAGAAGGAAGTGGAAAAGAGATTGAGTGATAAGAAAATAATGGAGATGATAGAAAAATGTGTTGCTACAAACAAGAAATTTTTTGAATTATTGAAAGATGTTGAAAGTAGTGTAGATGAGATAAAGGCACTACTCCAATATGGCATGAAATGGCCCAGAGCCACACAACACATAATAAAGGAGATGGATTATATTGAGTCACAGATTAATGCCACTTCTAGTGCTTATGACCCGATTGTTGACCTCACTGATGTTACAAGAAGTAAAATTGAAGATCTTCATAAGAAAATTTTCCAACTTCAAGCACAAAAAGAACACATCATACTACAATTTTGTGTTGTAAGGGATCTAGTCAATCCCAAATTACTACTATATTCTAAGGCACTTATTAGTTCAAAAAAGGTTAAAGGGATGAATTTGGTACTTGCTTCATTGAAACAAGGAGAAGAATTGTTGTTGGAGTTTGAAACCCAGAGCAGGCTTCTTATAGAGGCCAAGCGAGAATGGGAAGATGGTGGGCTAGCTTACAAGTGAAGAGGTTACAAGTGTCAATCACCTTGGTTGACTCATCTTTCATATTTTTATGCACTTTTCTACTCAAATTTTTTATACATCAGACATATAGAGTTGTATTTTGATATATTTTTGCTCTGGTACATGACTCAAGGGGAGTCAATTCCTTTCACAACTATGTATATATGGATACATCATTTAAGGGGAGTTCTAGTACTGGATTAGAACAATGTATATATGTGTCCTTTTCCCTTGATGTCAAAAGGGGGAGAATATTGGAGAGCATTTTTGGAGTTTTTAGCATGTTGCCATCAACGACAAAGGGGGAGATTATTGGAGATTGTCATTAATGATGCTAGTTAGCAACATGAGCATGGACAATGCACGTAGAAATATAAGATAGTTTTTTCATTGATGTCAACATTGCTGTGGATTAATTTGATTAATATTGGCATGCTTCTGAGGTGTTGAAGAATTCATTTGTGCAAGGAGATTCGGTCTAAAAAGTTTAGTAGTGTGGAAATATGACTAAGTGTTAGAAGTGTCAGTTTAGAGTTACAATGTATCAGTTTTTGGGTCCACACCACTCTGCAAAGGAAGATTTTGCTTTGTGCTTGTAACCTAATTTTTGTGGTTGTTCAAAGAATCTAAATCCAATATTTCATCCTATTTGGTGAAGTATTTTGGGAGATATGAATCGCAGAGTCTAATCTAGCATTTCACAAGCATTTCTTGTATAGTGTGTCAATGTGGGAGATTTTGCACTCCTCTGCGGATGATTCTTTGATGTTGTGGTGTTGAAGACAAGCTATCAGATATCAGTTGCGCATGAATTCCAAATGGTATTGTATTTTTAGGTCCACATGTTGTGTATTGGATAAACATTTAAAGGGTTTTGGTTTAGGTCATATAATGTGCCAACCTGACACATTTAATGAGTATGCAAAAGGTTGATATGTTTTGCACTTTTATATGGGATTTATTTTAGGTCCATCTTGGCCTATCTTAAGGAGATTTGAATTTTAAATTGTGGCATGAAGTTTGGTTGAAATGTTTTGGGGCCAAAAAAATGAATTTTGTGTGTTACATACAATTAGGCTAACCTAATTGATGTTACACTTAATGGGGGTATATATGAAAAATTGATTTTAGTTTTTTAGGGATGATAAAAATTATTGGGTGTGACCTACATGAGGTTGATGTGAATTTGATCAAAATTTTGTGAATTGAGTTGCAAAGTGTGTGAATGCAGAGAAAATCAGAGCATTGATCTAGATCAATACAAATATTGATACTATACTTCATTGGAGTTGTAATCCTACATATTGTAGATGCAATTTGTAATAGTTAAAAATATGTTGTGAGCCACCCCTCTTTCTTCTATATTTTCCTCTCTGGACAGTGATCCCACTTAGACAGTGATTCCACCTACAATGAGCACTTTTGTAATATATTATAATCGATTATAATATATTGTGAGCTAACCCTCACCGTGGTTTTTCCCATTTTGGGTTTTCCACATAAAAATCCTAATGTTCATATGTTATATGATCTTGTGGATGTTTCATGCTTTCTTTCCTTATAACAGTTGAATATGCTTTGATAATTGGATAGATAATGTTTGAATGGTTTAATAGAATACTAATTCACCCCCCTCTTAGTATTTTGGGTGTTCAACAGAAGTGTGGTGAAGCATGTTAGTGTAGATTTGGGTCCTAGTTCACCCTTGGCATGGTTTTCCTTCACTTCTTTCCACTGTAGAGGTGTTAGGTGTCAACCTACTTGGTGTTGCACATTTTAGGTACATACGTTTCATTTAGGCCAACCTTAGGGAGTTGTTTAGGTCACAAATGATATAAATGCAAGGTGAATTATTGGAAATGTAGTGGCATGTGTGGCAAGTGTGAGATGTGAATGTGATCAAGTGTGGTGATTTGAGTGTGAGCTTAATTCCTATGACTCTAGATGTAGTGAGCAAAAGGTGTCTACATTTCAATGTGCTTGAAGTTGTTGAAGGAAATGATCCAAAGGTTGTAGATGGCATAAAGTTGCAGTGGTGGATCTTCCTATTGCTCTGAGATAGTGAATCTCTTTGTAACGATTTATTCTATCTCCTTTCCTTTGGACTGTGAGTCCTTTGTTTAGTTCACCTTTCTTCTTTTCTGGGAAGTGAGCCTAATTGTAGTCAGTGTTTCTATTCATATATATGTGAGCTAATCCTCACCATGGTTTTTCCCTGCTTAGGGTTTTCCATGTAAATCTAGTGTTCTATTGTGTTTGGTTGTGTTTGCATTGTTTTTTCATATGCTTACATTCTACTAATGATTAATGAGGGTTTAAATATTGATAAGGGTTTGAAATTTAATGAGGGATTGACTGTTTTAATGTACAATTGATTCACCCCCCCTCTCAGTTGTCTTATGCATCTAATAGTTAACATATAAGTAATAATAAAAATATAATAAAGGTTAGTTATTATTGAAAATAACCCTAAAATTTAGTAAGATATACTCATAAAAGAACCCTTAATGATATGCAATAATATGTCCCAAGGATACCCTAGTAGGGAAAGAGGTAAAATTCATGAAGTGTTATAGATATGGTCATCCTACAAAATCAAGGAAAAGGTGAGATATCATCATAAAAATCATAAAAATCATAAATCTCATAATCATGTGAGCATAAGATATAAGCATGATAAATATAACATAAGAAAATTGGAATATTGTAAACTTCATAGAATATAAGTATATGATTTATAGATAATTCTATAATCATGGAAAAAAATGAGACTAATATTATTTATATGTGATCAAAATGCTAATGATATTCATGTGAATTATTGGAAATTTTAAACATGTTTTGGTATAGAAGCTTCTAGAAGTGAATAATAATAATCTTGGATCAATCTATAGTCACAAAGGAGTGTTAGATGTCATCATGATAATCTTGTTAGAAAGATAATAAGCATCATGGAACATAAGAATCATAATATGTGAGCTTAGTAGCCATGGAAAACCTTCTATCCAATCATCAGAGAAAATATCATGTTATTAAATCACGTGATAAAAAATCATAATCATTGGAGTTAATATGGAAAATAAAGAATTAGAAAATCAAATATAGCAAAATATTGGATAATGATATAAATGTATTCTCTCCAAGTGGAAACACCACCAAAATAATGTAAAGTATATATAAATATGTTTACAGAGCATGGTAGCAAAAAATATCATCTAGCAATATTAGATGGATTATTAACAAATAGATCATCCATATCCTAATCTAATTATGTGGTTTGTAACCACCTTAAATTATTTGAATTTCATCATGATATAATGTTTCACTCTTTGTAAATGTACTTGATATATGCATAATAATATATTGATCTTTTGTAATCCATTATTGTTGTACTTATAGAGTGGGCCCCACTTGTGTTTTTAAAATAGTTTGATTTTTTATTTGAAAACTCATTTGAATGTGGAACCTTTAAAGGATGTAGTACCAATATCATCAATTAGACATGTTTTTGTGGATTCTTATGATAAGTATGGAACATTCCTTGCTCTAGTACATATGGAGATATAAGGAGCGGAATAATCTTCCTCTTACTTAACTTTTGGTGGAGAACAAGTATTCTAAGTTGGATTTTGTTCTTGATGTGCCTGAGGAAGTAATGAAGAGGACTTCATTAGTTCCTTATTTTTCCATTCAATTTTATCGAATGATTATTTCCTTATAAATACATGTGTATAATTGATGAACTTTATATCTTTCTTTAATTTTATGTTCCTAATCCTTGTGATCATAGAAAAGGTCATTAAGAGTGCTAATATAATTATTGTGTGAAGTTACTTGACTTGGAAATAAATAAGCGGCCATACCTCTTGACTTTCACAATTCTATACTTCAAATATCAATGTACAATGTACTATAGAAGGAACCACCTTTAGTTGCTCTAACCAAGGTCATTCAAGTGATAGTGAGTTTATATGTTAAAGAGATGAGATGAAACAATATATTTTATTCCTAAAGGCCTACTTGGAGAGACAAGATACTACTTCCCAAAGTGTTTATATGGACATCATTAGTAATTTTCAATGCTACACCCAAATGTGAATAATATATTGTGTTAGAATTCAATCATTTAAAAAATATTCCATACATATGTTGTATTCATTACCTAGATTAATGAGGATTCTTTCAAAGTAATGGCCATGTAAGACACATTAAACATAAAGTAGACTTTAACAATTTTCATAAAGTTTCTCCTCGTCGCATAAGTAAATAAATGGAGCATAAGGAGGATAATATTATGTGTCATTCCCATAAATGTTTCATAGGAGTGGAAGAGGAGGTACCAATATGCTCAATATCCATAAGATATCTAGTCATAAGTTTATGTGCCATAGGATGCTTGGACACTTGTTGATATTCAATATTTTTAGTTTGTACATGTGCTAGAAAAGGATTAGTATAAATTTACAAATTTTGGCTAGGTGGATCAATCAAATGATTGCCACTATTATTCACACCAGCAACATGTATAACATTATTATCAATGAGGCCTTTGGTTTTATGTTTTAGTGCCATGAAAATTTGAGTGCATTATCCATTAAAACTCTTTGGAATTTATAAAAGGATTGGCATGATGATACTTAGGTAATCCTCTATAGGGGTCAAATAGACAAATGAAATCAAGAGTGATCAAGTTATTAGTAAGAAAAAAATGAAGCATATTTTCCAATGGTCCACTAAGATTTGTAAAATTTATAGGTCCTTGAGGTTTGAGATAGTATTGGAAGCAATAGCCATTTGGCCGGCACTAGGTTTAGATTCATTCTTGTTGTTCAATTTTTAAAGGTACTATTGTTTTATATTTTCAAATGGTATGAAGATAGGGAATAGGTACAATAGGAACCACACCTCAAACCATTAGATATTGTTAGTTTAATTTTATCCTTTTATAAATGTGTGCACAAATACATAAGGGAAGAAATACTATTCAAGTAAACACTATCTCTAATATGAGGAAGGATTCCCTCAAAAAAGATATATTAGAACTCATTAGCTTCTCATTGATGCTTCATCTTACCACATAAATATTGGAATTTAATGATATAGTCAAATTGATATGCTCATTGTGTCCTTGTGTGCATTTGATCAAATCAATAACAATTATTAAATTAAGCCCATATTAACATGGAGTGTTGTATTAGTGGCCAAATCATGAAAATAGTAGATAAAACTACACAAGAAAATATATTGTAACTATCAAATTGAGAAGTCCCTTAAGGTTTATGAAAATATTTTAGCTAAAAACTTATCTTCATATGTGAAATCTACGCATACAACATTAAAATCTTATAGATGGACATTATGATCTCCTTTCCATGATACAATTCAAATATGTGTGCTACAAAGTCCATGAGTAATAGAGATGTAACAACTATAAATGTGAGAGGTGTCAATGTGAAGGATAATATATTATAGATTCATGGTTAGTTGGCACTCATACAGTTTCTTCTTAAGTTGACTATATTCCTCCAATAGTGTATCCAAGGTAGAGGTGGGAATATTAGTGGTAAAAGGAGCATGGAAAATAATGGAGAAATTATAAATATGATGAGTGATAAGAGTTAATGACATGATAATGGAAGGAAATTTATAAGGTAAGGTCATCATAAGATGAGGAGGAGGGGTATGGAAAATGTATGTGTATGAATTAACACTACTAAGTACAAGGGTATTAGTAGATATGAAAGGATGAGGGATGTGTGGAACACAAATGGAGGGAAAGGTGGTGGTGATGTTAGAGGTAAGAATGGAAGAGGAAGGAACCACACTAAGAGTGACAAAATGTGTGTTAGAAGTCATGGATGTGATAATTATAACATGATAGGAAGAAGGATTAGAAGACTTTATGATGGGTGGTGTAATGGAAAAGAGGACACACCATTATAAGAAACCATAAGAGTGACAATACTATGAAGAATATCTTTGCTAAAAGTAGCACCCAATAAATGCATGATGTAAAATAGTAACTAAAGTCGAAGACATGTAACATGTAAGTGCATTGAAAATTAATTCCCATGTAAGGGAGAGGTCTTTCTTAGCTACACAATCATTGTGATAATAACTTTGTTAGTTTTCATGATCCTTAATATCATTTTAGTATGAGCATTATTAGAAAATATCTTATTATTATCAAAGTGGTTAGACATATTAGGGTTTAGATGAGCACTTCTTTGTAAAGTAAAATTAGGGTTTCAATAGCTCAAGGTACAAACATTCATTAAAGTGGTATGAAAAAGAGAGGCATAAAGATTAAAAAAAAAATGACTATTAGATTTATAAAATTAGAATTAAAACTCTAAGTATGGAAAACCCTAAGGCAATGTAGGAGGGGATGGGTTCACCAAAATAAAAAGGAAAATTAAATAAATCTCTCCTAATGTAAGAGAGGATAAAAAATTATTTTACATAAAACAAGGGAAAATAAATAAACAACATAAGCATTAAAAATCTACCCTAGATTGGGGTGGTGGGCCTAGCTCTATTGGCTAAAGCATCCTATTGTAGGTAAGAGGTCACGAAGTCTAGTCTCCCCACCATCCTTGTGGTATCGAAGGGTGTGTCGTGCCAACATCACCGGTCATGTGAAAAAATTCTACCAGGCGCATTGCAATTTATAGGGGGGCAGCTACCCAATTTAGATTCCTGCAATCTAAAAAAAATCTAACCTAGATTAAACAATTGCATAAAATGTAATAAATGTAAATACACCAAAAATGCTTCAAAAAACAAATAAAGTAGCTAGAAAATTATGAAATATATTAAATGTTGATTCCCCAATAATAAAATTATTGCTAATGCTTATAAAATGCTTTAGAATTAGTGAATGGTCTATTTGTTGCTCTAAATCAATTTAGCAACTATAGTTTTGATCTTACAAGTGTGGATTTGACTTGACACAAAGATTAGATTTGTGTCTTTGGATTTGAATCTTCTTGATTATAAAAATATTAATTTTGGTTTTCCTTGATGTTCTTAATCCACTCCTACATAAAAATTGGTTCTTATGCTTTTTGTTTTGCACAAGGTAGGAATAATTTATGCCCTTGTGTCAAACAATGTAAGAATAATGAGTCAAAAACTAGATAAAAAGTAAAGAATAATCCTCTCAAACATGCAAGATTCCCTAGATGATTATGCAATGTAGATAATTTGATAAATTCCCCTAATAATGTCTATAAGTAGTAATAGTAGATCTATGATACAATGATCAAATATGGCATGAGACAATTAGACAATCTAGTTATTTATGATTATACCTTTAAATACAACACTAAGAGTCACAAACAAAAGGTTTCTCAATTTGAGTCAACAAATAATGGTAATAAGAATATATGTCAAATCAACCCCAAATTAGAATTTGAGTTTTGAAAGGAGAGGGGTCATTTATGCGAGTGTAAGTGATCAATATCACTTTCAGGACAATAGATTTAAGCTTCAAGGATGAGAAAAGGGTAAAACTAAGGACCTAAACATGTATGTGAGAATAAGTACAAATAGAAACTAAAGATCAGGTTAAATTCAGGGAAATAAGCATGAATCAATAATAGAAACCACACACTACCTAATTCAAGCAATAATGACCCTAATCCAACAATGAAGCACAAATGGAAATAGAAATCCAGATAATAAAGCAGTAATACTCAATCTCTATGCCATAATTGATCCATCTCCATTGCTCTTCTCCATTTTTCTTTGTTTGTTCTCATATTTGTAGTATGCAATGTACTCACTAAGCTTGATATTGATGATTGATAGCTTGATCTCAAGATACCAAAACTTCAAAGATTGTGGTTGTAAGGTTGAAATGAAGGTGATGACTTGCTTTTATAGAAATCCTAATTCAAATGAAGGGATATGATTGAGAGATGATGCATGATGATCAATGGATGAGATTAATTGAGAAGAAAAGAGATAAGGATGGGAAGGATGGACCAAAACTCGAGAATTTAATTGAGATTTAGCGCTTAGCTAGGAAAAGGTAAATTAAATAATAAAAGCATTATTTAATTTAGGGAATGGTGAGATGAATAATTAAATAATAAAAATTATTATTTAATTATAGAAGAAGAGGTGGGCTGCTAAATATTAAATCATCAAAATAATTATTTAATTATAAGGAAGAGGAAAATGATAAAATAATTAAATAAATATGATTTATTTAATTATGGAGGGAAAAAGCTAATGAATAATTAAAATAATTATTTAATTATAGAAGAAAATCGAGGGAAAATGAATATGAATAATTAAATAAATAATAATTTATTTAATTACAGAGGGAAAAAGGAAAATTAATAATGTAATTTAAATAAAATTGATATTTATTTAAATTAATCAAGGAAGAATAAGGATAAAGTGAATTAATTAAATAATTAAGAATTATTTAATTAATAAAGGAGCGTGACCTTAGGAAAAATAATTAAATAATGAAAATTATTTAATTATTCTAGGAAGAAGGTGAACTAATGATAAAATGTTGTTTATAGGCTCGGGACATTTTTTCAATGTCTACATTTTGCCTCTCTTTGACATAGTGTGATTTCAAGCATAGTGTCAAAGACTAATCATGAAAATTGGCCTAAACTTGCCTTAGTGTGCCTCAACAGATGCATGATAGGATGATGCCCCCTCGAGAAAATTGAATTTTTTTCAAAAAAAACCAAAAAAATTGGCAAATTTATGGACAAGTTAATTTGATAGGTGCAAAAGCAATGGCAATAAAAAAACTAGGCTCAAAAGTCGATCTAAGGCTTGATATTTGGGTTCAAAGGAAAAACCTAATGTGGCCATTTATGAGGGTATGGGCCCTATTGGGTGAAATTAGGTTATAAATAGACCCTAGGGGAGTGAAAATAGGTCATTTGTGCACTTTTGCTTTAAGAGATTAAGAGTGTTGGTTTAGGATTTTCTGCAAAGCTACTATCAAAATGTTGCATGTACCAATCTCTACATACAACGGGTATCAAGTATAGACGTATTGACGCAAGGAGGGCTTAGGTGGGGTGGTATGTATCAAAACCTTGCTTTGTGATTTTATATTTTTGCATAGATTTTAGGGCTCAAAGAAGGGAAAACTAATATGGTGCATTTTTTGCATCGCAACTATTATCATGTTTGCTGCAACCATGGTGCCATGCATCGCAAAGTGCTATGCAACTATTTTATGGCACTGCAAAGGTGTGACATGGGTGAAATCTACTCACAATCATTTTTTGCACCACAACTGAAGGCTAGAATGACATAATTGAAAAGGTGATGCAACTGCATGACAAAACGACACAACTATAAAATGGGACCGCAATTGACATGTATGATACACATGGATGATAGTGCGACAAATTTGTCTGATAGGCTAATTGAGGGAATTTTTTGACAAAATTTTAAATGTGCAATAAATCGAATAAGCTAATGTAAGCATTGTGATCAACATGATGCACTTATTGGTGGATGCAGGTGAGACTAGCACCAATATACATGTGAGAGAGTCGACCGACCTCTTTTTCCCTTTGAGATCATCTAGTTGTAGAGGAGCAAGACACTTTGAATACATTGGGACTCTATCATGTGACATTCATGCATGTGGTGTAGGTGAACAGAGGTCTACTGATAGCATTGGCAGAGAGGTGGTGCTCAGAGATGAGTTTGTTCTACCTACCGACTAGTGAGGCAACCATGATGCTAGATGATGTTCGGAGAATTTTGTGGCTTCCCATCCATGGAGAGCAAGTGTTATATGATACATGGAGGGGATTAGAAATGATGTGAAGGGTCTTTGGGATTGATTCCCTCTTAGAGATAGGGGTCAAGGATATGATGGGACACCCTATCAAATATATATGAGAGACTCATAGTGGTATTATGTTTAGTGATCGACAGAGTGGTTTTCCCAGATAGGTGTAGATATGGATTTTTGGTGGGGTGGGGGAAGATGATCAAGAGCATATGATGGAGGCCACAGTATACACATGGGGACCTTGCCTATTGGTGATGTTATATTTTCAACTGCATGATGTAGTGTATAGAGATGGAAATAGTGTTGAAGTTGTGGGACAACACTCTTAATGTTATGGGTGTGGGAGTAGATTGTAATGTTTAGGCCACCAGTTGATAGATATTAGACTCTAGGGCTACCATATGTGTATATTTACGGGGGAACGGTTACTCAAATCAGGGTAGGAGAGGTTAGATATTGGAGGCATACTATTAACTTGATGGATGGGTTTACTTGGAGACCTTACAGGGACTATGCAGGTTGGGATGAGGATGTTGAACATCTACCCTATTACAGAAATGCATGGTATTTTATTAGAAAGACTATGCAAACAAAACACATTGTTGAGAGGCACTTGCTAGAGAGGGTATTGAGACAGTTCGATGTGTGATAGGGAGTGCTAGTGGGGGTAGCAAAGTATGCCAGATTAGCTAGAGAGGTCACATAGTAGGGCCCTATATTCAACATTTAGGTGGCTTTACAAAATATTGTAGGATTACAACCCATTCAGTGGGTAGAAACGACCAATGTGACCAATTCAGGCATGAACCTAGAGAATGATGCAAGGTGGGTGTTACATAGACCCACACCCTTCATAGATTCGGATCAGTTGATGCTAGTGGAGAGGATGGGTAGGGGGGCACGAGGTAGAATATGGGGTAGAGGTTGAGGGAGAGGAGGTAGGAGAGATGGGGATGGTGATGGAGATAGATGGTGATGGTGGAGATGGAGGTGATGGGTGAGGAGATAGGGGCAAAGGTGACAGGGGCAGAGGAGGGGATGAAAAAGGCATAGATGGGAGAGGTAGGGGTCATGATGACCAAGGTTGGCAAGGGAGGATAAGATTACCACCATTAGCAGCATAGAGGTTTCCCCCATGTATGTCACCCATTATAGAGGAGGAAGAGTAGGAGCAATAACAAGTGGAGATGGAGGTAGACATTGAGGAGGAGAGGGATGAGGCAGTAGGTGAGGAGGGAGTGGGTGGAGAGGAGGAGATTTTTCGTAGAGGAGGTTGCTAGGGATGTCGTGATTATGGGGACGGTCTACATGATGTCCCAATTAGGGATGTTATTATGGACATGATGGAGGAGGAGGCTGAGGATGTGGGGTAGGGTCCCTAGTTGCAAATACAAGCACTCCAAGCACAAGTGCAGGCATTATAGGTGCAAGTAGCACAAATTATAGCTCTACAAGGTTAGGTGCAGGCACTAATAGCCAAGAGGGATCAGGCAGTGATACAAGTGTAGAGGGATAATCAAAGATGAATTGACTTCATTTCTATAGTTAGTGGTATAGCCGCAACATTTGTAGACACTATGTATCGAGCCAATAGAGAGGCTCAATACTATAGGGATCTAAATGAGCGTGTTGTGCTAGAGACTAACAAAGAGCCTAGTTTTCAAAGTTAGAGCAAGAGCATGACACATTCACGTGGGATTGAGAGCAGTGGGGGAGTCTCATATAGATGATTTGGTACTTATGATAGACCCTTAGGATCATAATAGAGGGAGGATAGACCATCAGGGTCAAGAGACGAGGGTAGCATAGGCTAGGCCTATTTTCATATGTTTTTAGACACTGATATTTTTTATTGAGCTCGTGAGCTCCATTTTTGGGATACATCATGATATTGTACTGTGACACACCATTTTTTGATATATATATATGTGAGATACATGATTTTTGGTGGTGACTATATAATGTGTATGATCCTATGTGCATGGATCTATGTGGTGGATTTATGATATGATCTTATGATTATGCATTTTATGTTTATAAGATGTTCTTATATGATGTGGATTATGGAGATTATGATATGATGCTATGGATATCTAATGTATAGTTTATACTTATACATGCTTATGATGTATGGATGGATGTTTCTAATTATTTTCCTATGCTTATGTATGTTATGATGGATGAATAGATATTTATATGCTTATATTCCATGTTTGTATGTGATGCTTATATGGATGATGGTTCAATGTGATGCAATTCTATGGGTATTTTTGTATTTTCTAATGCAATATGGTTGGTCTAATACATATATGGAAACAGTACCTATGATGTGCTAACATGATTGTGTATGAAAGATGGTACTACTAATGCATTTATTTATTTTTTATGTCACAACATGCCATCAAGATGATTGTGGGAGATGGATGAAGGGAATGTTAGTGGAAAGAAAAGAATACCAAGGAACAAAATGAAAGGAATAAAATGGATGAATTGGTACTTGCTACCTCGAGATCTTGCTAATAAATGATCAAGATCTTATTTGATTGCATAGCTATCATCACAAAACTTATTATAGAAATGGACAATGAGCACCAATGTATGAAATAGACCAAGGTGTGATATGTTATCCCTTACAAAAAAGAGAAAAAACACAACATACAAGGAATGGCATGATGCAGAATAGTAACCATAGAAACTTGTCAGAATATGTGAGGAATTAACCACAAGGCATGTTGATCCTGACACAAGAAATCATTAGATTGAGCTTTGGCTTGGATAGGATGTTTTGATTATGCCCAGTGGAAATTCAATCTCAAACAAGGAACCTAGTTTTCCCAGTCATATTTCAAAGACAAGCCACAAACAACAATCAAAGAGAAAAAGGTCATGATCCATCATCTCTCCTCTAAATCCTTCTTGGGATGTCCTCAAGTGGCATAGTAACATGATCGAAGATAAATCAATAAAAAGATAACACAAACTAGACCAACATAGTTAGAAACCATTTAGGTCATTTGCTAATGATTGTTTGTATGATTAGGTTGTGGATAACGATAAAATCCGGTCTCAGGAATGGTACACCTCATATAAGACCAATGATAGATTGAGTCTGGTTTTGAGTTCATAATAACCTGTATAATCTACAATTGATAGGTTGGATAGCTAAAGTCTAATTTTAGAAATGTGACATGTTGTATAAGATTTTTAGTTTGGTTTCAACAATGCAAAACTCTTGTATAAGACTATTTGATCGCTGATAAGGATTGTTGATTGTTTTTTGTTTGATGTTTGATGTTAATGTTTTGATAGGTACCTGTGTTTAGGATATTTATCTATTTATAGCTAAAGATTAATTGGATAGTTTGATTGTTGTTTCAAGATTTGGATAAGCTCAATTCTCTTGTATGATAATTGCTTGCATCTACTCAAACACCAACCTTAGCAAGGGACAATTTATTGTGAGATGGATGAATACCTTGTTATGAAAAACCCTAAGGGACTACGCTAATGCCTCAGGGGCTCATTGATGATGGCCTTGCCTACATGAAGTTGCAGAGGAAACATAGTTCGACCACTTGGACTGACATAGACTTTGTTTCTAGAGTTTTTTAACACTTTTTAAGTTTTTGGATTTTGATGTTTTCTATTTTTTTGGATTTTGATGTTTTAGAACTTTTTTGGATTTTGACAGTTTATTCAGATGTTTTGGATTTTCTTGATGTGTTTTGAAGTGTTGAAACATGTCTAGGATCCCATATGAAACCCAAGTCTAGGAATTTCCCTCAATCAAGTTAGGACCAACTTATTACGGATGAAAAGATGGATGGAAAAAAATTGGTAGGGATGGATATGAAAAGTGCAAGACACCAAATGTTAATGATTCTCAGACCATGAGAGGGATGACTAAGCTTTATTATAGGCAAGATGGAGATGGAAGAATTTATTATGGAGTGGGATGTGCATGATAGATCATGGATGGAAGTGGAAAATTAGATAGAATGATAGTAGATAATGGAGCAAATATTGAATACACATGGCACCTGTTTGTCAGGTTTTCACCATGGTACTTATCTAAAGCACCACCGAAGTGGTTTTCACTATTGGACGGATTATTTCTCTTTACTATTTTGTTTTTTACTATCTTTTTTGTGTCACCAAGACATTTGTTTGCTAGGTTTTCATCATGGTAACAATTTTATTTATTTATTTATTTATTTATTGAATTTTTTTATATTTGTAATGGGATTCTTTGAAAGCTAGGTATAGTACTTGCAAAGATGCATGCTATTGATAGGCTCTGGTAGCAGTTCACCTTCAAGAGTAGAGAGTTGATAAGAGCCAAATCCATATGTTGTTGTTATGATGTAAGGACCCAAATAATTAAGCTCAAACTTTCCAATTTTTTCTTGATCCATTTTATTTTTTAGATTCTCTTTTAAGACCAAGTCACCAATGTCAAAATTTTGAACTCAAACTTTCTTATTGTAGTTTCAATGAAGATGATTCTAATAAGCCTATAAATGGACTAATGCATTTTGTCACTTCTCATCCAATAGCTCTAGCTCATGCAAACAGGATATACAATACTCTTCCTCATCAGTGAACTACTACATAGATACTCTCAAGGATGGTAACTTGACCTCAATGGGAAGAATGGCTTCAGATAAAAAGACAAGGGAATATGGAGTGGCTCTTGTAAGGGTGTGAATGCTGGTGCGATAGTCCCATAATGTGGGGTTAAGTTGTATATGCCAATCATGTCCAACATCATTGATAGTATTCTTTAGGATTTTAAGGATAGTCTTGTTGGATGCCTCAACTTTACTATTACCCTGGGGGTAGTATGGAGTGATGAAATGATGATGGATGTGAAATCTCTCACACAGTTCATGAACATCCTAATTTTTGAAGGGACAACTATTATCTGTAACAATGGATTGGGGAACACCATTCCTACATAAGATGTAATTAAGGATGAACTTGGATATTTTATTGCTGATGTAGGTAATTAGAATAGATTCGATCCATTTGGTAAAATAATCGATTGCAATGATGATACACTAATGACCATTGGTAGTGGTAGGATAGATCTTTCCCATAAGGTTGAGTCCCCATTAAGAGAATGGCCATGGTGATGTAACTAGATGAAGTTCTTGAGTAGGTGTGTGCACAATATCTCCATGTATCTAACATTGGCGACAATTCTTAACAAAGTGATAGGCATCACATTCCGTAGTAGGCCAATAGTATCTTGTTCACATAAGATTTTTGGCTAGGGTAGGACCAACAAAGTGAGCTCCGCATATACCATTATGTACCTCATGCAAATTTGTTTATGCTTTATTTGAATCGATATATCTTAGGAAGGTTCTATCTAGACTATGGCGGTAAAGGGTATTATCGATGATGACATTTGGATGCTTTTCGAATAAAGGTCCTATACTAGTTAGAAGACAAGTTAGGAGGGATAATTTTCTCATGGAAGTAATTGTAAAAGTATTTCTACCAGGGAGAATCAAGACCAAAAATTTCACACACGAGCTCAAATTCAAGGATTTCGAATGCAAGGATCAATAGTTGTTCCACAAAGAACTTGTATTGTGGTACATTATTAGGCATATCCAAGAGAGATCCAATGGTTTCCATTGCATCGATTTCCTTGTTTTGAATCCTTGATATTTGAGTAAAAATGATGACATCAAAATATTTCTTGAAACTATCAACCATTCGCTTGTAGGGAGTGAGCTTTTCATTTGTTGTGTCACAATCATCATTAACCTAATAGATAACCAATAGGGAGTCACTGTAGACCTAAAGATTCTTAATTTTCCATTTAATGGCCATTGATAGTCTTGTTAGCAATGCTTCATATTCAGTCATGTTATTTGTTCACGAAATGCTATTTTGTATGACTTAGGTATGGAATCCCCTTTAGGTGTGACAAAGAGGATATTGTCTCTTGAACCATGATTTGTATAAGACCCATCAAATTACAATTTCCATGTCATAGAAGTCTCTATTGTGAAGATGGATTCATCAGGAAAATTAGACACTAGAGGATGATCTACCACTGTTGGTGAGTATACAAGTTGATCAGCTAGCACTTGTCCTTTCATTGCCTTACGATCAATATATTCTATGTCACATTTGCTCAAGATCATTACCCACTTTTCTAACCAACTTGTTAACATTGCTTTGTTCAATAGATATTTCAAAGGATCAATACTAGCTACTGTGGACATCAAATCTGCAAATGGTCAACAATTTTAACATAATTTCATCATGTTAGTCCTTTGCAAAACATTAGATTTGAAATCCCTATGAAATACTTGACTATAATGAAACATGCAAATTAGATAAACAAAGATGATCAAATGTAAGCATATAAAAGCATAGTCAAAACTCTATTCCATAGTGGATTGGTGTCACATGTGCTAGTGACCCTTTCCCAATCCTTGATCAAAGCTTAAGATGAAAATGCTATGAAGATAGTGGAGTGATGATGAACAAGATCAAATCTCAAATGAAGAGAGTAACCTTGCATAAAATTGTGGAGGATTTGCTTGAGATGAAGGCCTTCTTTTATAGATTTTCAAAATGCTAAGTGTTGAAGAGAGACCAATGTGGGACTAAGATCAAGCCAATAAGATAAGGCCACTTGTCAAATAGTGAGTGGTCAATGGTTGTGCAAGATTTGGGAAAAGTGCCCATGAGAGGGAGAATTTGAATTCAAATTTTCCAATAAATGCTGAGTTTGATTTTGGAAGGGGACATGTAAGAGGCATGTAAGGCCTCATAAATGCTCTGTTGGGTGTACATGTCCACTTGGGGGGAAATTCAAACTTGGAGAATATTCTTCCTTTATGCCAAGTTGAAAATAAATAATTTTGATAAATCAATTAAATGCAATTTCATGTGCAAGTGGCCAAATCTAGAGAATGCAAGTGGGTGAGTATTTAATCAGGGTTAGATTAAATAGATGATGATTATGCTGATTTAATGTTGATTAGATGATTTTGACTTTTAAGACTTAAATATTTGTTTTATTTAAATCAGAAAAGGATGGAAGATGCATGTTTGAGATTTTAATTAAATAAAGCTTGATTTATTTAATTAAACTATGATGTGAGATTTTGATTTATTAAATGATAAGAAGCCGATTTACCAGGTGAATGGATGTGATGCATTTGATTTATTTATTGAGCAGGTGAATATCCATAATGCTAATTTGACGTGTCTACATTTTTCCCCTCTTTGAAGCAATGTACTTGTTGCGTTGGTTCAAAGAATAAACTTGCCGCGATCGAAATTAAAAAATTTCTGATTTTTCGGATGCCCCAGCGGAAAGAAGTATACTGGTACATTGCCCCCTCGAGAGATTGAGGGAAAAGATTTTATTTGAGGGTCGATCTCACGATAAAGAGGTTCAAAATGGATGGTTATGGATGACGATGCAAATGAGATGATTTCAAGATGCTTAGAATAACAAATCTATATTATCCTAAACAACTTAAATGATGATATTGATATGAGATGGATGAGATTGATGATGTGATATGTTGTGATTATGCAATGGATGATTTATGAGATGCTTAGACTAACAGATCTATATTATGATGGTGATGCAAATGCAATGCATGTGAAATGATCGATGTTTCCTATTATGTATGATATGAATGATATGTGGTATGCTGATAGTTTGTAGATGTAGGATGGATGCATGATGGATGCAGGATGGATGCATTGGCGATGATGATGTAAGTACGGAAATGAGATGATGACAAGAGGATCCAACAAGTCCATGATTGGTCGAGACTTTATTAGAGATGATGATGATAGATGGTGATGATGATTTGCTTATCAAGGATTGGGATTTTAAAAGGATCACTTACTTTATATTTGATAACACGCCTAAGTACGATGCATCAAGGTATGAAAGACCAAGATGGCGTTGTACTTAGTGTGGACTTTGACTCAACAAGCAGATGGGAGTATTCTTGTTCACACTTGACATACGGAAACCTTGCTAGGGCATATCTAACAAAGCAAGTATTCGCCAAGTTATATTACAAGAGCGTCCAACAAGCACAGCAGACAAAATAATAATGATCATTGCCCCATTCCTATCTCTCTAAATCCTTCGTTCAGATATCATCAAGAGGTCCTTGGAATGAGCGCAATAAGATAAATCAAAAGAAAAGATCAAGTACACAAACAATCCAATGTTCTTCATACCTTCAGCCAAAGGGATTTGTTTTGATAGGATAAGAATCCAAGGTGATATCCATAAATGATGCCCATTGTCAGAACGATATATCCTAGGACATGCATTGTACAGGATGATGATGGTAAATGATAAGTTTGATTGATAGGCTATTGATATAAAGTCAACTGACATGTTTGAAAATGATCAAGAGTTTGATTTTGTTTTAATAGTTTGTTGTTTCGATTTAGATTTTACGATTGAAGTTTGCTATTGCTGACTACTATGATTGTTTCTGTTTGCATTGCCAAAGGATGAACATGATGATCAGTTTATTATGGATGATTTATTATTTTGGGTGCAAGCGAGATGAGACGGATGGATTTTTCAAATATTTGGATGTTTTTCGACGTTTTTGAAAAGTTTTGAGGCTGTTTTTGGTGTTTTTGGATTTTGCGATGTTTTTGATTTTTTGATTTTCTTATGTTTTTGGATTTTGATGTTTTTGAATGTTTTTGGATTTTCACATGATTTTGATGATTTGGATATGGATATGTGTGATGATATCAGTGCTCTATTTGAGATTTTGTTGAAAACCAAGCTAAGATGGATTGATGATGATAATAACATTGTTGAGGATACACAACAATGCAATGATAGTGTTATGCAACACAAGGATTGGGATGTTGATGGGATTGATGATGATAAAATTGTTGAGGATGCACAACAATGCAAGGACTGGATTGATCAGGATTGATAATGATAACATTGTCGAGGATACACGACAATGCAAGGATAGTGTTAAGCAACACAAGGATATCCCGAGATGATGATTTTTTGATTGGATTTGATTGATCATGTTTGATGAAGCTTGGTTTCGAACAAAAGATGTTTGGATGATTTGATGTTATGTTTGACGTGTAGCTTAGATGCGATTGATATCGATTGATGTTCGATGAAAGATGAAGACTGATAAGGAATGTCTTCTCGTCAAAATATGCCATGGGCTAGTGATTTGGATTTTGGATTGCAGATGTTTGACCAATTTGATTTCATGTTTTCCAATGTTCAGATCGCCACATAAGCTAGAGGATATAGACCAAGATTTATTCTCGAAGCAAGATGTAAAAATCTGCCCCCAATGTCTAGCAACGTATGGAATGCAATGGATGGATGCTTGGATAGGTGTGTGGATGGAGGGACATGGATTATCTTGTGATAAGATAAGGTGTTCGGATAATGAATGCTCATTTGGATAATGCTTCATAGCTCAGATAATGTTGCATAGGATAGGATTAATGAAAACGGCCCATGTCAAGATGTTTACCATAAGCAAGTGTAAAGCGTGCCCCAAAATTTCATCAAGATCAAGATAACTAAGATGACAGATGCAGATAGATGCGAATGGATTGGATAAATGGTTCATGGATGGATGGATGTATTATGGATAAGATGGATGGAATGCTCGATTTATTATGGATGGGATGAGATGCTTTCACCTGAAGTGGCGTACGTAGATGCTCGATTCTACTCATGATGCCTGTTTGCCAGGTTTTCATCATGGTCTTGCCCAAAGCGTCACCCATGCGGTTTTCACTAGAGGACGGTTTTTTATCTTTACTATTTTCAATTCTTTTTCTGATTTTTTTGGATTTTTTGCTTTTTTGATTTTTTTGTATTTTTCTGAAAGATTCATGTTGAACCACCTGGTGGTGTTGACGTAGATGCTTCTGTCATAATGTGCCATCGATATCCTGCTTGAAGAAGCTGCTTTTCCAAGATACATGAACTTGAATACAATTTTTTGGATTTCTGATCTGCTTCGTTGATACCGGAGTTGACTTTGTCTTTGTGCGCACATCGCGATAGAGTGCCTTCAGAATCCTTATGATGAAGGGTCGTTGCCAATACATGGTCAATGTGAGAATTGGATATCATACGTGGAGGCGTGGATGGAGTGCGTTTAGGAATAACAGATGGATTGGTTGACAGTTTGGAACCTTTGACTCTCCAAACTTGGGAAGATGAGCAATGATGGGTGGATACGGAAGTGTGCGTGGAATTAGGACCAACTGCTTGATACACTTTGTACGTCGCTTGAGAAACCTACTTTTTCTTTTGTGGACATCTTTGATGGATATATTTCCCTTTTTGATTTTTCCCCATAGTTTCTTTGACTGATGGAGTGTGATAGGGATGATCTTTCTTTGTATTCTTTGGTATCCATATGTATTTGATTTTTCCATTATGCTTCTTAGCTTCTTTTGCTTTGATAATTTTCTTCGTACTTTGATTCAAATCTTTCTTTTGAAGTTGTTCCCAATTCATGGATGGGGTGATGGGTGGATGAAGATTCATGGCGTGGTTGGTTGTAGTATTAGCAATGGTTTCACCATAAAGATTCTTCATGCTCCCTATGTTGATGTTTGCTTGAGATGAAGTTTCCCCCAGTATGGTGGTAGTAGCACCTTCATTCCTTGATTTTTCTTGCTTCGAGGTGTTTTGTTCAATAAACGTGCTCTGACGAATGACCACTGTAGATGACATTGTTTCAATTCGCCGCTCTACTAACTCTGGATGTTCTATCTGACTTGTTTCCTTGGGCGGATAATGATGGATATATTTATTCATGATGTCCTCAATTTGAGTTTGGGACATATTTGATCCTGATGTTAACAACTCTGTTTGATTGTAGGAGTTAAGAATCTGCTCTCTTTGTGTGACAAAATCTTGTTCTAGATGAAGATCATCTGCGTGCCCATCTGTAGAAAGCATCTCATGGGTAGATGGAGGAGTATGTGCTACATGGATATGATCATCGTGCATAGATAGGAGAGTGTCCATTAAACTATTGTAGTATCTTGAAGATACAAATTCTTGATCTTGAATGTTTTCAGAATTGCTTTCGGCATGCTTTGGATCAAGTTCTTGACATGGGTCAGTTTCAAAGGATGGACTGCTTACAAATGGTTCTTGGATATTTTCATCATGCCTGGGAAGTGACTTAATATCTTCGTGATCTTTGAGTGGACTTGGATTAGGTGTTGAGTTGAAGATTCCTTCAATATCGGCAATCATGAGGTCGAAGGATGTCAATATGTCTTGGAAAGGACCATTGCTAGACCTTGGTGAAAGATAGTGATCATACTTTAGAATAAATTCTTGAGATATGCCCTCTACCTCATTAGGTGATGTAGATACATTTTCAACATGATCACTGGTCGATGCCTCATTGGATGAAGCAAAAATATCTTTATTGATGGATAAATCTTGAACATTGTTTTCAACAATTGTAGTAGAGATATTTCTAAGGTCTTCAACCATAGGGTCAAATGATGTTGTCATTTGTGGAATTGGATCATTGTTGGGTATTGTTGGTGGATTTTAATCATGATTGGGAAGTGACTCTTGACATATGTTCATTTGATCATTGGATGGAATAGACACAACTCCAAGGTATTCAATGATGGAGTGATCTTGATCTTTGTTCTCAACAGTTGTCATCTTTTGTGTTTGTACTCGTGTTGGTTGGGTAGCTTGAGAGGCTTGGGCAGCTTGAGAGGATTGTCGCACTTTTTGAGCTCGTCATGCTTGTTGCTTGGCTAGATATTGTTGGATGGCCTTTTGGTAGGCCTAGTGAGCTTTTAGCACAATGTCATATTGTCTTGCCGCATTTGGTTTTGGTGGTAGTGGTGGCAGATTTGGAATCGTGTTGGATGCGATGATGGGTGTGATGGGGGTAGATGAGATTGGTGGAAATGATGTATCCACTATGGTACTCACATCAAAATTTGAAGGAAATGTTTCCCTTTGTTTTGCTAGTTCAAGCATGTACAACGAAGGGTTGAGTCTCATCATGACATTGATCATTCAATGATTATCCAGACTTTGGAGCATTTCTATCATTTCCTCGCGAGACATTCCAAAAGTAGGGTCCTCTCTTTGGTTTTCTTCAGGGTCAATGGATTGCTTGATTATATTGGATTCATTTATGTGTTGGTTTGTTTAAGATTGCTTGAAGCGAGTGTTTCTTTGTTGGCTTCCATACTCTTCTTGTATTGAGATCTAGTTTGGACCATAAAACAAGGATCGAGAATGTGGGAGATGAAATCTCTCGATTCTTTGGATTAATCTCTATTTTATGTCCCAAAGTGAAAGTTTTTAGGATGCTTTTAGGATCAAATGTGATGATGATATGATGATGATGTTTAAGGATGTTATGGATGTTTATGGGTGTTGTTTTTGGCTTTTGATAGATCTTGAATGAAATACTAGGCTTTGGATTTTTGATTGGTTTGATTTTTGGATTTTGAGATTTTGTCCTTGATCTTGATTTGGATTTTGATTTTGATTTTGAACAAAAAGAACCCTAAGATGTTTGATAATGATCTAAAGGATAGTTGTGTTCAAAGGATGATGATTTGGATATGTGTGAGGAGAAGGATGCATCTACCCACACCTACCCAAAAAAGATGATTGTTTCACTAAGTATATGGAGAAGGATTCATCTACATACACTAAGTTAGACAAGATGATTTGGATGACTTTGACTAAGGATATGCAAAAGGATACATTTACACATTCATAACCAAAGGTGTTTTTGATAAATGTTTTCAAGGACTTGGTCTCAATGATTTTGGATGATTGCTTGATTTTGTCATAAAGCCTAGCACTTCAAGGATGATTTCAAGGTTTTTTCAAAAGATGATTTGTGAGATGGATTTTGATGTTTTGAAAGATGGATGAAAGAGGTTTGATTTGTTTTGATCCCTAGATGAACCTAAAGAGACCACTTTGTTTTCCAAGACCTAGGTATTGAAGAGCATGCATATGCTTCCTAAAGACCTTTGTAACCAAGGAATGATTTGAACATTTTGGATTTCCAATCAATGATTTGTGCTTTTGGGATTTGGAGTTTTCAACACACATGAAAGTTCATTTTGCTTATCTTTGCTTAATGGCTTTATTTTACCAAAAACACTCTCTTTGATTAAGGTTTCAAACTAAGATGTCCAATGTCTTAATTTCTTTAAACCCCACAAGATATTTTATGTGGAAATTCAATGAACTTAAGGCAAGGGTTTTCCTATTGTTTACTCAAGAAGACAAATTGAGATATAATCCAATGCTTAGGAACCTCTACGGACGTGAATCCAAGGGAAAGCAGTAACATATGGATTGAGTCAATGATATTTGTCTTCAAGAGGGTTTGAAATTTTGAAATTATGTTGAATGTTTGTTTGCAAAATGTTTTCGAATACAACACTTGTGTTTTCAAATGAAGAACAATTACAAGCCCTATGGATGTGTAAGACAATATTTGTTGGATTCCCACTTGGACAAGTCCAGCTACGCTTATCTCTAGTGGATGGTTAGATGCTTGACCCCACTAGCTCCCCTCCACAACACTCACTTATATGGGCAGCCAAGCATCAACACCCATGAAACTCCCATGGCATGCTTTCCATCTCTACTAGAAGACCGTAAGAGTGTGGGGTGGCTTCAAATGACCGTTCTTGCACCAACAAATAGATTAATGATTTTGGAAAATTCTAGCACATGGGTTCTAGTAAGGACTTTCCGTTCGTGGAGATTGACCCATACGGCAAGAGTCCCCTTTCGGATCCATCTTATCGGAGCCAACCGCGTGATTATGGCATTTAACCAAAACCCACATTTATATCCGGCTGGAAATACTCTTGGCTTTAGAGTGTTACCGGTTGAGTCGTCCCTTGGGTGAGTACTTTTCCCCAAGGCAGGCCCTCTAAGATAAACAAAAGCAAGCAAAGACACAATCCGTAACTCGATCGATCTTTGATGGCACAAAGAAAGAGAATGTACGCAAAATGCCCCTACTCACACTCGCACAAGATGTTCAATTTTTAAGCCCAAATTGAAGTGTTTCAAAGCAATAAAATGTATTTTGAGTGTTTCTCTTGCACCCTAGATCGCACGAAGTGCAAGGGGAGAGGATACACACTCAAAAGACAAAATCACACAATTCAAGCACTTGTTCATTTTATAGCCTTCAAAGCAATTGTGAGTTCGTTTTAAGCACAAAAATGGAGTGTTTGAAGTTGCCTTGTTCAATTTTAGTCCAAAATCAAAAAAGCTAGTAAGTTTGTAGTGTTTAGTTTTTAATCCAACTTTGAAAACAAATAATGGTCTAATTGGCTTTAAACAGAAAACAAAAGCAGGAATTGGATGCTCTAGGCTATTTCAATAAGCATTTAAAAATGCTTTGCAAAGTTTCAAATTTAATGTTCAAGAACCCACTTTCTAAAAAAAATCTGACTGATATTTGATTTCCATGCAGGAGTAGCCACCGTTAATATCAACCCTTAGCTCTTTGTCAACAGAATTACCTACACAAGCAACTTAAAAATATCAATATTGAGGTTGATTAAGTGAATCTATCTTAATAAATTTCATGTAACATTTCATAAATGCACCACTTTTGATTCATAGATAGTAGTGAACATCAACGGTGAAAAAATAAAATAAAATAATTGACTCCCCTGTCACCAAGTCAATCAATGTCCAAATCCGAAATGATCATTATTAATGTCTTTGACAGCGAATTGAACGCAAGGTGTAGCCTTCAACATACTGACTGTGTATTTGTTGATTTCGTATATGTATCCTGATAAAGATATCTGCGAGAAAAAAAAATCTCCACTATTTGGGTGATGATGACCACCCTAGAGGTTTGAAGCTTTTAAAAATAAAGACTCTGCATTCAATATAGTCGACAAATGATTTTGGTGAAAAGCAGTGAGGGGATTCACAAATCTCGAAGCCCACTTTTCCATCCTTGATGATTTCCTCAGATCATAATTTATCAACGCTTTAAATGTTACATATCATTATTAATTCCTCCAGTCAAAAGGAGTTGTCAAGGTGCAGTTAATGAGCAGAAAAGGCACAGTAAACGAGCAGACAAGGTGTGGTAAATGAGAAGAATGGTCAGACAAGGCGTGTGCAATTAACTTGAATTTAAAATGTGGATGCATAGACAAGGTGTGCAGACTATCCGTCAGAAAGCCTTAAAGAATGTGAAGCATAGGTAAGGCACGTGAACTGTTTTGACCGAATGCTTTAGACCGTTTGATACATCAGAGAGACTTTATGATGGAAAAGATTTCAATCATACTTTCTGCACATCACTATTAAAGCAAGAGAGAAAAAAAAAAATGCCATTATAATTACTGCACTTTAAATACACCACGGGTTTGCTGGAAAGGCTTTTGAAATTGTCGAGCAAGTGTAGTTGGTGGGTTAAAAAGTCATGCCCTCTATCAAATCAATAAATCGAATCTATCAAATCAATAAATCAAATATTTATGTTGTAAAGCCATTCTCCATGTAATACTAATATACAGCAGTTTGGCAGTGGTTGAGATCTCTGTCAGACTTAGAACATTTATTGAATTGGGGGAGTGATGGATGAGAAGGCTGATGGGTGAAATCTGACTGAAGCAAACTGAAGGATTAGCTAACTCCTTTGGACACTCGACAGAAAAAAATGGGTTGGAGATCCTGTTTGTTCCTTGTGACAATGAGCCTACCCCATGGATCAGCGATGAACACGGGGATTGACCTTACCCCTTACTGAGAATAGATAAGCTTTAGAACACATCTGATATCACAGGTAGAAAGAGACAGATCCAGCTTGGAATTGGAATTTAAAAAAAAATGGTGGATAGTGACACAAGCATAGTGATGGGCGCAACCACAGTAGACAGTGCTATTATTGCTGCAAAGACACAAAACACAACTACCCATTCCCACTGGTCGAGGTAATATAATAGCTGGTTCGAATATATTAAAAACCGGTTCTCTAGTTTTCCTCCCTGACCAGCGTATGAATAATCGACCGCTCGAGGACTTCGTAGGGTGCAAATAGTGAATCAACAAAGAAGACTATATGTGTACCGATGCATGGTTTTGTTCCACTTCATGTCTTTCTTTGCAAGAAACGAAAGATAAAAAAGAGCATAGTTTGCTGGCATTTCCTGTCACACTTCAACTGTCAGAAGTTGGAACAAGAGAAATCAAAGCAATATATCAAAGAACAAACTTGATCTAAAGCAAGCGCAATATAAAGACATTCACCAACAGTACTATGATCAGCTTATTGAGTTAAAGACCACATAAATGGCTAACAAGGACTTTGGATAAATACTAAAATGCATTTGACAAGGCATTGATGCGTTTCCATTCCATGAAAATGGAAGAAGAAAAACAAGATTATAAAAGAGTTTTGGAGAATTTAATTTCCATCTTATCAAACCTGTGATATCAAATTGCTCGGTCCAGACAATAAATCATTTAAAGGAAAATGCCACCTTACAGTCACGCATAAGAGGCTTGAGTGTGGCAAATGGACTGCAAATGGTAAAAACACTTTCATGTAATGCAAATGGCAGATACACAGCTGCACCATAAATGTCAAAGAGGAAAGTTTTCAAGCCAATGCAAATGGCAGATGTAAGAACGCATCACAAAATCATTTGAAAATCTTTCCAAGTGAATTCAAAAAGGCAGGCAAAGGAAAAGTTCATGTTATTTAATATACTTCATCACAAATGATATTCATATTCAAAAGCAAAGTGATTTGAAAGATTTAGTTTTCACAAACGGTGATTCTAATCAAATTTAGATTCAAAACATAAATCATTTGAACCAATTGGCTATCAATGCCCTCCTTCTAGCGCCATTTTGTGGACATCAAATCTGCAAATGGTCAACAATTTTAACATAATTTCATCATGTTAGTCCTTTGCAAAACATTAGATTTGAAATCCCTATGAAATACTTGACTATAATGAAACATGCAAATTAGATAAACAAAGATGATCAAATGTAAGCATATAAAAGCATAGTCAAAACTCTATTCCATAGTGGATTGGTGTCACATGTGCTAGTGACCCTTTCCCAATCCTTGATCAAAGCTTAAGATGAAAATGCTATGAAGATAGTGGAGTGATGATGAACAAGATCAAATCTCAAATGAAGAGAGTAACCTTGCATAAAATTGTGGAGGATTTGCTTGAGATGAAGGCCTTCTTTTATAGATTTTCAAAATGCTAAGTGTTGAAGAGAGACCAATGTGGGACTAAGATCAAGCCAATAAGATAAGGCCACTTGTCAAATGTGAGTGGTCAATGGTTGTGCAAGATTTGGGAAGAGTGCCCATGAGAGGGAGAATTTGAATTCAAATTTTCCAATAAATGCTGAGTTTGACTTTGGAAGGGGACATGTAAGAGGCATGTAAGGCCTCATAAATGCTCTATTGGGTGTACATGTCCACTTGGGGGGAAATTCAAACTTGGAGAATATTCTTCCTTTATGCCAAGTTGAAAATAAATAATTTTGATAAATCAATTAAATGCAATTTCATGTGCAAGTGGCCAAATCTAGAGAATGCAAGTGGGTGAGTATTTAATCAGGGTTAGATTAAATAGATGATGATTATGCTGATTTAATGCTGATTAGATGATTTTGACTTTTAAGACTTAAATATTTGTTTTATTTAAATCAAAAAAGGATGGAAGATGCATGTTTGAGATTTTAATTAAATAAAGCTTGATTTATTTAATTAAACTATGATGTGAGATTTTGATTTATTAAATGATAAGAAGCCGATTTACTAGGTGAATGGATGTGATGTATTTGATTTATTTATTGAGCGGGTGAATATGCATAATGCTAATTTGACGTGTCTACAGCTACCAATTTTGTTCGACAGTTCAACATGTAGTGTTTAAGCTTCTATGTAGAAAAAACAATTGCAAGATATGCTCACTCAATAGGGATATAATTAAGCTCATACCCTACGAGAGTGCAACTAATATAGTAGATAGCTCATTATTTTCTATCATTATCATTTTGTGCTAACAATTCCCCCAATATCTACGTGGTTGTTGATATGTATAATATGAGGTGTCTACCATCAATAGGAGGCATAAGAACTAGAGGAGACAATAGATAGTCCTTGATTTGTTGGAACACTTCTTGGCAATGATCAATCCATATGAATGGGACTCCCTTGTGGATCAGATGTTGAAATGGTTGAAATTTATCAGCTAATTGAGCAATGAACCTTTGGATGGAATGCAACCTTCCTTGTAAAGTGTGTAATTGACTTATGTTTATTGGTGGAGGAATTTCCAAGATAGGTTTCACTTTTGTAGGATCAACATCAATACCTCTATGAGAGACAATATATCCTAGGAGTTTTCCTAACTGTACCACAAGGACACACTTCTTTTGATTTAACCTAACTTTGTATTCTTCAAATCTCTTGAAAATATTATCTAATACTACTAGAGTACTATCTCTTGATAAGGATTTTTCTAATAATTCATCAATATAATCTTTCATAAAGGTATGCATGTAGTCATGAAATATAGTGATCATAGCTCTTTGATATGTTGCTCCAGCATTCTCAAGACCAAATGGCATGACATTCCAGCAAAATTTACCCCAAGAACATGTGAAGGTTGTTTTATGTTGATCCTTGAGAGTAATTATGATCTAATTATATCCTAAAAAATTGTCCATAAGCAATATCATCTCATATCCCGCTGTGAGGTCTACTATGATGTCAATGTTGGGTAGCAATAAGTCATCATTAGGACAAGCTTTGTTTAGATCTCTAAAGTCTATGCATACTCATATTCCACTAGTTGGTTTAGTTATAGGAACTAGATTTGATATCCATTATGTGTAGTCTATAGGACAAATGGAACCAACATCCAAAAGTTTCTTCAACTTTTCTTTCACTAGGAGCACAATCAATCGATGCACTTTTCTCAATTTTTGTTTGACAGGTTTAGCATTTGGAACTAATGGAAAATGATGTAGAACTAGCTTAGGATCTAACCTAGGCATATCAGTGTATGACCATGCAAAATTAATTTGTTTCTCTTAGAAGAAATTGGAAAAATTTGCTTTTTCCTTAATTGTAAAATATGTTGCAAGGTGAATGATACTAGGATTATCTTTTGTACCAAGATTTACTCTTCTGATTTTTTCATGAAAGCAATGGTGATCTCTCTTGATTTACGGGGAGGCTTCCCAACCCTCCATCCTTAGGCACCTTGGGGAGGTTTTCACCATCAAATACATCCTTTATTTTTACTTTTTTGTGGTCTAAAGGTACCTTTTGGTTTTCACCTAAAGACTTATCTTTTTTTTTTCTCATTTTTACGAATAGAGGGTGGAGTAGCCTCTCAAAAGTATGCTATTTTGTTGAAATAAAGAACAATGAGGTCTAAGTTCACCAAAATGGGGTTGATGAACTAATTTAGACCTATTCTTCCTCAATTCATTAAGAAATGAAATCCACACAATGAAAGGACTATCCAACTTTAGGTGAGTCAAGTCAAAGTGTGAATCTATTGATTTCCTTTTTTGCAAGGACAAGGGTCTTGATTAATCAACACTTTGGGGAGAAAGATTAAAAATAGAAAAATAACTCCAAAATGTAATCTAAAACCTTCATCTAATAGATTAAGCTCAATATAGATGGAACTAGAAAATGAAATGTAGATCAGAGAAGGGTAATATGATGTGTACCAGTCACCAAAAGTGCTCTACTAAATATGACCTGAGACTCATTCACCTAGGGGTGAATGAATCCTGAGTTAGGGTTTGTCTACAAATTTTGGAAGCCTCTGCTACAGATTTGAATCTCTTAATTTTCCTAGGTTTCAGGTTCATAAAGCTAGAAATAAATTCTATAATTGAGTTTCTGTGAGATGACAACTTTTGCAAATTTGGCAAGTTCTCCAATTTTTCTCTTCAAGAGATCTTCAATATTTCTTCCACCTAAACCTACAAACACAAATCAAGACGAAAAAATGTTTTATTTTTGGTCAATGGGGGGTTTTCCTTGGTCAAACCTCATTTTGGTAATTAAACCTTGAAATGAAATGAAATAGCATGAAAGGAATGATGAATGAACAACTCTATGTCACAACTCACCAAACCCTTGAATGAACCTTGGAATGTAGATCTGCAACTTGCATGAAATGGATTCAATGGATATGGATCTTGAACCTTGGATCTCGACTTGATATAATGCTTTGAATGCTTGAGTGGATCATGAAACCTACATCATCATATTAGCTCCAAAAACATGCATGATGCAAGAAGACTTTGATATGATAATTGGATCTTGATTACTGTAATAATTCTTCACTAAATTTTCTCTTGAATGCCTTGAATTTCTCTTGAAATTCTCTTGTGAAAGTGCTCTCTTGATCTCATAAAAATTTTCTTAGCTTGCTTAGATGAAACTTAGTGAAATGACCTTATATTTATAGGTATGTAACATTAATTTCCTGAAATTCAAATAACACAATCTGGCATGTGAATAGATTTGAAATCATTAAAATACTGCCAAAAACATAATTTAAATTTAGGTTCTAGGTCTAAGTGAGGACCCATTTTCCTATGGGTGAATGGGTCCTAGGTCACTCACCTAGGACACACATTTCTCAATGAGGTGTTATGTTAATGCACTAATGAATGTCAAATTTCCTCTTCATAAAATGCAATTAATTAGGCTTGGATTTGAATTAAAGGGGCCAATTAAGGAAAAATAATCTCAATTAATTAAAGGAGTCCTAAATAAGTGTGAAAGTGTAAAGAGGTACACTCTACAACACTAAAAATAAGGCATAATTAAGTCCATTTTAATTAATAGGACCCTAAACTTAATGTGAATATGTAAAATACATATTACAACACTACATTAAGGAATAATTAAATTCATTTTAATATTAATTCCAAATTAGGCGTGAAAATGTAAAGGGATACATTTTTGTACACTATAGTTGTCAAGTTCTATGATAAAACCAACTTTATGATCCCCATTTGGTATCCCTTCTTGAATTCCCATGAACTCAACTATTACTTTGTCATTCTCAAATATGTCTAAACTTGGTGATCCTTGTTGATCCCAATCTATGAGTTGTGGGTGGACAAGGGGTAAGTCACCATAGGTATCGTTAAAGTTCAAGGAATGAGTGGATATGGTAAAAACAAAGGTATCATCAGGATCCCAAAAGGTTTTGACCCAGGCATGACCACTCATAGGTTTTGTTTGGGAAGAGGATAATTCAAGCTCTTGAAAGATCTCAGCTAGGTCATAATTGCTAGATGTGTAGAAACCCCACTCCCATTCATTGGAGATGGGAGTCAATTTCAGTATGGCATTCCTCATATGTCTCAATTTTATTTGAAGCATTAACATTTTCACTCGGAGGCAACTTAGTATGAGGAGGAATCACCTTTGGTGGTACATACCCTAACCCTTCATTCTTCAATAATCAGGGAGGAAATATTGGTTCTTCCATTCCATGTTTGTTCAAACCAAGACCGCTATGTCCATTATAAATTTATAACCTTGTTGTTTCATGATCTTAAATCCTTTTAAATATTTCTCAATTGATATTTTCTTAGGCTTAGTATCTTCTTCATCCTTGTAGAGCCATGTAGAAATATCCTTGCATGTAGACTCTTTGCTTAATTCACCCCACTTAGTGAACATAGTAAGGGGGTTATGAATGAAAAATTAAGTTTCCTTCTTGATAGGATGAGGTTTCCCATAAGATTTCGGTGATACGGGAAACTTCCCAACACAAAATAAGCTCTCAATGTTATATTCACCACATCCCATGTCATGGATCTGGACAGGTTTGGAAGGTGCAATGGATGGGATGGATGACTTAGTGAGTGAAGAGGGATAAATTTAATGTGATGAGGTGGAGGATGAAACTTCTTAATTGATAGGTACTTAATGTTCAGTGGTCCCTTTTATATTACTATATAATATTTGAAAGGGTCAAGATCACTTGCTATAGTGATTTTGGTATCGTTGTATGGAAACTTAAGAAATTGATGGTATGTGGAAGTTACAACCCTCATGGCATGAATCCATGGGCAACCAAAGAGAAGGTTGTATGGTAGATCCAGATCTAAGACTTGAAATATCATGTTTTGAATAGTAGGTCCAACTCTTACAAGTGTGATTACACCCTTGGATGAACACTCAACATTGTCAAAAGCCTTGATAACAATTTTCTTAGACTCATCTATACAAGGTTTAGAGAATCCCAATGTCATGACCAATTTTAGGCTACATATATTCATACCCGATCCACCATCTACCAAGGCTTGTTTTATTTTGTGTTTATTAATGTATACCTCAAGGTGCAATGGATTGTTATGGTTTGTTCGTTGTGTAGAAAAATATTGCTCAAAAAATGTGACATGATGGGTTGAAGCTAAGTATCCTACCATAGCCTAGAATTTATTAACATTTAGGTTGGTGAGAGCAAATGTTTCTTGCAAAGCTTTATCCGGAATGGCCTTATGCTCAAGGGATATGTGAAGCAACACAAGAATGGATATTTGTGGAAGAGTCTTTCCTAGATGGTCTAAAAGATTATATTGACTCTTTGGTTGTGGATTTGAAGTGGCCCCTTTCAAGGTCACTTTAGCTCTTTGGGTGGTTACAACACATTCTAAATTTTTATTGATGGTAATGGTAGTGACATGGTTATCAAAGGCCTGAATGTGATTGATGGTATTGTCATATGATAAATTGGTATAATTGGCATTGTTATTGGTATTGTTCCCTGAACTAGAGGCTTTTCCCTTTACATGGTCTTGTAGGGGAGTCTTGAATACTATATGGTCAACATTTGTCTTTCCTTGTGAATTTTCCACTAATATGTCACCTTTTTCAATAAGGTCATGGATGAGATCTTTAAGCCTCCAACATGACGATGTTTTATGTCCCTTCATACAATGGTATTCACAAAATTCATTGTCCTTCCACCAAACTAGTTTGACTAGTGTTGGTTTGTATGGTTTGATACCTAGAAGTTGAATGACATTGGATTGTAAGAGTTTCTTTAGGACTGATTCAATGGGTTCCCCTAAGGGTTTTATGTTTGTTTTGGCATGTTTTCTCATGAGGGACCTCTACATTGTTGATTGTTTTAGACTACGTTCATAGCTTGATCTTGACTTGGTGTTGGATTTTTTATGTGAAGGGACCTTTAAGATGAATGGTGGGGTGAACCTTGTTAACTATTTTACATCAACTACCCCATCATTGGTGACATTTTCATTTCTAGACTAGAACTTACCCTTGTCATTAGGATTGTTTTGGTTTTCTTTGAAGATCTTGACTAGTCCTTTTGCAATGAGAGATTTCTCAATGGAAAATCCATTTTCAATGACATCCTCAAATGTGTTGCAACAATGGATTTGAAGTTGAATCATCAATTTTGTGTTGAGGTTTTCTAGAAATATGGGGACCAACTATTTTTCTAGTATGTAACAAGGACATTTTTTGGACATAGCTTTCCACCATTGATAAAATGATGTAAGTGACCCCCAGGTTCTTTTTGTTTGGTTGTACATAATTTTGCTAAGGTAATGCCACTTTCAATGTTATAGGAAAAGTGTGTGATAAAATTTTTAGCTAGCCCATTCCATGTTCTTATCCTAGGAGGAAGATGTGTGAACCACTCTAGAGCCTACCTTGAAAGGATACATGGAAATAATCTCATAAAAAATGTAGGCTCAAAAGCAATGTCCATACATGTAGTGTTAAACTCCCTTATGTGTTCCACTAGATCTCCTTTTCCCTTATACTTGTTAAAGCTTGGAACGTTGAAGTGTGGTGGAAAAGTGGCATGTATATGCTCCTATCAAAGGGATAAGGACATAGTTCCTCCATAAAGTATGTTTTATTTGTTTTACCCACTTGCATGTTTTCCATTTGTTGTTGCATCAAAGTATCCATGGGTGATGGTGGTATGTTGGTTTTACTTTGGACAAGAGGGTTGGTGTTGGTGTTGAGGTGGAACGGTGTGATGGATTTTGGTTTTGAAAGTTGGATGCAAATGTTGGATTTGGGTTGTTGTTTTTTTGGAAATGATTTTGATTGCCTTGTTGGGAGTGAGATGTGAACATGGTATTAGTATTGATATTGGCATTGGTTTGATGTTATGATGGAGTTGGGTTGATATGATGAGGTTGTGGTATAAAATTGGTGCTTGGAGTGACATGTTGTTGTGATGGAGGTTGTTTGGTGTTCAAGCTCTACCCAAAAGACATGTTGGTGTTTGGTGTAGTGTTGGTTGTTTGGGTTGGAACTCTTGATGTGACAATATGAATCCTTATTTTTTTGCTTGGTGGGTTTGGGTTTTGATTTGTGTTTGTGTTCATTGATGGTGCAGTGTTTTGAGTGGATGTCGTGCTAAATGGATTTGCAAAATTCATACCCATGGTACTAGAGGAAGAAGCAAATGAATTGCTAAATGTAGGAGTTGGTCCTTGAGATTTTGCATGTGTTCTTTTGGCCCAAAATTTTGGAGGAGAGGGGATGTGTGTAGTTCTCACATTATATGTTGTTCTCCCAAGTGGCAAACTAGTGTGCATTTGTTGTAAGGATTGTTATCACAATGGATTGCACCCGAATGCAAAGTTGTAAAGCTCAGCAATCTCGTGTAACATGGAAACACTTTCAAGCTTGTGGGTTGCTCATAATGAAATTGAATCTCCAGATTATGGGTTGGTTCCCCTTTTGATTTTACAATGAAAACTAATTGACTTATACAGGAAAAGGGATAGAAGGCTAAATGGAATGCAAAACTAAACTTAAATGATGGTGATACACCTAACTGTTGATAAAACTTGCAATCTGATTCACAAGGACCTTTCAATGTTTCTATCTACACAACTAAATTTGAACAGCTTAATCACATAAATATTTCATACAAAGGCTTTGACAAAATTATCCTTTTCGAAGGAAAACTATGTTTTCACAACTAAAATGATAAAAGGGATCACATGCACAATGTATAACCTATGCATTTAAACTTAACTGCATACATGCATCTATGAGAGAGACAAAAAATTAGAGGTTTCAAGATTGAAACACAATAAATTTCTTATCATATCAAAAACAATGGCAATGCCTAAAATCTTCAAGGAAAAAACTTGACACTATTGAATGGTGAAAGGAAAATTTGCAATTGACAATATATGATAACCTATAAAAGTTGTTGTATATATTAAACTGTAAATAAAATTGAGTTACAAGATAGTCTCTTTATAGAATGCAAAGGCATAAAACAAGAACTAAGGAAAAAAAAACTGTCTTTTCCAATATATACAAAAGATAATAAATCCAAGGCACCAAGAGGTGGAACTAGTAGCAAACTGAGAATGAAAATATCTCCAAAATATCTCCTCACAAGCAAAGAAGAAAATCCTCGAAAAGAGGGCCCACAACTGAAGCAAACTGAACTCCAAATGTTGCAAACTCCTCCCGTCAATGTGCATGATCAAAATATCCCAAGAGCTAATGTAGAACTGAGGTTATGTCTCAAAATTCTGCATGAACAATGGCCTCAAACGATGTGATCTCCACAAAACTAAAAAACAACTCCAAGTCAGAAAAACACAACACTTTGGATGACTCTCATTGACTTCAATTCCAATTCTTTTGTGTTTCTTGCATGGCTTTGATCTTCAATTCACTTCACTTGTTTTTCTTGCATTATTTTGGAAAAGGTAACTATATGATTAAATATTAAAGATAATCGATGTGATTATTTTAATATCTAATGTCATTTTTCCTCCTTTGTTGTATTACATGTTAAATATTAAGGTAATATTACCTTTAATATTTAATTATATTATTATTTTTGTCTATAATCATGCAAAAGGTATAAGTGAAGTGAGCTACATTTCAAAATCAAGGATAATTATGAAGTCAGACTTTATAAACTCATGACTCCCCCTAATATGATTAGGTCTTTTGACCTTGAAGTCATAGACAATGGAAATAATAATGTGGAATGATTTATTTAAAAAACATGATAAAAAAAACACCATCATGCGAATTAGGCTGCAAGGAAAAGCTCGAACCCTAGAATCACTTCCTTCATTCTTCACTTTGACTTTTTTGGAGAAAACTAAGCGCTGCCATGCTACTAGGTAGGGTTTGAAACTGAATCCATCATTTGAGCTATATCTGGGTGACTTTCATGAGGTTTTTTGGCAAGAAAGAACAAGGTAAGTACTTTACACTCACAAATCTGAGCACTCTCCTCTGTATTCTCCATTTTTTCAAACATTTTTAGGCCTTCAAGGTCGCAGATTGACACATGTCTAATGCATTTTCTATTATTGATTCCTTGCCTTATTTTGGGCCGCCATGGACACCTCCATCTTGAGCCTTTGGAAGCCATATCCACAGGGTTCTGGATGAGTTTCTTGAACAACAACTTGGGTAAGCTTCTAGTTTTTTCCACATTCTCTGATAATAGGCGCCATAATATTTATTTTTTGGTTTCCATTGAAAGAAACAAACAGAAAATTCATTTTGTATAGAAGGTCGTGACCTCCTTTGTTTCAGGCATTCAATCTTTGCAAAATGTACAAGCTCGACCTTTCTCTATTTTCTATATATGGTAAAAGATAGATTATGTTGTTTCATGCTTCTTGTAGCTTCTTTGTAGCCACAGCCCTACACATTGAAATATGAATATTTTCATTGTAAGATGGAAAAATTTCTCCATGGCCATGGTCTTTATGATTTGTGATGTATTTTTCAAACCCTAAACAAGTTCAAGGGTTCCATCATTTTCTATATGATAAAAGATGAAACGTTTCCTCATATGACAGGTCGCGACCTCTTAACCATCTGGGTATATGTGATTCATCATGGCCGTGACCATTCATGTACTTCTGGGTGTTGAATTTTTTTTTTGCATTTGGGTAGTTCTCAAATATTGAATAAGCTCCATTATTTTCCTCTATACTTTAGTCTCTATAGAAACCCTCCATTGAACATAGCCTTTTGGGTTTCATTATACTTGTAAACTTGTTTCAAAGAGGAACTACCAAGTCGTTATAGAAAATCATACTTATTTTGCATTTTGACTTACTCAAAGAAAAGATAAGGTAAAACAATGAATAAATACTCGTGTGCTTTTAGGAACTTGGAAGAAAGACCCCAACCTGTAGCTTTACCTTGCATTTTTGATGGTATACTCTTTAAACAATTCTTCATATTGTTTCATGGATGTTATTGTTGGGCCTACTACTACATTTTACTATGCATAATAAGCATCCTTTTGTTGAGTATGAAAAGAAGCAGATGTTTATCTTTTAGCTATGCTATCACCCTTCTTATGGCTTCCACTGCAGGTAACAATATGAGTTTTTCCTTACATTTGGTGTTTCATTCACTATAAAGTGCTTGTTTGATACTTCAACAGTTGTATTACCTGGCATCTTAGTGAATGTTGAAGATTCTTTTCATTGTTAGTGTTACTCTATTGATTATATCATATTATGCTCTAAAGCACTGTCATATTGTTTTAATGAGTGCATTCCACTGTACATTGCAATGACGTCGGGCTGCAACCAAACTCTTGCCATATTGATGACTCAAAAGGACTGCTCCACATGATTTTATGCCCATTTTGCATTAGTGAAAATGAAATGAGATTTAAAACAGTTGCATTTTACTTCTCATTTCTTGCATTGATCATTTCTTGAATATATGCAATTACCTCTTGTTCCTGATTTGACTGCCCTGGTGTATGGTAGCATCCACTCTCTATTCTGGGTAATATATGACCGTGTTTTCACAAAATATTGCTTGTGTCTTAGTCCTTTTGTGTTTTTCCTTATGCTTATCCACAGTCACTTACTTTCTTGCATAAAAAACATTCACTATTGAGTGTTGTTCCTTCAAAATGTGCACTTTGAATAACTTAAACAACTATAATCATTGATAAATAGTAGCAGTAAGATATGACAACATGGGTTTTGTTGTATTTTATTATGTTCTGCATATGTGTTTTCTTTATCTCATTCCCGTTTTGAAACTTAGGGGTAGCATGTTGGGCTCAACCCTTGTGGGAGCCCATTTTCCTTCACATACTACAATGTTGAGCATGATGAACCAGTAATGAAATATGTACCTATACCTGCACAATGAAGAAACATGTTAGATAAAATAGATACATCTCTTGATGATTTTCTTTGGATATCTTGGATTCAGCTATTCATTTTGCTTTTCTTGATCAATTATAAAGTAGAAAGTATTTCCTTGATTAGACATGCATGAGATTTATATGGAACCACGAGCTCTAACATCTCCTCTTCCACCTTTGTAGATTTCTCTCTTGGAGCAGCAAATAGACAACTCAACGATGTTGGCACAACCTCCAACAATGAGATTCATCATTCACCAGGCAATATAGGTCCCATATGTTATTTTGTGCATTTACTTTCCTGTATTTACTTGCTATTTTATATCTCTTAAATACAATTACTCCCATGGCTTGTGTGGGATTACAAAAACATTTCCTTTCAATATATCAACTATTTCATATCATGTAATGACTTGTGTATTTTCATTTGTGAATCACTACATAATATGAAATAACTAAATGAAACTGTTTGAAGCATATGTTTTGTAATCATGATGAAATGAAAATTTTTACATACCCCATTTCTGAACTACCTTCTTTTTTTTTAATAAACAACAATAACATATTTGAAACATAACTGCAGAAAATAGTTTAGCTTCACAAAGATATACTTTGAATGTCTACTTTTTCTTAATGAAGCCCGATTTGTTGATTTCTCTAGATTGTTCAATAAATTTACTCAATTTTTTGCATGATTCTGATAAACCAATTTTAAAAATCCTCCATTCAGAATATCAATGTTGATTGGATTGTTTATGTATCAAAATTTTCTTACCCCATTTAAGCAACTGCCTGATAAAACTTTACTAATTTAAGCCGGAAGCTAAAAATTAGTAACATTTCTGGCGACCTCCTAGGGGTATTTGCCTGCTAAACAAATAAGATTAGTTTCCTTGCTTATCCATTGGGCATGGAGTCCATTATTTTGTCCTTTTCTAACTCAAAACTTATGTAACTCAGCTACAAAAACCATACAGCAACAAACAAAACTAAAAGAAACTAGCATAACTCTGTTTAAGATAAAGTTAGAAAATTGTGCAGCACTACACTTATTGGAAACAAAACAGTACTAAAAAGAAATATACCATGAGCACTTATTGAAAGAAACAACTACTCTACTATATACATCTACAAACTTTTGATCCTTAATAGCGCTGTTTGAGGTGAATCCCATTGATAGGGATTGGCAACACCTCTCCATCCAACTTTGAAAGTTGGAATGCATTATGTTGTTTGCATTTTGTGATAATATATGGACCATCCCACATGGCATTAAACTTTGTGTGTTTGCTAGGTCTACTCTTGAGTTCATCCCATTTAAATACCAAATCTCCCTCTTTGGAAGTCCTTGGGGTTGCTTTTCTGTCAAATGTTCCTTTCATTTGAGCTTGATGAATTTCCAAGTTCCTTAATGCCTCTTTCCTTGTTTTTTCCAGCTCCATTAATTGTGCAAGCATAATTTCCATAGGTTATGCATTAAGTAAGCCCAGTTCTTTGATCAAGCTTAAGGTAGGCAATTCAACTAAGATAGGAATTTCAGCCTCTTTACCATATGTTAGAATGTAAGGTGAATTACATGTTTCTCTCTTAGGTGTAACCCTATCATCCCAAATAGCTAGTTTCAACTTCTCATGCCAGGTTCTTTGATTATCTTGGATTGTCTTCTTTATTATTTTAATCAAGTTCTTGTTAGTGGAATTTGCTTGTCCACTACCCTGAGGGTAATAGTTTGAAGAAGTATTTAGATAAATATTGTGCTTTACTAACCAATCTGAAACTTTTAAACCTATGAATTCTAAAGCATAATTAGAAATGATTGAATATGAGGTATCAAACCTAGAATCCAAGTCTTGATAGAAATTCAAAATGGATGTTTCATTTGCATCCTTTAGTGCAACTGCTTCAGACCACTCCGTGAAGTAATCTGTAGTTGTAAGTATCCATTTATGCCCATCACTTGAAGGTGGGTTTATGGGACCAATGAAGTCAAGTCCCCACTTGCCGAAAGGCTGCTCCACTTGAATTGGATGTAGAGACAGAGCTGCAAGCTTCTACTTTCCTATAAAAACTACACATTTGTTACATTTTCTAACCCAAGTATGGGAATCTTTAAATAATTTAGGCCAATAATACGCACCTCTCATTATCTTCAAGGCTATGGTTCTTGGTACAAATTTTCCTCCAGAGGGTCCATCATGAAACTCTTTCAGAATTTTTTCAATTTGTTCTAGCTCAACACATATGAGTAGAACACCATGAAAATCCCTCTTGTACAAAATTCCATTGATTATAGCATAAGGGATGGCTTGAAGCCTATAATACCTTCGTTTGGACCTATCCAAAAATTTAGGATAGTCACCTATGTGCAAGTAATGGACCATTTGTTGTATCCAATTTGTTGTTAAAGCTAGAACATCAATTTGTTCTTCATTATTAAGTACTGTTTCAACTTGTTGATCAAATGTTTTATTGTTTTCTTCATTATTAGCAAGTTGTTCACATAGGCCTTTTCCTCTAATGAGCTTGGTAACTTTAATCTTAATGTCATACTCCATCACTTTTGTGATCAAGGCTGCTCTCTTATCATTAATGTCTTTGTTGAGTAGAAAGTCTTTAACTATTGATTGAGCAACTAGTAACTGTATTTTATAATTTGAAAGCATATGCCTAAATTTCTTAAGGCTTCTTATTATAGCTAGTACATGCTTCTCTACAAATGAATATTTAACTTCACAATCATATGCAAAAATTGACTAAAGAAAGCCACAAGCTGCTCTAATCCTTCTTCATTTTGCTGACAAAGCATGGTTGAAATTGTGTCAACACTCCCAAATGCATATAATATGAAATCTTTATCAAAATTTGGATTAATAAAAGTTGGGGCTGTTGCAAGTGCCTCTTTAATTTTCTCAAAACTGTTCTTACCTTCCTTAGTCCAACTAAATGGAATGTTCTTCTTCAACATAGCTATGAGAGGTTGTAGTATAGCTTCAATATTAGGAATGAACCTCCTAAAAAAGTTAATCCTGCCTAGAAAACTCTATAGACCCTTTTTATGTGTAGGCAGTGGTAAAGCTAGAATTGTTGTGATTCTTTCTGGATCAATGGTGATGTTGTGCTTAGACACAATGTGTCCAAGAAGTTTCCCCTCATGAATTAAGAAACTATTCTTCTTTGGGTTTAGTGATACCCCGTACTCCCTGCATCTTTCAAAGATCTACCTAAGATGATCAAAATGTTCATTAGCCTTCCTTGAAAACATAGTAATATCATCTAAGTACACAAGAACAAACTTATTATTAAGGCCTTGAAAGGCCATGTCCATTTCCCTTTGAAACGTTGCCCTTGCATTAGACAATCCAAACGCCATCTTTTTGTAAGCCATAGTACCCCACTTGGTGGTAAAGGTTGTATTGAACTGGTCTTCTTCCTTAACCAAAATTTGGTTATACCCTAAATAACCATCCAGCAATGAGAACCTTCCTGAACTTGAAACAACCTGCAAAATCTGCTCCATTGAAGGCAACAAATAGTGATCTTTGAGTGAGGCTCTATTTAGATCACATAAATCAACACACGACCTTATCTCTCCATTCCTTTTCCTTACAGGCACCAAATTTGAAACCCAAGATGTATGCTTTATCAGAAAGATAGTGCTACCTTCAATCAATTTGTTCAATTATGTTTTCATAAGGTGCTCCAACTTGGGATTTAGAGGCCTTTGCTTCTACCTCATTGATTTTGCATGGGTTCCAACTCAATAGTGTGTTGAGCTAATTCAGGGTTAAAACCGTTTAAGTCTCCATACTTCCAAGCAACAATATCACTGAATTCTTGGAAAAGCAAGATAAAAGGCTTGTTGTTCTTCTTTGGTACAGACTTTTCCAAGCTTGAGAAGCTTGTCTTTGAATATTTCAATTGGTTCATAGTGCTCCTCCTTCACAGTTATGCTAGATTTATCCTTTCTAACCTAATCATCAATATTAAATATTGATTCCAGGGTCACCAACCCTTTAGGTAGCTTATTGGACTTTAATTGCAAAATTTGTTTATCATAATGTTGCTCAAACTTTTGTTGGTTTCTAGTAGAAAACTCTACTTCTTCCATTAGAAAATTGATAATTTGCTCATCAATGTTAGAAACCTACCAACTAATATTATTATTAGGTATAGATGGTCTCACTACCACCTTTACATATTGTTGTACCTCAATATTATGTATATTAGTTGGTATGTCATATTGTGATCCTATGGCAGCAAGCTTATTTGTCTCTTTATTCAGACTTCTAGGAATAGACAACAAATTAAAAGCATCAAATTATTCTATTAAATCCCCAAGTTTTGTGCTTATATAGCATCAACAAATCATTTTTAGTTACATTCAGGTTTCTTACCTGATTTGTTATTAGCTTAGAGTCACCAAATGCTTGCAAACACTTAATAACTTTCTTCCTTGCCCACTCTAGGCCATGAATTAATGCCTCGTACTCAGTTGTATTGTTTGAGCAGTTGAAAGCAAAGTGAACTATTGAAAAATACTTCTCTCCATAAGGTGAAATGAGCATGGCTCCTCCACCAACACCTACTTTACTCCTTGGGCCATCATAGTACAGCTTCCAAAGCTACTCACTTTGCTTCTTTGGTTGTTTTTCATCTTTGACTAGATTTGGAACAATTACATCAAGCTCCTGAATCATATAAATGCACAAACCTACTTCATCCATGTGACTAAAAGAATCAACCTCATGATTCTCGGCTGCCCATTCATCTAAATTTATGTCAGGTATGCTTCCAATAGGTACACTGGGGTCAAGGGTCATAGATTGATCCTCCTGATCATGGAAAGCTAGGTTTGCATTTATAGGATATGCAACATAAGGCTCAATATGGTCTTTAGCCTGTGGTTCTGACTTGATAGTCACTCTAGTGCCATATCTGGTCCTGAAGAACATATGTGACCAATCTGATGATAAATACTCACCCAACTTTGCAGTAAAATCTCTAGAGAGGTAAATGGAAAAGTAAGGTGGAAAATTAATGACATAATATCCTATGGGATTGAAAAGTTCAGACAAGCATGCAAGGTAAGAGGTATAATTTTAATCACTCCTATAGAATTAATTATTGTACCATCTAATTAGACTACCCCTTTTGACAATGACTCATAAATTAGTCCTAACTTATCAACCAATTGTTTAGGCATAATGGAGTTTCTTGCTCTTTGGTAGACTCATCAGAAATAGATATCTTAACTAAAGCTTCTTGCAATAAATCCTTTTGTCTAGGAATGTGCAATGCATCTAACATGGACATGTTGATTGTAGCTTTCCTCATATGATCAACAATATTAAATGTTGAAAAGCTAACCTTTTGTTGTACTTTTTGAACAACAGCTTCAACTTGTGACTGTAATGGCTAAGATTGAACCTTTGGCTGCTCCCTTGATGGCACAGCCTACTGTCTTGGAAAAATATGAATATTATGAGCTATAGAAGGTTGAATTTGCTCTTGTTGGGTTGTAGTAGTCCGATTTTTCTCTTGAACAACTTGTTGTTTGTCTTTATCTTCCTGTTGTTCCTTAGAAATACCTTGTTGTCTTAGGTCAACAACTCTCTTTTTTGACCTCGTATTGGCTGCAATGGAGGTAGATGATTGGTTCTATCCTTGAACATGATTAACTCCATAGAATTCATTACCTTGCCAGTTCATCATGGCAACATCAAGGCCATTCTGCTACATTTGAGGATCTTGTTGCTCATTGTCCTCTGTTATATTTTATGAAGCAGCATAGTTACTCTACACCATAAGAGCCTGATTGACCACTCCATTCATGTAAGTAGCCTGATTATGAGGTTGATTACATGGATAGCACCATACATAATCTTGTGCCATATTATTCTACACAGGGGTAATCTCTTTTGAAGAGTTGGCAGTATTTTGATTATAAAGTTGATTAGGCCTAACATTAAAAATTTTCTTTTGTCCTTGATAATCAGCCTGATAAGGTGGTCTATTTGCATGAAATGGTGCTTGGTAAGGTATGTAATTGTGAGCTTGTTGATTCTTGAGGCTCACTAGGTCATTGCTAAATGTCTGCATCAATTTGGCCATTTGTTGTTGGGTACCCCTAAGCTCTTGTAAGTCTGAATTTGCTGAAACAACATTATTTTGAACAACTCCTTGAAATCCTAAGGCTAGAATAGTAGGTAATGGGGCTATAGGAGGTCTTTGAATTGGAATTAATGGTTGAATATCAGGAAAAATAGGCATAGGAGGCCTGGGTACAATTTTACCAACCCGAGTAAGGTTTTTTTCAGCTCTGATAGAAATATCAAAGGCTTGAGGTAATGTAACTCCACCCATAGATTGTATTATTACAACAATATCACTATTTAATGCTCTAAGATAATACAAGAACATGTGATTAGGTGAAGGTCTTACCATTGTTGGGATTCTATTCCACATTCTTTGAAACCAAAAATTGAAATCAGTTATCTGCTCTTGCAGAGCTCTTTTAATGGTCATCATCTACTCAATAAGAGAAAGATGGGTACATGTGTAGGATCATGATGGGCCAAAAAGTGATAATATGATGGGTATGTGTAGGGTATGTGGCTAACAATTTTTTTTTACCCAAAATTGATGAAACAAAAAGGGTTTTTAAAGGAGATTCTCGGCTTTCCACCAATATAAATTATGCTTTACTTTCAATTTAATAAATAATTATTATTCATTTTCTATTTGAATTACAACTAAAGTCTTAATTGATAGGGTGATTGAAAAACATCTATCGCTTTCAAACGGTATCATATTTTTTGAATCTAAAAAATGCATCACATTCTATGGTTCACATACTATAGGATTAAAAAAAATGAATTTCATGAAGTTTTGACCAAGTTAAGGTGACATATGAGTTTTAATATTTTTTAAAAGTTGTAATAAAAAAATCATAATTAATTATTTACTTGGAAAAAAATTACAAAAAAATATGCATCACATCAGGACATGAGTCCTCTACTTATATATAAAATCTTATAAAAAAATATTATCATTTTATTGTGGTTAGGGTGATCAGACAGACACCTACTTCTTATTTTTTCCCTGAAATTTAAGTGCTACTGCATTGAAATTTCAAAATTTCACCAAATAGATATTTTTTTGTTTTAAATAAACCTAGTAGTTTAGAAACTACATTCAATTTTCTATAGATTCTATTCTTACATATTTTTGAAATAATATAGAAAACTTATTTAAATTTTTACGTCAAGTTGCCTAACTTTGATTTTTTTGAATTTTTGGCCACTTAAGGGTCTATTTTTTTCATGATGATCCTGCACATACCCAGATGATCTGACTTATTTGAAAATTTCTTACTCAACTTGTCTCCCAAGTCACCCCATGATGTAACAATATTAACAGGAAAACCTTTGAACCACTGGAGTGCTTTTCCTTTCAATGAAGTTGCTAGAAGCCTTAATGCCACATTATCTTCTGTAACATGATGAACTCTGCAAAGTGTAGCTACATCTCTTATATGCTCTATTGGTGTAGTCTGATCTTCGCCAGTGAAAATAGGTAAGCTTTTGAGTGCAACCACTGGTATATCATCATGTTGTTGTAGATTCAATGGGATGCCCCCATTGAATGATACACATGCATGTGCTCTGGCCATCAGAGCTGCTTGAACTCTCAAATTTGGAATTTGAAATATCACCATAGAACATGTTGGAACCACTGGTACTAAACTTGCAAACCCGAGAAGTTAGGAGGAGTAGAATGAGATCTAAGTGTTGAACGTGATCTTGATCTCCTTAATCTCCTTCTTGCTATTCTACCTCTTCTCTCAGGTGATGAAAGTTGCAGGTATTCAAAAGGATCAGTACTTCCTCTTGTCTCAACTCTTCTCATGTGTTGTTGAGTTTACAATTAAAACCAGGAAAATGAAGTCACCAAATAAAATTAAAGCGTCTGATAGGTAAAATACTATTGTATATTTGAAAACAATAGCTTGAAAGCTTTAAATTCTTACTTTGAAGTGATCTTCAGAGTCCTACTGGGCATGCCAAAAATGGTTATCACAAGGGATTACACCTGAATGCCAAGTTGTAAAGCTCAACAATCCCGTGTAACATGTAAACACTTTCAAGCCAATGGGTTGCTCATAATGAAAGTGAATCTCCAGATTATGAGCTAGTTCCCCTTTTGATTTTGCAATGAAAACTAAATGGCTTATACAGGAAAAGGGATAGAAGGATAAATGGAATGAAAAACTAAACTTAAATTATGGTGATACACCTAACTGTTGATAAAACTTGCAATCTAATTCACAAGGACCTTTCAATGTTTCTATCTACACAACTAAATTTGAATAGCTTAATCACATAAATATTTCATACAAAGGCTTTGACAAAATTATCCTTTTCGAAGGAAAACTATGTTTTCACAACTGAAATGATAAAAGGGATCACATGCACAATGTATAACCTATGAATTTAAACTTAATTGCATACATACATGTATGAGAGATACAAAAAATTAGAGATTTCTAGATTGAAACACAATAAATTTCTTATCAGATCAAACATAATGACAATGCCTGAAATCTTGAAGGCAAAAATTTGACACTATTGAATGGTGAAAGGAAAATTTGCAATTGAAAATATATGATAACCTGTAAAATTTGTTGTCTATATTAAACTATAAATAAAATTGAGTTACAAGATAGTCTCTTTACAGAATGCAAAGGCAGAAAATAAGAACTAAGGAAAAAGACTATGTCTTTTCCAATATATACAAAAGATGATAACTCCAAGGCACCAATAGGTGGAACTAGTAGCAAACTGAGAGTGAAAAATATCCTGAAAATATCTCCTCATGAGTAAAGAAGAAAATCCTCGAAAAGAGGGCCCACAACTAAAGCAAACTAAACTCCAAATGTTGCAAACTCCTCCCCTCAATGTGCATGGTCAAAATATCCTGAGAACTAAGGTTATGTCTCAAAAATTTGCATGAACAATGGCCTCAAACAATGTGATCTCCACAAAAATGGAAAATGAATCCAAGTCAGAAAAAAACAACACTCTTGATGACTCCCACTGACTTCAGTTCCACCTCTTTTGTGTTTCTTGCATGGCTTTGATCTTCAGTTCACTTCACTTGTTTTTCTTGCATGATTTTGGAAAAGGTAACTATATGATTAAATATTAAAGATAATCGATGTGATTATTTTAATATTTAATATGTGATTGTTCCTCCTTTGTTGTACTACATGTTAAATATTAAGGTAATATTACCTTTAATATTCAATTATATTGTTATTTTTGTCTATAATCATGCAAAAAGTATAAGTGAAGTGAACTACATTTCAAAATCAATGATAATTATGACGTCGGACTTTATAAACTCATGGATCCCCCTAATATGATTAGTTATTTTGACCTTGAAGTTATAGACCATGGAAATAATAATGTGGAATGATTTATTTAAAAAAATATTATCAAAAAACACCATCATTCGAAATAGGCTGAATGGAAAAGCTTGAACCCTAGAATCACTTCCTTCATTCTTCACTTTGAGTTTTTTGGAGAAAACTAAGTGCTGCCATGTTGCTGGGTAGGGTTTGAACTTGAATACATCATTTAAGTTGTATCTGGGTGACTTTGATGGGGTTTTTTGGCAAGAAAGAACAAGGTAAGTTCTTTACACTCACAAATCTGAGCACTCTCTGTATTCTCCATTTTTGCAAACATTTTCAGGTCTTCAAGGCCATGGTTTGACACATGTCTGATGCATTTTCTACTATTGATGCCTTGCTTTATTTTGGGCCGCCATGGATGCCTCCATCTTGAGCCTTTGGAAGCCATATCTGTGGGTTTCTGGATGAGTTTCTTGAACAACTTTGGTAAGCTTCTAGTTTTTTCCACATTCTCTGATAATATGTGCCATAATATTTATTTTCTAGTTTCCATTGAAAGAAAAAAATAGAAAATGCATTTTGTATAGAAGGCCATGACCTCCTTTGTTCTGGGAATTCAATCTTTGCAAAATGTACAAGCTCGACTTTCTTTGTTTTTTGTATATGGTAAAAGATAGATTATGTTGTTTCATGCTTCTTGTAGCTTCTTTATAGCTGCAACCCTTGATCTGTATAGGATCTAGACTAGATTGCAGTTTAAATGCTTAACTTTTACAATGCTTTACAATGTTTATTTCAAGTTAACTAAATCGAAATTAACTTAAGGAAATAACATAAAGAACGTAATCAAGGTGATTATAACATAATGAAAAGAAATGAGAGATAGAAAGAGAGAGAAGAAGAGAAGTGCAAACAATGCTTGATAACGGAGTTTGTCACAGAATGTGACTACGTCTCCGGGTCCACTCTAATAGAGAGACCGATCCGATTAACTCCAAAATCGATTACAATAGCACCACCATTCTTTAAGCAATTCGACAGCGTAACGACGCTCTGATATGCAAGAATGATCTGAAAGAATCTCCACAAGACCTCTCTTTCGATTATCTCCACAGCTTCAAGACTTCGTCACCTGAAAAATAACTTGATTTCTACTCTCACCTCACACCCTCCTTTTATACATAAAATTTGCTCAATTTGGCTCTCAACAAATTGATTTGCAAATATTCACCTTATCTCTCCAAATACATAAGAATCTGCAAAAATCTCCCTTTTACATATAAAAAATCTTCAAAATAAATTTAAGCCCTTCAATTCTATTGTTTGTTCGAGCCTTATCACTTTGGGAGTTTTCAATAGTTACATTTAATCCTTAAAAAGGATTATTGTTTTACATTTGGAGGGATTTGTTAATTTTTATAAGGTATTCGGTTTGAACAAATTAACAAAACGAATCCACGCCACATATATTTCAGAATGGCTCAATGGCCTAGTGGTGGCTATTGCTTTTGGATCCCGGCCGGTTCGGGGTTCAAAACCCACCGGCCGTTTTGTTTTTAAAACAAATTTCAAACGAAATCTTAATCAAAACAAAACACTACCATATCTTTATTAGCGGTCACTGCGTGGCCTGTTGGTAGCCCGCGCCGATAGGAACGCACCGGTTGAGGGTTCGAGCCTGTCGCGGGCAGTTGAAACAGCTTTTGCCACCGACCGACGGAGGAGGAAACCGACTATGCCACGTGTCAATCATGCATTCGACCACATGCCATCGACGAAAAGCCGATCTCGCTGACTCAGCTCTGACTAGATGCCACATGTCAGAGAACTAATCGCTGGTACAAATGACGTGTCACGCTGACGTGGAAATGACTGGGATGCTGACATGGACGTTGACTCAACCGCTGATGTGTCCCTTGACCTGTCCGCCCACATGTCTGCCAACTGTGCGCTGACGAGGCAGATGACTGTACAGCTGACTGGATTACGGAGACACGTGTCATCCTCTGATTGGCTCTGTACCAATGACTCACCTGCCAGATCATCGTGCCACGTCGATATGTACGGACCGTACAGACTTCCACGTGTCAGCTTCCGACTGGTCCACTTCGGATTTGTACGGACTGCTGACGTCATCTTGTACAGACGTTGACATCATCATTCACCTTCCGGTCACCAAGTCAACCAGGAGCTTTGACCGCTTATAACTCGAGCCTCCGATGTCGGATTTTGACGAAACGAACACCGTCAGAATCGTCTCGACGAGCTCTACGCGATGACGCCGATTTCATTGATTTTTGACGATGCCATTTTTTTCACCTTCTGAATGCCCCTGATCCCAGTTTGACCAAAGGTTTGACTAGCCATAACTTGTGCAAACGGACTCTTTTTCACTCCGTTCGAGTTGCGTTGGAACCAGGACGCTGAGCTCTTTCTGATGGTGCTGATTTTGGAGAAAAATGAGACACTTCAACTTTCACTGAAAAATGTCCACCGGATCAGGCCTCCCCACTGAAGACCTTTTGGACCTCCAAAAGTGGCATTTACTCTGACAATAAGTGAGGACTTGGCCTCCCCACTTGTCCAGTATCCTCTGTGCATCTGAAAACCTGGCTCACAAGTACAATAAAGACTGCAACAATGTTGTTGAACATAAACAGTATTGTATCACTTCCATAAACTTCTACATCAATTGCCGTAGCCACTAACCAACAAAAATTGACTAGCATCAAGCTGAAAACCAATGTAGAAATGAAAGAGAATAAGTCAACAACAATTTGATCCTTTACAACAGGAACAGTTATACCCAAGGATCCATCAATGCTTTCAAGCATCTTTTTCTCATGCTGTACTGCAAGTGCATCCTGCAACATCTGATCCTGGTTAGCTACTCCAAGTTCATGTTTAGAACCACCTGTACTGACAGACATCAGAGTTAATTCCTTACTTGCATTAATTACCCTCTTTAACTGTCCTGTGTTTGCAAAAGAACATTCAGTCTTAATCTTGCGAGAATGTACAATATACTGAATGCCATCCTTAAACAAATGATAATGATTTTGTTTCCTATAGAAGATTGCTTTCCTGTCATAAAGATAAGGGATACCAAGCACTATCCCACAGATATCCAGTGGAACTACATCAAATTGTACTTCATCCGCAAATTTACTAGTGATTGTGAACCTTAAGGTGCATTGTTTCGTTACTTGCAGCTTATCATTTTCACAAATCCAACCTAGTGGATAAGGTTTCTTATGTTGTGTAGTTTTTAATCCCAAGTTATTTACAACACTTTCTGAAATTAAATTCACCTGAGAATCACTATCTATGAGTGCATCAATTTTACTGTTCTTAGCAACAACCCTTAAGTGGAAAAGTTCATTCCTTTTTGCATCTTCAGAGAAATCATTAACTGTGGAAGAAGAAGCACAACTTGCAACAGAAACACCAGAAATAGAGGCTTTACCTTTTAGACCCATTGCTGTTATCTTAGTCTCATCATCTAAATCTGAACCAAGATCCAAAACAACATTAGTGGATTTATCCTTACCCTTCTGTTTCTGATTACGTCTTTGAGCCCACTTAGGCCTCAGTTCAGGATGTAACTTCCAACAGTGATCTTCATCATGACCTTCCTTGTCACAATGAGTGCAAGAAAGCTTCTCATCCTTCTTAACTGTAGCTGCCTTCTTTCCTTTCCCTATCTCTGTATTCTTAGAAGATTTCTTTACATCATTATCAAACTTGTCAATGAAAGATCCTTTACCCCTTGACTCTAGGTGTGTAGCTTGAACAGACACTTCATCCAGATTTCAAGGGTTCAAAACCAAAATGGAATGCCTAAGGTACGAATGCAAACCTCCTATGTACTTCAACAAAGTGTCTTGAGTGTACACAGGAACATTCAAAGAAATAGCCCTTTTCCTGAATTCATGGGTGTACCCTTGGACAGTTTGACCTTTCCCTTGCCTAAACATTTTCCAATCCATCATTAACTGCTACATATGTCCTAAGGGATAAAACTACTTCTTAAGTGCATTAATAAATTCTGCCCAAGTTAAACTGACTCTACCATGCTGTGAAACTTCTGCCTTAGACCTACTCTCCCACCAAGTTAAGGCTGTACCTCCTAAATGAAGAGTAGCTAATTGGATCCTATCAACATCATCTAATAGGTTTTGGACTCTACAGTAGACCTCTATTTGTTGAATCCAATCATCCAATTTATCAGCATTAAGTTCACCACAATATTTAGGCAAATCAAATTTTACATCAAGTTTTATTTTAGGCTTATACCCACTCTTGAAAGGGTTAGAAGAAATAGAATGAGGAGAAGATGGAGAAGAAGGGGAAGGAGAAGAGGGAGGAGAAGAAGAAAAGGGATGATCTGGTTTCTTGTCACCATCTCCATGTTGTTTCCCTTTCTTGTCTTCACGAGCATCTTGCTTTGACGAACCTTCTTCACGTTCTTTCCGCTCTTGTCTTTCTTGAAAAAGAATGTCCACCTTTGCCTTCATCTCGAGGAATGCTCTTTGAAACTCCTGCTCACTGATTTCTTCAGGAACCTCCATTCCAGAAACTGACATCTTTGGAAATGTTCTACGCTTTCCGATCTCAGGATCAAATTCTTCGAGTTTTCCTTCACCCTTATGAGTCCTAGATCTCGTTAGCATTCAAAAAATAAATAACTGCAATAATAGCCAACTAGGCTCTGATACCAACTTGATCTGTATAGGATCTAGACTAGATTGCAGTTTAAATGCTTAACTTTTACAATGCTTTACAATGTTTATTTCAAGTTAACTAAATCGAAATTAACTTAAGGAAATAACATAAAGAACGTAATCAAGGTGATTATAACAGAATGAAAAGAAATGAGAGACAGAAAGAGAGAGAAGAAGAGAAGTGCAAACAACGCTTGATAACGGAGTTCGTCACAGAATGTGACTACGTCTCCGGGTCCACTCCAATAGAGAGACCGATCCAATTAACTCCAAAATCGATTACAATAGCACCACCATTCTTTAAGCAATTCGACAACGTAACGACGCTCTGATATGCAAGAATGATCTGAAAGAATCTCCACAAGACCTCTCTTTCGATTATCTCCACAGCTTCAAGACTTCGTCACCTGAAAAATAACTTGATTTCTACTCTCACCTCACACCCTCCTTTTATACATAAAATTTGCTCAATTTGGCTCTCAACCAATTGATTTGCAAATATTCACCTTATCTCTCCAAATACATAAGAATCTGCAAAAATCTCCCTTTTACATATAAAAAATCTTCAAAATAAATTTAAGCCCTTCAATTCTATTGTTTGTTTGGGCCTTATCACTTTGGGAGTTTTCAATAGTTACATTTAATCCTTAAAAAGGATTATTGTTTTACATTTGGAGGGATTTGTTAATTTTTATAAGGTATTCGGTTTGAACAAATTAACAAAACGAATCCACGCCACATATATTTCAGAACGGCTCAATGGCCTAGTGGTGGCTATTGCTTTTGGATCCCGGCCGGTTCGGGGTTCAAAACCCACCGGCCGTTTTGTTTTTAAAACAAATTTCAAACGAAATCTTAATCAAAACAAAACACTGCCATATCTTTATTAGCGGTCACTGCGTGGCCTGTTGGTAGCCCGCGCCGATAGGAACACACCGGTTGAGGGTTCGAGCCCGTCGCGGGCAGTTGAAACAGCTTTTTCCACCGACCGACGGAGGAGGAAACTGACTATGCCACATGTCAATCATGCATTCGACCACATGCCATCGACGACAAGCCGATCTCGCTGACTCAGCTCTGACTAGATGCCACATGTCAGAGAACTAATCGCTGGTACAAATGACGTGTCACGCTGACGTGGAAATGACTGGGATTCTGACATGGACATTGAATCAGCTGGCGGCGTGTGTCCCTTGACATCCACTTGCGCATTATACGCCAGTATGCGGCGAAGGCGGAATGTTATGCATGTGGATTACGGAGACACGTGTCATCATCTGATTGGCTCTGTACCGATGACTCACCTGCCAGATCATCGTGCCACGTCGATATGTACGGACCGTACGGACTGCCACGTGTCAGCTTCTGACTGGTCCACTTCGGATTTGTACGGACTGCTGATGTCATCTTGTACGGACGCTGACGTCATCATTCACCTTCCGGTCACCAAGTCAACCAGGAGCTTTGACCGCTTATAACTCGAGCCTCCGATGTCGGATTTTGACGAAACGAACACCGTCGGAATCGTCTCGACGAGCTCTACGCGATGACGCCGATTTCATTGATTTTTGACGATGCCATTTTTTCGCCTTCTGAATGCCCCTGATCCCAGTTTGACCAAAGGTTTGACTAGCCATAACTCGTGCAAACAGACTCTTTTTCACTCCGTTCAAGTTGCGTTGGAACCAGGACGCTGAGCTCTTTCTGATGGTGTTGATTTTGGAGAAAAATGAGACACTTCAACTTTCACTGAAAAATGTCCACCGGATCAACCCTACACATTGAAATATGAATATTTTCACTGTAAGATGGAAACATTTCTCCATGGCCACAATCTTTATGATTTTGTGATGTATTTTTTAAATCCTAAGCAAGTTTGAGGGTTCCATCATTTTCTATATGATAAAAGATGAAATGATTGCTCATATGGCAGGTCATGGCCTCTTAACCATTTGGGTATATGTGATTCATCATGTCCATGGCCATTCGTGTACTTCTAGGTGTTGAATTTTTTCTTTTTGCATTTGGGTAGTTCTCAAAACTTGAATAAGCTTCATTATTTTCAGGGGAGTATTTTCCTCTATACTTTAGTCTCTGTAGAAACCCTCCATTGAACCTGGCCTTCTGGGTTTCATTATAATTGTAAACTTATTTCGAAGAGGAACTACCAAGTCATGTTTATATCAAATCATACTTATTTTTCATTTTGACTTACTCAAAGAAAAGATAAGGTAAAACAATGAATAAATACTCATGCTCTTTTAGGATCTTGAAAGAAAGACCCCAACCTATAGCTTTACCTTGCATTTTTTATGGTATACTCTTTATGAAATTCTTCCTATTGTTTCATGGATGCTATTGTTGGGCCTACTATTGCATTTTACTATGCATAATAAGCATCCTTTTGTTGAGTATGAAAAGAAGCAGGTGTTTATCTTTTAGCTATGTTGTCACCCTTCCTATGGCTTCTACTATAAGTAATAGTATGAGTTTTTCCTTGCATTGTGTGTTTCATTCACTATAAAGTGCATGTTTGATATTTCAACAGTTGTATTACTTGGCATCTTAGTGAATGTTGAATATCTTTGCATTGTTAGTGTTACTCTACTGATTATATCATATTATGCTCTAAAGCACTGTCATATTGTTTTAATGAGTGCATTCCACTGTACATTACAATGACGCTGGGCTGCAACCAAAATCTTGCCATATTTATGACTCAAAAGGACTACTCCACATGATTTTATGCCCATTTTGCATTAGTGAAAATGAAATGAGATTTAAAACAGTTGCATTTTACTTCTCATTTCTTGCATTGATCATTTCTTGAATATATGCAATTACCTCTTGTTCCTGATTTGACTGCCCTGGTGTATGGTAGCATCCACTCTCTATTTTGGGTAATATATGACTGTGTTTTCACAAAATATTGCTTGTGTCTTAGTCCTTTTGTGTTTTTCCTTATGCTTATCCATAGTCACTTGCTTTCTTGCATAAAAAAACATTCACTATTGAGTGTTGTTCCTTCAAAATGTGCACTCTAAATAACTTAAACAACTGAAATCATTGATAAATAGTAGCAGTAAGATGTGATAACATAGATCTTGTTGTATTTTATTATGTTCTACATATGTGTTTTCTGTATCTCATTCCCCTTTTGAAACTTAGGGGCAGCATGTTGGGCTCAACCCTTGTGGGAGCCCATTTTCCTCCACATACTGAAATGTTGAGCATGATGAACCAGTAATGAAATATGTACCTGTACCTCCACAGTGAACAAACATGTTAGATAAAATAGATAGATCTCTTGATGATTTGCTTTGGATATCTTGGATTCAGCTGTTCTTTTTGCTTTTCTTGATTAGTTATAAAGTAGCAAGTATTTCCTTGATTAGACATGCATGAGATTTGTCATTCACTAGGAAATGATGGGTCCCATATCTTATTTTATGCATTTCTTTTCCTATATTCACTTTCTATTTTATATCTCTCAAATATAGTTACTCCCATGGTTTGTGTGGGATTACAGAAACATTGCCTTTTAATATATCAACTATTTCATATCACGTAATGACTTGTGTATTTTCATTTGTGAATCACTATATAATATGAAATAACTAAATGAAACTATTTGAAGCATATGTTTTGTAATCATGATGAAATGACAGTTTTTACTTACCTCTTTCTAAACTTTCTTCTTTTTTCTAAATAAACAGCAATAACATATTCGAAACATAACTCCAGTAAATAGTTTAGCTTCACAAAGACCTTTGAATGTTTGCTTTCTTAATGAATCCTGATTTGTTGATTTGTCTGGATTGTTCAACAAATTTACTCAAATTGTTGCATGATTCTTATAAACCAATTTTAAAAATCCTTCATTCAGAAAGCCAATGTTGATTGGATTGTTTATGCATCAAAATTTTCTTACCCCATTTAAACAACTGCCTGATAAAACTTTACTAATTTGAGTTGGAAGCTAAAAATTAGTAACAAGGATAATTGACCTTGTGAAAATTTGTTGTGACCAAGACCTTCAGTTTGTTTTTCTACAATTGTGGAAGTGTCAAAATCAAAGGAGAGCTTAGCACTTTTCTTGGCAAGTGCAAGAAAATATTTATTAGGATCTACATTGACTAGTTCCTCTACAATTCACACTATCTTATGATCTTGGGAAGCTTCTTAAATTTCCTCAGGTATTAGATTTTGGTTAACCTCCTTTAATGTAAAATTGTCAAATGGATTTGAAATTTCACTTTGTGTTGGTTGAGGTTGGTTTGATGTTGACCCAAAGTTCATGTTGCTAGTTGGATTGATATAGGGGTCATACATGAGTTATCCCTATCTTTTTGTTTCCTTTGTGACATGGTCAAGACCATATAAGACTTGTGACCTTTGGATGTTGAGGCTTTTTGAAATTATGCATCTAAAATGGATATGAAAACTAAGGATGAAAATGGAAGATGATCCTATGCTATGTTTTTGGATTTTTTTTTGGACTATAAGGATGACAATACAAACTATGAACAAGTCTTTGATATGCAAAAATGATGATGAAGCTATGACTATGCTTTTGAATGGATATGTAACATTGAACCTTAAAAGAGGATGCTAAGAAAACTATGATGAACCAAAGTAATAGCTCTAAATTTCAAGACCTCAAGAGGATAAACCAAGATATTGATGATGACAATGATTGATAAAAAATGAACCTAAACTAGACACGTGAGTTGTAGGCCCAACATAAAGATAAGATAGATGAGAGGTATGATAAGGTCAAGATGCATAAAAATGAGACTAAAGGTCTCCCCAATAATATGATAAGCTTCCTAATTTCAAGACTCAAAGATGATGCTAAAATGAAGTTAAAATGTAGTGTATACAAACTAAGACTATGCAAGATAACCTAAGGTGAATGATGAAATGTTGTGAATGAACTAACTGAACCTAAACAAATCTCTCATATATGTGTACAGTCACAGTTTGTAAGAAAACTAAAAGTTGGATATACAGATATTTCCCCAATTTTTTTGATTTTGACAGTTGTGATGTTTAAAGCCACAAATGTGGTGCAAGGCTAGTCAATTACAGTGCAAGACCAGTCAATTGTGATGCATAGGAAAATGTGGGTTTATGGATTCCTAGGACCTCTAACAATTATGATGTAGTATTTGACGATTATGATATTCTGATAAACAATTGCCATGTTCTACTTTTTGACACTAACTTGATGTTTTCTAGGTTTTTTTCCATTTTTGGCAAGTTCAAATTTGATCATAAAACACAACAAACACTTGAAAAATGGATTTGGTTGATTTTGAATTTTTGACTTCTTGGTAAGTGAGTATGTTTACAGGTTTTCTTCCACAAAAATCTCTTGGCCTTGGTTCATAAATAGTACAAACAAGCTCAACCTAGCTAGTAGTAATAGGGTTTGTCTAATAATGTTGGGCTTACCTCACCCCTAGGGGAATGATGTAATCTGTGAATGAGAAGTGGGTGAAGCTAGAGTATGCCAAGGTCATGTACCACCTTAACACCTCTCAACTTGAAAGGAGGAAATCCAAACAAGGAACCTTGCCACCTCAACCAAGAACTGGATGTGGTAAGTAACTTCTTAGGATGATGTTATCCCAATGCACCAACAATGGAAGATGGAAAAAATAGGTCTTAGGCTCTAAACAAATAGGTTTTTAGTGGGGGACTACCATGAACACCAGTGGTATACTTCAAACGTGAGACACTAAAGCTTCTAGAATCAACCCACATGTGGTCTATATACCCACATTAGAATTGACACGCAAGGTATAACTTCACTAGATAGAGTTATTGACTTTCACCTTCACCCCTTTAATATAGCCCATTGTGAAAAACATTCTTGAGGTCAACCCTTTAAGTTCTCCATTAGGATGTGTCTCAAAGGCAAGCCTCGCTACTAAAAGAAAAAGAGATTGCAATGTGTTTCTCATACATCCCATATCACATGAAGTGCAAGGGGAGAGCGTATGCACACACCAATCTGGGTTTTAACACAACGTGCAAGTGCACAAGATATGAAAGTCACTTGTTCTTTTTAAACACCAATCCCAAATGTTCCTAATTTAAAAATCACAAACACATAATGGAACCCTACAAGAAATTGGATTAGTAGTTTAGATTAAAAGGTCTTCTCCCAATGATTGCCACAAGCTAAAAATCAGATCTATCAGTAATACAAAAAACCTCTGCCCTAATGATTGCAAAAAATAGAAAATGAAAGTCTCAGATTTATACCCTTTTTTGCTATGACAATCAGTTGTGGCACACAAAGGCTCATATGTGTCACAAAATATGTGGTGCAGGAACCAAAAAATGTGATGAATGGGTCTACGACTACAATGAACAGAAAGGTAACTGCGACATACGACTAAATGATTGCGATGTTTTGTATAACGATTATGACACTATACCTATAATTGTAAAAACACATAGATCTGACAAAAAATAGAAAAAAATAGATGATGTATATTTTTGTAAGCAGACTATTAGAATGTCAGAATGATAACCAACAACCAAGTAAATGATTTGAAATGACGATGATTGCAAAAAAATGATTTTTGCAAAATGACAATCAGATGTGTCATTCTAAGCGACCATTGTAGCTCTGTACTTAATGATTGTGTAATGCCATACAAAAACTATGGCGTCTGAAGGCTCAATTGTGTCGCTACATAGATCAATTGTGGCACATTCCTAAAAATCAAAAAATTCTCAAAAATTTCAAAAAATCCAGTTAGTTCATGTTAGGTCCACAAAATGTGGATAGGGTTAGAATTCAATGGAATAAGCATGAATCAATAATAGTAACCACACACTACCTAATTCAAGAAATAATGACCCTAATCTAATAATGAAGCACAAATGACAACATAAACCCAAATAATAAAGCAATAATACTCAATCTTTATGCCATAGTTGATTCATCTCCATTGCTCTTCTTTGTTTTGTGTTGTTTGTTCTCAAATTTGTAGTATGCAATGTATTCACTAAGCTTGATATTGATGATTGATAGCTTGATATCAAGATAGCAAAACTTCAAATATTGTGGTTTTAAGGTTGAAATGAAGGCGATGGATTCCTTTTTATAGAAAACCCAATTCAAATGAAGGACTAGGATTGAGAGATGATGCATGATGATCAACGGATGAGATTAATTGAGGAGAAAAGAGATAATGATGGAAATGATGGACCAAAACTCGAGAAGTTAGTTAAAATTTAGGGCTTAGCTAGGAAAAGGTAAATTAAATAATAAAAGCATTTAATTTAGGGAATGGTGAGATGTATAATTATAATTTATTATTTAATTATAGAAGAAGAGGTGGGATGCTAAATATTAGATAATTAAAATAATTTTTTAATTATAAGGGAGAGGAAAATGATAAAATAATTAAATAAATATAATTTGTTTAATTATGGAGGGAAAAAACCAATGAATAATTAAATAATTAAAAAAATTATTTACTTATAGAAGAAAATGGAGGGAAAATGAATATGAATAATTAAATAAATAATAATTTATTTAATTATAGAGGGAAAAGGGATAATTGGTGACGTAATTTAAAAAAATGATATTTATTTAAATTAATCAAGGAGGAATAAGGATAAAGTGAATTAATTAAATAAATAAGAATTATTTAATTAATAGGGAGACATGACTTTAGGAAAAAATAATTAAATAATTAAAATTATTTAATTATGCTAGGAAGATGGTGAATTAATAATAAAATGTTGCTTGCAGACTTAAGATATTTTTCAATATGTACAAAAACATATAAGACTTAGGTTATGTATCAGCTCTTAACTAAAAATTTACTATTTATATTCTAATTATTACATAAAAATTACTCTAATAAAAATGAACTCAAACAAAAATTATAAACCCTAACCTCTCCACACATTTTCATTGAAAACCCTATATTGAAAATTATTTTGTAATTATAAATTTAAATAGCCATAAAAGCTACCACTTAAAAATAAGAATTACAATCCCTTTCATAAAGCTATAACCTTAAATTGACATATAATAAAGTCTCAATTAATAAACGTTTATTCCATTTTTAAGGTTCTTCTCAAATATGTATAATATCTCCCATTGAAAATCCTCCATTAATACTAAAAAAATATTTTAATTATAAATTTAAATGTACATAAACACTACCACTTTAAAATAAGAACTACAATCCCTTGTCTAAAACTATAACCTTAAATTAATATATAAAAAAGTTCCAATTAATAATTTTTTAGTCCATTTTTAAGGTTCTTTTCTCAAATATATAATCTCTTCCAAAAAAATCCTTCATTAATATTTTTTTATTGGTAAGCTATAGTGTAGTCTTGCTCTATTTATTGATTCATAATAAAATTTACATAAGATTTTAGGCTCCTGCCCTTTACATTACAAAAGTCGGGTAGAGCCTAGAGCTATATTACCTATTTTAATCTGCTTATTACATATTTATTCTTCTATTTCATATAGTTATAAGAAACCAAGATGAAAAAAGCTAATTTTGATAATGTTGCTAAGTATTTATGGCTAGGGGCCACTTACTCCTACAGTGATGTTGAAGGGGCTTCAGGGGGTCTTGTTGTGCTTTGGAACCCTTCTAGATTTAATGGCTCAGAACTATTATGCTGCCAGAGTAGTGTTGGTGTCTCTTTACCTACCAGGGTGGCTTCTAGTCTCTTATCAATGTTTATGCACCCAACTAGAGGAATGTTAGATTTGCTCTATGGCAGACTCTTTCTAATTGGATTAAAAATAATAGTGGTTATTGGTGGCTAATGGCTGGGGATTTCAATTCCCCCTTATTCCCCTCGGAGAAAAGCAATGGTTTGGTTGATAATTTTGAAAACATGGCCGACCTGACAAACTTTCTAAGTTCTACTAGCTTGATTGACATTGACTTAGTGGGCCAATATTTTGTTTGGACCAATAGACAGATGGGGGAGGATTTGATTCAAGTTAGATTGGATAGATTCCTTTGTTCTAGAAACTGGACTGGCCTACTTAGTGCCACTCTTTGGGCTTTGCCTAGGACGGTTTCTGATCACAATCCTTTGCTGCTGACCTCGTGTGACCAGTCTACTATCAGACCTTTCCCTTTTTGGTTTGAAATTATGTGGAATTCCCACATTGATTTCAAAAACAAAGTTGTTGAATGGTGGAATATTCCTATTCATGGTTCTCCCATGTTTAGAATCTTTTTAAAACTCAAACACATTAAATGTATGGTGAAAGGTTGGAACAAAAGGGTCTTTGGGGATGTTTTCCAGGAGAAAAAGATTGTTGGGGATAAATTGAAATGGGTTCAAAAGAAAATGGAGGAGGGAGATATCAGTCTTTCTACTTGCAACCAGGAGAAGGAAAACTGGAGGGAGTGGGAAAAAATTCTTAAGAGGAGACTTTCTGGAAGTAGAAATCTAGGGTCCAATGGTTGAAAGAAGGTGACAGGAACACCTCTTTTTTTCATATTTCTGCTATTAAACATAAGAAAAGGAATCAGATAACCAAGCTACACAATGCTCAGGGAGAGGTTGTCAATTCACCCTCCCTAATCAGTTTAGTGGTTGTGGATTAATTTTAGAAGGCATATGCGACTCCTGTTGAGGCTCCTAACCCATCTCTTGACAAGTTGCTACTTGACCCGCTTCCAACTATTATATCACAAATTGATAATCTTGGGATACTCAGTGTTGTCACTCCTGAGGAGGTAAAGTTGGATACTTTCAACATGGGGGCCTTCAAAGCTCCAGACACTAATGGTTTCCCTCCAGCCTTTTTCTAGACCTTCTAGGAGATTGTTGGTGAAGACCTTGTCCTAGTTGCTCGTGATTTCTTCAAATCTAGTAAGATTCTTAAGAACTGAATCACACCTTCATAGCCTTAATTCCCAAGGTTGTTGACCCTCAATCTATGGTTGATTTTTTCCCCATCAGTCTATGAAATATTTTTTTATAAAATCCTCTCTAAAATTATAGTGAACCGAAACAAACCTCTCCTTGATAAAATAATTAGCCCAACTCAAAAAGGTTTTGTTTTTGGTCGTCATATCCTTGATGCTACCATAACCACACATGAATTACTCCACTCTATGGATAGATGCAACTATGCTGGTGTGGCCCTTAAATTGGACATTCCTAAGGCCTATGATAAGTTGATCTGGAATTTAGTCCCTAAAGTCCTAGCTAAATTTGGGTTTAACCAATCTGTGATCAATCTTATAATGGAATGTGTTATTACGGTTAAGTACTCTATTCTAGTAAATGGGTCTCCCTTTGGGTTTTTTCCTGTTGGGATAGGTATCAAATAGGGAGACCCCTTTCACCCTATTTATTTATAATGGTGGCAGATGTCCTAAGCATGAATTTCTCCACTATGTTGTCTGAAGGATCCATAAAGGGAATTAAGGCTACTTCTTCCATAGAGACGATTATGATCCAACAATTTGTGGATGATACCTTTCTTTTTGGGAAAGCCTTAGTGATTGAAGCTAGGAAATGGAAAAATTATCTCAATAACTATGCTGCTTGTTCTGGTAATACATTAACTATAATAAAAGCATAATTTAATTCTTTAACAACACTCCTAACCTATAAACTTGAGTGATTGTTATCCTGGGTTGTTTGAGTGGTTCTCTTCCTTCAGTTTATCTTGGGTTACCCCTTACTATCAAAGAAGTCACTCCTGTTTTTTGGAATTATATTCAGAAAAGGACCCAAAGAAAATTGGCTAGGTGGAAAGGCTCCTTACTTAGCCATGTTGGTAAATTGCAGCTCCTGTCTGTTGTTCTTTAAGGTATCCCTATCTATTTTCTATCCATTTTCAAGATGCCTAGATATATTGCTGAGAAATTTGAGAAAATTCAAAGGGCTTTCCTCTGGTTGGGGACTGAGGAAAAAAATAAATTTTCTATGGTTAAATGGGACAAGGTTTTCCAACCTAAAAGTTGTGGTGGGCTTGGGATTAGGACTATTTCTAATACCAATAAAGCTTTAATGGCCAAAATGGGTTGGGACCATCTGAGGGATAGGAAGGATTGGTGTAAGATCATGAATGTTAAGTACCTTCAGAAAAGACCTTTGATTGACTGCCTATCAGAGACTCACCCTTCGGGGTCCTTAGTTTGGAGGTGTATATGCAGTTTGTAGGACCTTATGAGAAGTGGGATCAAATGGAAGATTGGTAATGGCAATAAAATCATATTCTAGGAGGACACCTGGTTACTTGACACTCCCCTGGAAAACTCTGAATTCAAGAATCTTATGAGATTGGCCCAATGATTCTTTGGCATTTATATTAGTGATTACCTCCTGGGGCCTCTTGGTGTCAGAAAATGGAATGACCTAGGCCTTTGTTGCCCCTTTTCCCCTGATATGTTCCTCCTTGCCAAAACCTTGCAGGAATTTCTCTCCCTCACCAGGCTTCCTGCTACTTGCAGGGGGGATGAATTTTTTTGGACTCATGATAAACATGGTGATCTCAAAGTTAAATCAGCTTACAATATGCTAACAAACTAGGGTGTTGTCCTCAATCTTTGGAACAAGGTTTGGAATCGACATATGATCCCAAAAGTTAACTTCTTTTGGTGGACAACCTGCCATAATATGATTCTTACTTAGAACAATCTGAGGAAAAGGGGATTCTAGATCCCCAACCGATGTTTTTTATGCAAGTGCAATGAGGAATCGATGGATCACCTATTGTTACAATGCCCATTTGTTGTGGAGGTGTGGGAGCTGGCTTTAGGAAGATTGGGGATTCAATGGATTATGTGTAAGGATATCACATCCTTTATCTTGAGTTGGTTTGGACCCTTTATCCACCCTCAACCTGGTGAAATTTGGAACTAGGTCCCTCCTATTATTTGCTGGTGTTTATGGAAAGAGAGAAACAACAAGATCTTTAGGAACATGGAGATGAGTCTGAAAGAGGTGTTTGGTATTGGGTCTCGACTCATTGCGGAAAATATATTTCTTTTCAAAGGGAAAACCTTTGACAAAGGTTTGACTGAGGTGGAAATAAGTATGGCCAAAGCTTGGCATCAGAACCTAGATGCTAACTCCAAATCCCTAGCTTAGAGTGTCACTATTTGGAAACCTCCTAATAGAGGCCAGTATAAACTAAATTTTGATGGGGTTGCTAAAGGAAACCTAGGCAGAGCCAGTATAGGAGGTGTGATCAAGGATTACAAAGGAAATTATGTGGCTGGTTACTCCGGGGGGATTGGTGTTCGTTCTTCTATGATTGATAAAGCTAGAGCATTGTTGAAGGGCTTACAGTTGGTTGTCTCCATGGGGATTGAGAACCTTCATATTGAAGGAGACTCTAAGTCTATTATTGATGCTGTTAACTTTGACAGATTGTTGAGGTGGAGTACTAAAGACACTTCTAGACATTAGGCTCTTTGTGTCATTTGAAGTTAAATTCAAAGTTTTCGCCCACATTTACAGGGAGGGAAACCAAGTGGCAGATGCCTTAGCCAATTTTGGCACACACTATAAATTATCCAAATGTTGGCATTCTTTAGGGAACCTACCTCCTGACATTTAGGGTTTAATATTGAAAGAAAAAATCCCTTATTTGACCCATGATGATAACTAATCAAGTGCCTTGTTGGATTTTATGGGGGGTCCACATGCTTGTTTGTTGGGCTATGTGGACAAGTTTAACTAATGAGATGGATAACAAGTGGCATAATTCAAATTATGGGATGGAGCCCATTTTGAAAAGGGAAATCATGAGATGTTGCAATAAGTACTTGATGATTAAAACTAAGCTAGACTGTACCCTTCATAAACTCCTTTTGGGGATCTTGTTAAGCTATCGTATTCTCAATTTTTTTATTTTGATTTTGATGTGACTAATAATTATGAGATCAAGCTCCTTATTGGCCCTATATTGTTCGCTATTTTGTCTCCGCATTTGACAGCTAACCTTTTTGGTTTTGCTAAATTTGGCCCACCCCTGAAAGCTAACCTTCTTGGTGTTTCTAATTTCGGCCCCACGACCATCTTGCCTAGGTTTTTGTGCATCTTCTATGTGGAAGGTAAACATTCCTTTCCTTTCATATCCTGCTTACTTAGTCGATTGTGTGTAGAGATCCTCCTTTACGATTCTGCTAAGATTGATTTTTGGAAATTACTTACTCATGCGTGCAACCTGTCCTTTGCCTTGATTATCAAAGATTGCCATTTTTGCCTTAAAATCCTTAATGTGCAGGTGATTTTTCACCTTTCTATTATCTCTAACCTTTTATTTTCTTAGGGTTCCTAGTTATCCTGTGTGCAGAGTGACATTATGGGTGGTGATAGGGTGCAGACTAAACTAGATAACTATAGTGAATTTTGCAAAGATCCACTTTTTTGGCATATTTGTGTCAAAGGTGGTCTTGCTCCTCTAATGGAGAGACTGGTGGGCCATGACCCTAATCTATCTGCTCAGTTTGTCAATTCGTGGAAAGATCATCGTGTGACTTTGGGAGGTATTTCCTTTACTGTGGATGAGGAAGTGATTACATAGGCTATGGGACTCCAGTGTATGGGTATGAAGCATCTGAAACACACCAAAACTCAGGACAATGAAAGTATGAACAAGTTTTTTGTGGGGAATGAGGTGCCAGTGCGCAACCAGTTGGGTTTTGATCAGGAGGCTCTCCCTCAGCCATGGAACCAGGTGTGCCTTGCTTTGATGAAGTATGTGACTTTGGAAGGTAGGTACAAAACCTATTACTTCTATCATTTCCCTCTGTTGAATCACCTTAGGCATAAAGTTTTGTTAAGCTTTCCTTTTTTCTTGCTTATGGACTTAGAAAGTTCAGTTGAAAATGTGTTGAGGCTGCTGGTCAAAATCCTAATGACCCTACTCTCCTGCCACTCCACCAAGGCCTCATTTTGAGGCTCTACCACTTCCATCTTGCTTAATGTTCACGAAAACCCATATCGACTGTCCGCATTGAAGAAATTGAGCCCCCCACTATTACCAATTTATCTCCGGCTGAATCTAAAGGCCTTGTTAGGAAAAACCACCTAGTTCCTGCTGGCATGCATAAATCCAAACCCACTGCTAAAAAGCTTAAATGGGACGAGGGAGTGGCCTAGACTAGTGCGACGACTAGTATTTGTGAACTCAAAGCAACCCCTGCCAAGACTACCAACAAGCCTTCCCTAAAAAAGAAAGGCAAGGAGGGAGGTAAGAGCTTGAAGGAGCCTCCAAGCAAAGAAAAAAATGTGGTGAGAAAGGACTTTGTGGGGGATACGGTGGTTGCGGAGATGGTGGTTATTGGTTGTGATGCCATCATTCGACGCTCTGGTAGGTTGGCCAAGAACAGGAAAAAAGTGCAGGTTAAAGATTTGGATATGAAAGAGGAGCAGTCATAAAACAAAGATAACAGGGTTGAAGAGGAGTCTGAGGGTGAGGAGGAGGAGCATGCTAGAGGTTCTTGCTCTATTCCTGACATGGGCAAAGTTTAGAAGGAGGTTTCGGCCTCTCAATCTTCGGAATTGTTGGATGTTGAGCATACTGATATTGGTAAGACTGCAGTTGGAGGGGAGGAGCTCAGTGTACTGAAGGAAAGATTAAAAAAACTTGACAAAAAATTTTGTGGTTTGACCTACTTCATAGTTAAACTGGTCCACCATGTCACCAGTACCCTCTCGACGGTGATGAAGGATGAGATGGACATGAAAAAGACTAAAGACCGTCAGGAATGGGTCAGAGATGATGTTGTAAATCTCCTGTCAAAGAACTGGGAAGATGCCAGTTAATTTATTGCTGGTCCGTTGTTTCTCTGTCTGTTGCTTGTCTGTGGTGTTTGTTTTTTGGCTTTGTGTTTTTTGATGATTTTTTGATCTTGAAATCTATTGGCCCTTGTGGCTCTATGTGAAGGGTAAAAAACCCTGCAAATGCTACTTACCTAATCAAAAACAAAATCCTGAGCTCTTTTCTTCCTTATCCAATATTACATAGCTTATATATCAAATTTGCTAAGATATTTTACCTATTTTCTTGCTCTTGTTCTTGGTTGATAAATTCAAGCATCCACTCACAACCAAATATGGATTCCAAGTTTGCTACTTTCTTGAGGAAGGAACATCCTTTCATTGCCTTATTTCGATGTCACATTAGAGTTGTGGTTTTGAAGTTTGAGGGGAATGGAAGTTATTGAACAACTACATCCATCTCCAAGAATGTTGTTATGTCCTATGACATTGAAATTCCCACACCTAGCCTTGTCATTCAAATCAATTCATTGAATTCCCCCCAAGATTTTTTTCTTTATCAACTCCTATGAGAGATCCCTAACCATCTCCTTTGGCTCCCCCAAATCTAGTAATGAGGCAACAAATTTGGATGAAATATCCATGTTTATCCTACAATGATTGTTCGCTACTAGAAATTCCTCACCTAACACCCATCTTATCGCCATCAAAATGAGCCCAGAGTGTGATTTAAACACCATCTTTAATTGTTGGTCAAAGATTTCACCAAGAAAGGCCATTTTCCTTCAAGAATTGAGAAATATTATTGGATTGTCCATTTCTATCTTGCTAGAACACTTTTCCAATAATTTCTTATGAGCTTTGTCTCTTTTTGGCTTGGGATTAATAGGCCACATCCTCTTCATTTTGCATGAGGCTCTCAAGATAAATATGTTAAGTGGTGATAAAATGTCCTCAAAATAATTTTTCCAACTATATCACTTGCATTACCCACTGTTGTATTGATTTTTTTCTACTTTGTGAATCTCTTGTGAGATTATTTCATATGGTAATTGACTCTCAATGTGACATGAGGAAGGAATTTAAGTTGCTAGCTATCATCATTTGACGAGATCCACTAGCCTGGCTCATAATCAAGATCGTGTGGCCATATGATCCTTGTCAAGCCATAATTTTTGAATGCTCTGCTTGATCCAAATGGACTATTATACCTTGTCTCTTAGTTATTGGGTTACTTTTACCTTGTGAGTAAATATGATGATTAATGTAAATCAAAACTTTAATATTTTCAATAGGTGAATGAAATACTAAAATATGCATTAAGATGCCATTGCTTTTGAAGGTATGAATATGTTTTATATACTAGTGGAAAATGTGATGAGTGAATATGTATTGCAATGTGAATGCTTTGATGATGCTAATGGATTTCATGTGAACAACTATCTATTGTTATGATGTACTAAGTTGAATGTAGGAACATGTTCAAACCTTTGGAAGAGAGGGGAAGTATTACTTTGGAGAAGAACTTGGTCTGGCAACCCTTAACGAGCCTAACTGAGCATTCACACACTCACACCCTAGATGGTCAAGTAGAGTTGAGATAGTTTAGGAAATGGTAAGCAACCTCCTGTCTAGGTTGTGTGATTGAGTCTTTATGTTGAGTGAAAAGTTCTTCTTTGTGTGTTCATATTTATACATGCTAATCGATGAAATACATATACTTCATGTATATATGTTGATCGATGGAAATGAGAGTATGAGGGTTTATATATATATATATATTTGTGTGTGTATATATATATATGATTGGTTTTTTGATAAATGTTTATATATATTTTTTAATTGATAATTAATGCATTTGATAATTTTGAGAAAATAATTATATATTAATATATATATATATATATATGTATATATATTAGAGATTTGTTATATATATACATACATATATATTTGGTATAATATTAAGTATTGATATATATATATATATATATGTATGTATAACACATTATATTTAGCGTAGAGGTTGATATTAATAAAGCATTGCTTATGCGCATAACACTGTCTCTTATGAAAATGTATTCCTAAGTTTGTAATCTACGCATATATGGCACAACCATTAAGAAGAGCATGGCTTAAAAAGCCAACATATATATGAATTAAAGCTACAATGCATAAGGATAGAGTAAGGCTGCACTTAAAGCACATAAGTTAATAGAGCATGTGAAAGCTTATACCAACGCATATATAGAGCATAGTAATGAGTTTAAACTTGCACATGAAACAAAGAATAGACCAAGTCAAAGGCCACACGTGATAGAAGGAATAAAGTGAAACATTGGCAAAGGAAATGAATATAGTTTGAATGCTAGAAGAAGTTTTTGGCAACAATATTCATAAGGGCACTAAAACATGAAATGTGGTGCTAAAACCTATAGCTTTTGGAAGCAAAAATGAAGTCTTAAACCTTTAGATATGCATAAACCCATTCAATGATAAGTTGGCAACAATATAGAGGGGTAGTCGACTTACAAACCAAGTAGGAAACCTGCTAAAGAACTTGATGTTCATTTGAATAAGTAAAAGAGTCTTGTTGTCTCTTGAAATAAGTTGACTCAACAATTTGAAATATGAGGACTGTCATGTGTTGCAAATCTATGAGTTAATTAGCTGATTTGTTGCATGGGAGTAGAAATGTGACAGGATTGATAGCTTGTTTGTAGCCTTTGGTTGCTCAAATTTTAGTATATATAGAGGTGCTCTCCCTTCCATTTGTTACACTTTTCATTCTAATTTCTCCATCACTATTCTACTATATTTGTTGTGCGAGTGTGTTTGAGAACTTGAGAGATAAGGAGTTGCTTTGTTATTTTGCATTTGTAATTGTTGAGAGAAGTGGTAAGAGGCTAGAAGTGGGAATTGGGTTGATCTTAGAGGAAGTAGCAAGCAGGCTTGTGGCATTGAGCTAGGAAGGAAGAATTATCAATTGGAGCTTTTGACAAGACATGTTGATTTCTATTCCCTTGTTATTTATGTTTGAAAGGTTATTTATTAATGGTTGTTTGATTGGAAAAGATGGATTTAAATAGGTGTTATAATGCTTGGATAAGCTTGTATGTTCTTGATTGAATCTTACTTTATTAAAACCCCTTTATTTGGGTTATTATATATATCTCCTTTTATGGGAATTTATATGACTATGTTTCTATTTAAACTATATGCAGTTTGTCTATACTATATGTGTGTAGCATGAAATGTGGAATATGTTGATGTCTTGAGATAACTTGAATTTGTTAGCATATAATGCTAGGTAAACCCTTATGGTTAATGAGGTTGGCAATACAATGGAAATGATGGTATAATAAGATACATCATCATTAATAGGTGGAGGTATTATCCAAACCATATTGATAATCTATACTAGATTGATTACTTAAATCTCCTTGAAAGTAGGAAGTGAGTCTTATCCCTAGGGTTAAGGGTATAAACTTGATGGTAATATTTATATTCAACAATAGGGTTGATAAAATGTATTTTATGATTATGTTATTTTCTTATTTTGGTTAAGTGTTTATTCCTATTCATGAAGTTCAGGAGGAGGGTTCACGTTCTGACAACCCATAGTCGTATTGAGAAAATGACTTGTAGGTGCAGAACACAAAACCTTCTCAAATTAATGCCCTCCAAATTATATTCAAATATAGTGAACATTGTAAATATGAGAATATTTTAGGTATATGGAAAGAGAGGTTTCATAATTTGTTTATGATCACTTGATCATTACATCACTTTCGATTGAAACCCTAGGTTGAGAATAACCTATTTGGTTGGGTTGTTTACTTGATTATTGATTGAATCAAATAGGTTGGGATTAACCTATATGAACTGATTAATCATTTGATTGAGGTCATTTATTGATGAGTTTGTACTTTTGATGGGAATCATTTATTGTTGAGATATATTCATGAATGGTGACATTTATTGTTGAGATTATAATTTTTGAAATAAAGTCATTTAATGTTGTGACATTATGAATACCCATACAGTTAATTAGGTTATTCCTAGGGTTAGGATAATCCATGGGAAAGGGTTTAACCTATGAATAAAATATGAATGGTCAAATCAAATCGAGCTATGAAGGTGGTGAAATAGATGACCCTCACTCGAAGTACTAGGTTATGAATCTTTGGTCAAAGTAGTGTAAGTAGCCACTGTTTACACTGTTAGTTCATTGTGATCCAAATTTACATACTAGGTTGGGAATGCCATACATGTAGTTGTAGCCACAATATGGTAGCTCTAGATATGTAGGACACATCACCATGCTCTGAATAGGCTAAGGATTATGAGGTTACCAAACCAATCTCTTCGTTGAAGGGAAGGGCCATCTACCAAGTTTGGTAGATGTGCAGGAGACCGCAGTAAGTCTATGGTTGGCAAAAAAGTGCTTGAGTGATGCTTCTCCTCATGCAGTTGGCGGCCAAGATTTGAAGATGTATGCGCTAGTATTGGGGACAACTAGAAGGTATGCACCAAGGAAAGGGGACATCTAGAATGTATGCACCAATGTTGGGACATTTGGACCAGTTTGTATTTCTATTTCAAGTAAGCTCATTGAAGCTATGTATGTAATCATGTATCCATCTCTATGGAAATTATAAATTTGAAATGTTATCTTGAATTTATGTAAAGTGAAATCATTACTTGTATTAATGAAATGATTCTTCAATTATGCAATGGAAAAGTTTGGAAAGGTTATGTTTCAAATGGTGCATTTATTATTCAAAAAAAGAGAAATTTTTTAATGCTCATAATGTTAGATGCATAAACTATTCATTTGTTGGTAAAACTTAGTAAAATTACTGGGTAGAACAATGGGCATGTTACATGGACATAATAATTTCCCCTCTATCTTGTTAATTAGGTCCCATCACAATTTGTTATATACCATCTGTTGCCATATTGGCTAAGGAGTCGGCCTCCACATTGGCCTCACGATAAACATGGTTGACTATGTGGTCTTTTAATTTTGCTATCACTTCTAAAGCAACATGAGGGGCCCTTAAGTTTCCAGTTTTGAATAGATTTATTTTTGAAAGAGATTATAATTATAGATGAGCCACCTTCAATTTCTAGTTCAACAATTTTATTATTATTTGACATAGTTTTAGGCAAAAAATGCGGGCCCAAAATTTTGCTTCATTGTTTGTTCCCCTAGATAATGGTTTTGAAACTCTATAGATAACTTGTCCTTTCCAATCTCTTATGATGCATCCTACCCCATATACTCTCAGATTGCCTCTTGATGCTTGTTAAAGTTTATCTTATACCACCCGAATTAAGGTGTTCTCCAATATGCCCATATCTGATTGATACGAGACTAACTCCCTCAACCTCATTAACAAGGGGAAAAATTCTTCATCAATATTAAAAAAATATTTTTTAATTTTAAATTTAAATAACCATAAAAAAGTACCACTTAAAAATAAGAGCTACAATCCCTTCCATTAAACTATAACCTTAAATTCAAAAATAATATAAGTCCTAATTAATATTTTTTTATTCCATTTAAAAACTCATCTCAAATATATATTATCTCTCTCAAACATACAACCCATATTTATTGGGTTTAATTAATATTATTTTAAAATTTAAATAATAAATTTATATAATTATTTAAAAATATCTATGGATTGTCAATATTGACATAGTGTGATGGTTAAATTTGATGTGATTTGACACCAAAATTTAAGCCCCGTAACTCTTGAACATTTGTATTTTTTTAATTTTTTTTTTGAACATTTGTGTTGGAAATAAGGTCCTTATTTACAACCTCACCTTATTGGAGCTTAAAATTGTACCCTTTCCAAAAAAAATCTATAATTTAATTAAAAAATTCTTTCTTACAGACATCTAAAAAAAGTGCCTTTCCTCTCAAATCAGACCAAAAAACCAAAACATCTGGAATCCTTATCCTCGAAACTCCACCCAAAACCCTGATAACTCATAGCTTGCTCCCCAAATAACGGAAGGCACCTTAGTAGGAAGACCGGGTGAACTTGGTTAAAATTGATCTAGGTAACTGAGCCAAAGTCCTGGATCTAAAACCACAATCTTCGATTTTCATGTGGAGTGGGCCCCGAATGAGAAATTTGCGTTCCACAAATTATGGGGTTCTTTTGAATCTACGTTAGTTTTCAAGGCAGCAATGTTTTCCCGTTTAATCGAGTGGGAATTTGAAATTGCGTTATTCTCTGCTACGTTTCTCTTTACAGCAAGAAAACAAAAAAATGCACGTACTTTTTTGACGGGGTGCGGATCCCGAACACAGTGTCCAGTATTAGGGATTACGCGGAGCCTAATTTTGCATGTATTCAATGTGTTTATAACGTTTTAGGGGGGTATAAATGGTTTGCCAGGGGGGTTAAACGGAAGAAGTGCAAGTAACGGCAAAAAAGGAAATACATGGTGCTGTTTTAGGTACTCATGATTAAGGTAAACGACTCCGTTATAGAGAGACCGGCAGTTGGGTATTGTTTTTTAATGATATACTGAATTGGGTTTTGTTTTTTTACAATGAGATCTGCAAATCAGTTCTGTTTTGGGGTTTATACTGTTTCCCCTCTTGTTCTCTGTGTTTATATTATTGGGTATTTGTACTTGTAACAAATCGATGCTTACCATGTACCCCCAGATTCAGATGATGGTGTTTTAAGATTGGTAGGTTGCAGCAGCTAACATGTATTTTTAGCTCATTACGTGGGTCTAAGGTTTGTTTAAACATGGATCACTAAAAAAAAAGATAAAAAGCTTTGATTATTAGTCAACACTGCAGCTGGATTTGAGTCTGTTTGGGAATCATTAGTATAGAATTGAAATTTGACATCTTTTTGTTTTGGTTTTTGGTTTTTGGTTTTTGCAGTGTGAAGCTACGTATGCTACTGAGCTGTCAGGACACTGAATACATTTAAAAATAGCGGAGCTGCCAGATTTATCCAAGAACTAAATTTTCTACTAGTGCTGATGAGCGCCAAGTGAGTGGACTGCCTTGTAGTCTGGCAATGATAGCGCTAGTCTTTAAGTGGGTGCATTACTCGATTGGCTCCAGACTTAGCAATGCTATATTAGTTGGTGGTGATTTGATATGCCACCGACTACCATGATGTAGCCAATGAAAACAGATTCACATGAATAGTGGCATGTTATGATTTTTTCTGTCTTAGGTTTGATCGACAGAGATGAAGTATTAAGCATGAAATCTATGTATCTTGGGATCTATTTAGGAGGAATGTGAAGGCAATGCAGTTTTTAGATAATGTGGTTGGGATGAAATGATGGCTATTGCCTTTTAGGCCAGTTTGGTCAGTAGTACCTATCACAATGCATTATCTTCTTTAATAGATTGCTTATATGAGTACCACTGAATTTCCGAAGGTTGTGTGTGATTATTTGGATTTAGGGATTTTGTAATAGATTACGATGACAAATGCAGTTTTACATGATAGCTAGGTTATGAGTGTATACAATTTTTGAATCTAGTTTTGTGGGTGTTAAGTTTTAAACCAAGATTTGGGAGTTTTGTGTGGTTATCTTGATTTAAGGTTTCAGTGATAGACTTTGAGTAAATGCAAATTTGTAATTGGTCTCTAGGACTTTCAGAATATAGTTACTGGGATAGAAGATTGTTTCGGTGAGTGTCTAGTTTTAGACCTAATTTTTCAAGCTTGGTATGATTAACTTGATTCATAATTTAATGTACAAAATAACAAAGTGTTTACTTGTGTGTAATTGTGGAGACAGCTAAAAAGAAAATGTGTTTCATCCTCAACACTTGCATTTGAATTACGAATCTTATTATTGGAATGGTTGCAGGTGTTTAGAGGTTTCAATGGATGCATATGGAGCAGTGCGCATTGTTTACACAAGGATCAGGAACCTTGAACCAGAAAATGTGTCCGAGATTATTGGCTACTTGCTCTCGCAAGATCTGGGAGACCAGGAAATGATTCGCCTGGCATTTGGTCCTAATGCTCTCTTACAGTCCATGATTTCAAAAGCCAAGGAGAAACTGGGATTGTCATCATCTCCTCCAATTCATCAGCAGCTGCTATCAGATCACCATTCTCCTCTTCAGTACTCGAATTTATTGCCTCCACCTTATTCTAATGGATTCCACTGGGGATCATCTCATGAAAAAGATACTACATTATTAGCAGCTCAAGATCTAATGCATCAAACCAATTTTCAAGGTGAACCCAGTGACTTTCTGAATTTGAGCAGGCATCAGAGCCTACCCCACGATCTCAAATTTTCAGAAGAACAACTTTTTTATCCCGATTCTTCTTTCAGTCTAGCTAATGATCAATCCTTTTATCGAGATATCTCTCCTACTTTTTTCAGTGGAATCAAGCCAGGATCAAACCACAGGCGGGCCTTTTCCATGACTGATGTTTCTGTTTCTCCAAGTTCTGAATCCCTGTCATCCAAGCCATGCCTGTATTTTGCTCGTGGTTACTGCAAGCATGGATCCAACTGCCGTTTTTCACACAATCTATCAAGTCCCATGATTGAAAGCATATCGCTGGAGAAATTAGAGATGGAAATGCAAGAGCTTTTGAGAGGAATGAGGGCCCCTGTGTCAATTGCTTCTCTGCCTCAGTTGTACTATGAGAGATTTGGTAAAACTCTGCAAGCTGAGGGATACTTGACTGAGAGTCAGAGGCACGGTAAGACTGGATACAGTTTGACAAATCTATTAGCCCGATTAAAGAATACCGTTACACTCATTGATAGGCCCCATGGGCAGCATGCTATCATATTAGCAGAGGATGCCTACAGATTTACAGCATACAGGAGTGGTTTTAGTAATAGTGAACGAGAGGATTTGGGCAGCATCAATCCTGCATCCCGTCAAATTTACATGACTTTTCCCGCTGAGAGTACATTCACAGAAGAGGATGTTTCAAATTATTTTGGGTATGTTGGGTATAGTTTGATTCTTTCCTTTTTAATTTGTTCTTCTTTGAGGTAGCTTTGGGTTCCCAGACTCCGTTATCACTTGAGATAGCTTAGGGCATTTAAGCATTTAACATGTTGCTTCCTATTTTTGGTCAATTAGAATTTTGGGTTCTCTTATTTCTTGGCATAATTTGGTCTTCTAGTTATTGCATTTGTTGCTTAGTATTTATGTTTTGGAGTTTTCCAGCAATTTTTCTGGTCTTGTTCTGCTTTGACTCACTGTAGCTGTAATGCACTCAATTATTCCATTTTTTTTACTTACTTGAGTTTCATTGGCCATTCTTGACCATTCTTTACTGTTTGCGCATATTATTATCTTGTTTAAAAACAAATTAAATGAATAAATGCTAACATGAGCTTTGGTTCTCAGGATTTATGGACCTGTACAGGATGTGAGGATTCCCTACCAGCAGAAACGGATGTTTGGATTCGTAACATATGTTTACCCCCAGACAGTGAAAATAGTCTTAGCCAAAGGAAATCCTCACTATGTTTGTGGTGCCAGGGTTCTCGTTAAACCTTACAAAGAGAAAAGCAAGTATGGAGACAGGTTAGATTAATCCAAACAGGAGGAAAAATATTGGCAACTATATCTTTGCCTTCATGTATCAATGTATTTCTATATAGATTAGTAATTTGCTGGTATTAATGCATTTCTATGTACATATTAGCATGCAGAAATCACCTTAGATAAAATTAGCACTGAGATGAAAACTGCAATTTTTGCACCAATTATGTAAGATCTGCATTTATAGTGTTCTCTTTTTGTCTGCGCTACTAAATCTATTTGTTTTAGTACTTTTTTAGTCTTAAGGCATTTCCATGCAGAAATCACATCAGATAAACGAGGGCAGAATTGCAAACTTTGATTCTTATCGCAATCATTTTAAATCTGCATTTTTAATTTTCTGGTGGGACTTAATCTCCTTGTTATGTTTCAGGAAGTTTATGGATAGAGGAGAACATTCAAAATACTTGTCATCTCACATTCTTGATCTTAAGGAGTATGATTCACATCTAGGTATGCATCTCTCAGTAAGATCCCACAAGTAGCTTTGATGTTTGACTGAAAGTAAACAGCAGGCACAATGTTTGTTATCTGAGAATTTGGATCCTCCAAATAACAAACAAGGTGCTGCTCATTCGCCTTGCTCTACAAGCAACAGTTTTACAAAAAAAATTAGTATTTCATCTTTCTAGCTTATGGTATGAATGTGAAAAGACTACTGTAATGATCTGATTTGATAAATCAATTCGCAAGCTTATAAAATGTTGCTAGCCTATGAAATGTAAAATGTTGCTAGCCTATGAAATGTTTGACCTTTGCATAACATCAGGCTGTAGATTGGTTGAGAGCTCAGAAATAGTTAGAAGGCAGATGGAGGAGCAAGAGCAAGCTGTGGAGCTAGAGAGTCTACATTTTGCTGATTTGCATCTGGGAGATGCGCAAAGAAATCAAGCTGGAAGCCAACTTAGTATGCCTCTTGGGCAGCAAAACCATTTCTCAAATGGTTTCTCCAGTGGTTTATTCAATGCTGACCAAGATGCAAAAGCTTCAGAAGGTGAGAAGCTAGATTAGCTTTTTTAATTCAAATTTCAGGAGAGTAGTTGCTTGACATGGCTTTGGGTTTCTTATCATTGCTTCTGCTACTTCATGTTATTCTTTCTTTATATTTTAGTTTTATGATCTTGCTTTGCACAATTTGCTTCAGTTGAAGCAGATCTCAATGGGTTTGATCCAACGCTCGATCAGTTCAGTTATGTATTGGATGTGCTGGACAGTGAGCATAATAATGAAGTAGAGACGAAGAGTAAAACTGACGGTGATGATGAATGGTAGGAATGATTGATGTTCTTATTGGTTTCTAATATCTATATGCTTGCATTTGAAGCAGAAAAATGCAAAATAATTTGTTGATATCTTTAGCTCATAGATAGATTCATAATTGTTCTTTGTATGTGAAACATGCAGCAATAATGGGCACAACCTTCCTGATAGCCCCTTTTCAGTTTTCAATGGGATAAAAATGTCACCCCATCGTGAGAAAACTATGATTCACACTATATTCAACAACACAACACAAGAATCAACCACCTCTGGTTTCACTCAGGAAAGGACTAGTCGCTCTCTGTTTTGGGACCATAGTTGCTTTTTTTTTTTTTCTAATTTTTTTGTTTGGTTATACAATTCAGCTATTTCTTATAGTCTGAAAGTTGCTGTCTATCTATTGTATGCAGATTCCACTGTGGAGCAGGTGCAGTTAGCATGATACAGATTTTGCATTGACTTAGTCCAAAGGTTATGTATCTTGTCTATAAATAATTCTGTTATATACATCCTTTATGCCTAGTAAATCTTGGGTTAGGTTATAAATTTAGTTTGACAAGCTGCTAGAATTAGCTTGGGCCACATTTTTAACATCTGCAAGTGTCCTTGTGTTGGAATGCCATCACACAACCATGTTTGGACCACATTCTTAGGTATAGTTATGTTTGAATACTGTCTGTCATGTTTGGACCACTTTTTAAAGATATGTTAACGTCATCAGGCTGCAATCTATGGCATAAGTCTTGCTATCACATTCTGAGGTTTGGACCACATTTTAAATTTTTGTAAATCTATATACCATATCACTCTCAAGTTTGGACCATATTCCTAAAGTTTGTAACAAGTCACCCTCTTATATTTATCCTATAATTTTCCTACCCTTCTTTAGTACTATAAAATCTGGCTGAATGTTAGCCGGAGTTATGGGTAGTCTTATTGTGAGGTTTATACTATGCATGCTTGCTTCAGAAAGTTTGTTTTCATTAGCATTGATTTTAGTTAGAAAATCTGAACGTTGATCATGTGGTTTCAGGTGATTACTATGGAACTAATCACTACCATTTACCGCCAGTAAATTACAACAAAATCCCTTTATGGTAGAGAACAGCAGCACAGCATGATTCCTCGGTGAAAGGACAGCCAGTTTAATAAAATTCTGGTAAAATATACAGGGTATTTTCATTCTCCCAACATGTGTGTGGAGGGCTACCTGCGAAGGGCAAAACAGGCCAAAACCAGCATATACAATAAATCAACTGGGATAACATAGATAAAAAAGAAGTCAAAGTGGGTTTGGCAAATCCGGAATTACACAATTTTTTAAAGCAGAGTACAGCATTTTTGCATATGTAGATTTATATATATACATTATATTGTCAAATGAAAAAGAAAGAGCTCTATATGTAAGCATTATGTATTTCCAAACAAGAGTTGGAAATGAGTCTATCAACGGAGCCTTACCTTCTTTTATTATTAAAAGAGTACTGTGGCTAAAAGAGTGTGAAAAGCAACAACTAATTATATTACTAGACTGAATCTGAGCTGCTGTAGCAGCCGCTTTCAATATAATTAGCCAGTTCTGACTATTGGTAAGTGACATTTCAATATAGCACAATGAAAAAGATCCAAATTTATTTTTTCATGGTTTTAAGTTCCATGGATTTCAATATGGTACAAGATGGAAAAAAAAATCTTCAGTGTAAGATTTTTTAAATAATGTAGTCAGGTGGGTATGCTTAATTGTGAAGGATAACTTATGATTAAGTTCATTTGAGCTAGAATACTGAAGGGGGCTAACCTTCCAAATATTTTGTTGTTTCTAAATAATGATTTAAGAGAGGCGCTATCTGAACACTACACACTAAATATGATTTTAAAAATGAGCGTCGTCAAAAATGCAAAGTGAAGCATTCAAACTAGAGTTTATATCAAAATCCCCTCATTAAAAATTGTGAAAATGAGCATAGTTTTTTCTGTGCATAAAAGATGAGCATCGAAAGTGTCAATATTAAATATGCAGTTATTCCCCAAAAATGATGTTTGTAACACCGAACCCATGATTTATTTAGGACTCATTAAGATGGATTGCGATGTGGGTGATACAATAAAGAAAAACCCAACAATTTTCCTCAATACTTTTAATGGATCTAGGCCTAAAGTCCCATCTACATGGAATGCTGATTTATGAGTGGAGCAGGCTTGTCAGATTGTGGATATTGCCATCATTGAGTGTGCAGAAGGTGATTTTCTTTACAATATTGATTTGGCTCCTCCCACATGCAGTTGTCTCAGTTCTGTGGGTCAGACCGGACAAAAGCATTTTTCTGCTGTGGTACAGACTTACAACAGCCAGGTACTTACATTGGGTGGGACAGGGACTCAGTCCTACTACCTAGTGCATAGGGGATAAGAATAATAGAAAATTTCATACAAAAACCATACTAGTACTTGTCTCTAGCACTAAAAGTGAAACCTATTGGGAAAGGGCACAAAAGCCTGCAGTCCACTACATTCATGCAGAGGAGAATATTCAAGTAGCCAACATTACTCTTCTTTGGGGTCACCTCACCTTTATTTTTATTTTTGTTTTCCATAAAGCTGCTCCGCAAAACAGGCTGCTTTTATGTCCTTTGAGAAGGCCCACTGAAAGCAAGTAACGAGATGCAAAGAAATTTTTATGAGAGATGTCAGCAGTTATAGGTAGGAAAGTTTGGGCCTGTGCCCACATGATGCTTGGGGCGTTGTCTGCACATCACACGTTCTGTCCACACTTTTATATTTTACTGACAGGAGTACATAAGAACATGGAGCATTACTTCCGTTAGAGAAAAGTTATTCCCCATTTACATCCAATAATTTGTTTTACATGTTTTCAAAAAGCTGAGGAATTCAGATGAAATGATAACCTTATCTAGTGAGCCCAAGATGGGTATGCTGGGTGCTATGTTTATTTGGGTGAGGCAAACTGTTTCGTGAGGCACACGGAGTTGATAGGTTTTTTTTTGGTTTTCTGGTTTACTGTTCAAAAGTTTCTGGATCAATAGGGTTAAATCCATCTTAGTGAAACTATTGTCCTAATATATATCTGTGAAGGAGAACAAAGTTTAGGTCAATTTAATTTAATAAAATGTACATAAGTATAATTGATTTAGATTAATAAATAATATTATTTAAGATTGATAATTTTATAGTTCACAATAGTATGTAAATTGGAAAAATAATAGTTTTATAGTTGAAGATTGAGTGATCTAAATGAATGTTTTGAATTTTGTAATGTTTTAGAACTGAAATGTCTAATACTTTTCTCAAAATGAATTAAAACATCTAATCTAATATTTGTCTCAAAATTTAAAATAAAAATAAAAATTATTGACTTTGTGTAGGGATGAATATGGGGAACAAGAATAAGTTTGTGACTGCATTGTCACCTTGTAAATTTGTATTGTGAAGCCAATATACTTTTGTTGTGTCCAATGTGCCTTTATGTTCTGATATTTGAGGGTTGACAATGTTTCGTTGGGTTCCTAGTGGACACATTCTCCTAGGTCAACTTATGGAAATGTATATTAATGATAACAAAATGACTCTTTAATCATGCATATGCTCCTAGAATGAGAGATGGATTATTATTTCTAAATGATTAAAATAAATGTATTGAATGCCTTTTATACAAGACATAACAACACATTGCACAAGTTTGTGTTTAGTCGGGTCTAGGTGGGAGACAACCAACTTAGATTTTTTTTGAAGATTTGGGTAGGATAAGTTTGTAACTGTGAGTATTTTCTTGTGACCACAACCTTTTCCTTAGACATGGAAGAGCTAAATCATAGAGGGTAAAATGTGTATGGAAATATGTGTGTAGATGGGTGTAATTAACTAGTAGATATGGTGAAAGTATAGGGATGTGTGAATATATGGATGGAGATGAGTGGTAAGTGTATGAATATGTGTAATGAATATGTAAGTAGCAAAGGGCAAGGCACTCGACTTTGCACAAAATTATGCTATTTGTTAGTATGTTAATATATCAAATTACTATCCTCAAAATGGGCATTAAATTAAATGGAAAGTGACATGGCTGTGCAAATTTTACTATTACATTTATGATGCAGATTAGTCCCTTGAACTTGCAAATTAATTTACAAAGGAAAACACCTTATTTTGTGTTAACTCATGCATGTAAACACTGTCAAATGAATGAGAACTAAATAATCATGAAAAGAACCATTACTAGTCTACAAAATACACAATAATTTATTTATATATTATCTTTATACTCATAAACTATTACAAAGACATAACTTAATAGAATACAAATACATATCCTACGTAGTATCCAACCTTTAGTTATGCATTTCTTCCTTCTCTTCTTTATCCTATTCTTCCCACTAAAAAATCTCCAAAAACTAACTCCCTAATTACCTATCCATCTCAACCTCTAAATGCCAACATAGTTATTCACTCCCATTTTTATTCTCCAATCTAAAAATAGAAAGACATAACAAGTGCTAGCTAAAATTTTGACAACATCAAAACTACCAAACTGTTAACTAAAATAAGTTAAAAGTAAGTCCTTAAAAAAACTTTAGCCAACTCAACTTACAAATCATGGGAATTAGAAGGTTAAGGAAGATGCTTCGCATAATCCTCCCCTCTTAGAAAATATGAACTTCCTAGAACTATGGTCCAACAAGTGGAGTTGTTCGATTGTGCTTAAGCAAGTTGAAATCTATGATTCATGAGTTGTAAGAATCCAACAATCCTTTCCATTTAACAAAATATAACTTGTAAGAACTAAATCGTGTAGTCATCAATTTAGTATCCAACACTCTTTCCACTTGCTCTTTGTTCTTCTTTGGCAAGTACCTAGTCTAGTGACCACTTTCCTTATCATTCTACTCATCTTCCACTTGATCATCATTTGCTCCAGCTGAATTTGAATATAGATCAACAACATTAAAGATAGGATTGATGTTTGGTAGGCATTCTCATTTATCTTCTTCATAATTTCGCATGGCTTGATCTTCTTGGGCTTCAACTTGTTATAGGCACCTTAGGGATACCTTTGCTTGTGTAGATGCACTATGACCATGTTTCCTTCTTGAAATATTTTTCTTCTTTGATGCAAATTGCCACTCTCGGGTATATGCAAAAAGATGTGACACAAAAAAGATGCCACTTTCTTTTTTATGCCTAAAATGAGCATTTGATGAGTGCCAAATTTGGTGCTCACCAAATCTGAATGATGCTATAAAAACAAAAAAAAACAAACTTTCTTGTCATTTTTCTACTCTTCAACCTATGATTTGCGTATTTTTTGCTCCTCAACCCACGCTTGCCAAAATAAATTGCCATTTTTCATCTTGAGGTTGTGAAATCTTCATCAAGATGTCGCCAAGATGCTAAGAAGGTCAAAGAGGTAAGTATCTCTACTTTTTTAGTTTTAAAATTTGATTAAATTGTAGATTGAATTAGGTTTTTTATTAAAATTTGTTTTAATTTCTAGGAAATGATATTCCACCCCCAAATGTTGAAAATCCTCCATCACCTCCTCATGAAGACCCTCCTGAACAAGAACCACAACAAATACCTCCATCAATTCCTAGACATCTCCTAGGAACACAAGAAAACATACTAGAGCAAATAAAAGACAATAACAAATAACTTGAGGAATTGATTACAAGGCTGAAAGATCCTACTACAACAAACCCTCATAGGACAAGCCTTGCTGAATCCCTGCAATCTATTGTGTCTCATGTAGGATCAGTGAGTGTGCAAATTAATTTTTGGTCCAATAAGAGGGAACACCAAAATAATTTTATGCAAACAAACTATCCTATGAGCAAGTAAAGATAAAGAAAATCAACAAATCTGACTTGTGTGCCCTCTTCATCGATCCATGGACCAATCAACCCTTAACAATTGGATGCAGGAGGTTCCTTATCAACTGGTACCTCCATGAAGGGAAAAAGAATAATTTTTGGGCTAGGTGGTGGATGGTTTTTAACCAGCCTCCATGCAATAATTATGAGGTGCCACAATAATTTTTGAGGAAACTCTATTGTGAGTTTGTCCTCAATGAGATTCTAAACTATTTTGACTTTCTAGATTTCTAGGGTAGAGGTGAGGGTTCCTCACATGATAGAGTGGGGGCACAATGTAATCCACACCTAGCATCGAAACCCTTGGGTAGAATTGTGGTGGAGCATGTGACTGTTCCTTTCATTGTGAAGGACAATGTCGAGGTGGACATCTTAGACTCCATTAGCTCACTCACTTAGAGCCTTATACAATATACAAGGCCTCTAGTACAGGGTGATGTGGGCGAGTCTTCTAGGCCTCGAGTTCTAATCCATTTTTGTCAATCTTGCAGTGTTGTTTGAACTTATGATCTTGAGAGTAGTCAAGATGTAGCTATGTAGGATACATCAACTGTAGAGGGGATGTTTATGATAAAATATTTGTTGAATGAAAAATTCGACATTGATACTCAAGTAAATTTAAGCAAGTTCATTTAATTATGTTCATTAAATTTTATTTTGAAATGTAAGAATAAGTAAATTAGTAGAATGATTATGATGAAATCAAGGTCAGATTGTTCATGCTATTTGCAGCGTTCCCCCAACCCTCTATTTCATGACGTCATTGAGTCCACATGTATGTAACCGGTAAAGAAATATAATTATTACATGTGAATAGTTGAATCTTATATGAATGGTCTTTTCATAACTCACTTTGGATGTTGAATAGTTTCATTATGGGCCTTCGACATTGACACCTCACAGTAGTTGTCGTTGATGAACTTTCACTCAGGTAACCTTTATTCATTAATGGTATTGTAAAACAATGTTAGGTAGTTTTGGTAATTGAGCAACATTTTTTTGTTTCATTTTAGATGTTGACATTAGATACTCCTGATGTTTGTGCCACATTGGACCATGGTGTTGTTGTGTTACACCCCAATTGTGTAGTTACTATTTACTATTACTACTTAGGGTAAATATGGATGTGATGTGAATTCTGGAGATGAATAAATTATGCTTGTACCTTGTTATCAATATGAATTTTATCTCATTTGATGTTATCTCAGTTGATGTTATTCATGAGGAAATACTGCATATATGAGAATGAATGGTTATTGAATTATTATTCTAACTTTGGAGATGTTTTATGCATACTGCATATGTTGTGAACAATTAACTGTTGTGTGCATGTGTTAGTGGATGCAGGTATATGTTCCATTCCTCGAGGTGGAGGGGAAGTATCACTCGTGAGAAGATCTTGGTAGGGTAACCGGTAAAAGTAAACTATTTGAGCATATACACACACCACATTAGAATGATTGAGTTGAGTCAATTTGTGGGTAATAGGTAAGTCATCCTTAGTTGATATGTCTGCATTTGAGTCTTGTTTACTATTGCATGCATTATTGGGTGATGTTTATCTTTTGAGCTTTCAAGATCTTTCTTGTACTATCACGATTATATTGACAAGTGGGATGTATGTGGAAGTATATGTATATATATGCACATACATGTCAATGGGATTTAACGACATGTATATGCATGCACATGTATAGATGTACCACACGTAAACACTTATCAATATGATGGTGATTGTGAATGGCTATATGTGAATTGGATGTGAACATATATATATATATACACACATATCCATATGTATATGTATATCAATACATGCGTATGTTGGCGAATGGAAACACTCATATGGATGCATCAATATGATATACCTACATATACGTGTACATAGAGGCATATACATTTATACATATATATATGCATACATTCAATATAATGTGTTTATTATATACTATCTTGCCTGTACTCTTATATATATATTGAATGTATGCTTACACTATTGGCTTATGATATATATCTATATATATATATTAAACGATTATATATATATATACACATATATATAAATAAATTATGGTATTTAATATATATATATATATGTTTGTATATAATATATATTATATATATAAAAAATAATATATATTTAACATATAATATATGTTAATGAAATCGACTATCATTTGTTTAGATAAAAGCCAATTTATAAAGGATGGTAATAGTTGATTATGACTATGATATTAAAGGTTGATAATAGTCGATATGACTATATTCTTTGAAGTCGTATGAAGTTGTTTATGACTGTTGGTAAAAACCAATTATCACTCAGTTTGTCACACAATATAAAGACATTGCAATATATTTGATATTGTTGTCAATATTAAAACATAAGACTTGGTTGACGCCTTTGGTAAAATCAACCTTGAATTTGTCAACTATTTTAAATGCTTAAGTCAATTCATACTATATATAATTCGATGGATGTTTGCTGTTGAGAAATGGTTCCTGACTATTTCCTTGGGTAGTAAAACCGTGCCAAATTAGAAAGAAAGAGGGATGGAATTGGCACCACCTTTGAAGCCAAGTTGTTGTAGATTCTATTCCTTGTGACAATTCAAATTAAGCATATGTAGATTGAACAAGTCTTGAATTTGCTGTCAATGCTACAAGCCGATCAGTAGGTGGTTTGTTGAGTATGAGCTTAGGGAGTTGCCACCTTATTACTGAGTTGAACATGTGCTGCTTTGCATGGAGCTTGCTGTCCTTTTACATGCCTAAACTATAGGCCATGAGGTTGCTAGGCTACTCTATAAATAGTTGAGCCATTTCATTAGTGAGGACGTATTCTTTTCCCAAGATTACACATCTTTTACAATTCCTTATTTCTATGTTATTCCCATCCTTACTTGTTTTATATTGAGAGTAAGAAAGAGTGAGAGTTTTATTGTATTGAGAAGAAACATTGTTGTTTGAGAGGAGTAAGCTATCAACTTGTGTGAGAAAATTATTTGAGACATTCTTGAGAAGTTGATTATCAAGCTAATTGCTGTTGGAGAGGGTTGCATTACTGTCATTAATTTGGATAAGTGATAATAGGCATGGGGATATCTTCTTCTTTGTTACTTAACTTTTGAAAGATATGTTTTCCATGATTGCTTGAAATTTCTTTTCCAATGTGTGCATTAGATATATTAAAGTGTCTTTGAAAAGGAAATTGTAGCTTTTATACTATTTTTATGTTGTGCTTGTAAGTACTCCATAATAGGGGTTTGGTGTATATCATAGATATTATATACTAGGCATGATTGAATACAAGAGGCACTTGAGACACACTTAGCTAAGTTATTGATTTAACTAGGAAAGCTTGTGTTACTCCTAGGATAGTTAATCTAGTATGGGAGGGAGCTTGTGTACTTACTTGTTAAGTAGGTTGTTCCAAGTAGATTAAAATGGTGATAGGTTAATCTGGGGTGACATAATATCCATTAAAGGAAATACCTATGCGTAGTTTAAGATAGCCTTAAGTCAAATCGGCCCTGAGTAGTGTATGTGATAGATGATTCTTAGTAGGAATAATGAATGTAACACTTTGGCCAAAGTAGTGTGAATATCTGAGACTCCACTCTAGAATGTGTGACTACCGAGACTACACTATTAGTTCACCATTATCCAGTATTACATGCTAGTTCGAGATTGTGGGATTACAAGCTCTAGTTATGTAGGACACAACACTATGCTTAGTTGGTTGTCGTTATTAGTTACTCTACCAATCTCTTCATTGAAGGGAAGGGCCATCTATTGAATGATAGATGTGCATGGGACTACATTATGAGTCCGTGGTTGGTAGAAAAGTGCCTGAGTGATGCTTCTCCTCTATAGTAGGTGACAAAAAAACCAAGATTTGAAAGGAAGGATCCTAGACCATCTTACAACTATTTGTTCTAAAGCTCTTCGAGCTATGTATGTAATTGTATGCATTCTTGCGTTGATGTAATTTATGATTCGTTATGATAAAATGGAAATCCATACTGTATTATGTAATGCATCTTATTCAATAAAGATTTTATTTTTATTTTTATTGCAATGGTTTGTTACTCAATAAATTTACTCGTAAGGTGTAAATTTAGAAATTTTTACTTCATTAAGGGTTGGTATGTTACATGTGGTATCAGAGCTACCAGGTTTAGCTCTAGAACTTATGAGCTTGTCATTTCTTTTCGTCCAACATTATCTAATGTTGAGAATTCTTATGTTAGGATGGTGCATCTCAGATTAATGTCTCAAAAGTCAGTAATCGGAAACAAACGCTACCTCAAGACCAAGAAGGAAAAGGAAGCCATTGTTAGAACCATAGAGGGAACCAACTATGACAATGACATCTGGTTGAGTGACACCAAAACCTTTAGTCATACACTTTCTCTAATCAGTGACGTGAAGAGAAAGATAAAGATGGAGGCTATGTACAATTACCTACCAACCATCTCACTAGAAAAGTCAGAGTCATTACCGCTGTCTAGGGATATGACTTTAGAAGAAAGTGTTAGTTTGGAATTCATCTTTAGGGATCCTAGGGTTCTTCCATCGGCTGAATTAATAGTAATTTCTTCGAGTAACAAGTCTGAGGGACATGTACCACAGACACTGCTAGACGAGAAATGGTCTCATGAACAAATGTCTGTGAAAAGTATAGACTACATTATTTATGAACACCATATTGACATTGCTTCTCATAACTATGTATCAGATGATAAATCCAAAGGTTATTATCCTTTCTAGGATAGGTACGAACAAATGAGAGATGAACAAAAAGATAGGGAACAACAACTGTCTCAATCTGTAGGTTATACCCTTTTAAGTTATGTGTCAGAGAGTGAATCTCCACTTGACTATCTGAATAGTCACTCCATGTAATTGAAAGGATATTGAAATCCTTATGAAATGAATAAAATTATGTGTTTATCAAAAGAAGTGTGTGCTTAGTCTTATGTGGAATTCTTGTGTGCATATGAATGTTCTTTTCTAATATTTTCCCATAAGATAATTGATAACATAGTTTAGTCTAACATGGATAAACATTTAGGTAAAAACCAATCACATAAGGATGGTGAGGATACAAACTAATCTTGGTGGAAGTCATGAGGTTGGACAAGGAACCACTAGAGTAGAGGCTAGGCTTGACCAAATCTTGGCAAGGTTGGATAACCTTGAACAAGAAAGAGTTAAGGATAGGGTAGAAAAGGAAGTACCCGTTAATGAACATGAAGGAGAAAAATCTTCCCATGGGCATAATGAAACCCATAATCATGAAAAGGAAAAATCACCCATGCCATCTATTGAAAGGAATAAGAAGCTTGTGGCTTCCGAACTTTCTAGGGACATGAAGAAGATTATTCCACCCAAGTTTGATGGTAGTGCTGGAGGTGATGAGGTTGAAGTGTGGTTTGTTCAAATGGAAAAGTATTTTGAAATACAAAACTATGATGAGGTTACTAAAGCCGCATGGGGTGCGTATCAGTTAGAGGGAGAAGCCTCTAACTAGTGGATAAACAAGAAGTTATAACTTAATATAAACTCTTGGAAGTTGACATGGGGGGAATTCGTAGAGATTTTTCAAAAGAGATGGTTGCCGCAACTATACTATGACCAAAAACTCTTGAATTTCCAAGGTCTGAAGCAAGGTAACATGACAGTCAATGAATATTGGGAGAAGTTTACCTGACTTCTGTGCTATGTTCCCATATATCATAAGGATGAACACTTTTGCATTAGGAAATTTATAATGGGACTTAATAATCATATTGGAGGTGAAGTGGATATGCATGATCCAACAACAATGGATCTTGTATATTAAAAAGCAATTAAGCAGAAAAAAAAAGCTTAAGGATAATTCCACTCGTCAAGAAAGAAAAGAGCAAAAGAAGGACGTGGAAGTTCCTAACAAGATAGTTCCAAAGAAGGAGGAATCTATGCAAAATGTTCCAAGAAAAAAGGGGAAACTATTTTACAATAATGGAAAAGAGATTAGGAGAGAGCGAAAAATGAATGATTCTAGCATGAGTAATACCAACAAGGCTAATGAAAATATTAACAAGTATGGAGAAACCATAGGGAAAAGAGGACCAACTACAAGATGCTTTATATGCAGAGGGGATCACTATGCTAGTGAATGTCACAATAAAAATTTTGGATCACGACCATAGGGTAATTCATTACCCACTCAACAGGAAATGTTTTAGCAAAAGATACATGCGGCTGTGGATGATTGTCAGGAAAAGTACCAAGTATCTCCAATTGAAACACTGGCAGGTATTTTGTTTGGCTTACCTATTTTTGTTCTTATTGATACTGGTGCAACTGAGAATTTCATTTCACCTAGAATAGCTAAACAATTATTTAGAAAGGTGGGATACATGGCAATGTCTTGGGATGTAGAGTATGCAAAATAGACAAAAGCAAAGGTGGATCAATATCTATTCGAAGCTAAGATAGAACTACCTAGTTTTTCTACAGAAGTAAACCTTTATGTCATACCTCTAGGATCATATGGCATTATCCTAGGAATTAATTGGTTGTGGAAACATAGGGCTAAAGTAGATTGCCATGCTAAGACTATAGAATGCTTAGATGATTTTGGAAATCAAGTTAAATTCCAAGGGGATACCTAGAGAGGTTAGGATTCGACAAATAATGAAAATGCAACTTATAAGAGCTAAGAAGAAAGGGTGTAAAATATTGGCCATAAAGATTGAAGAATTTGGAAAGGATAGTGATTTAGAGTTTTAGAGTTTATAGGAACTTGAAGATGGTGAAATAGATGAAACTGGAAAATCAGATATGGAGAAGTATCCAATATTGAGGAAATTTTTGGATGTGTTTACAGATGAGTTACCATGATTACCTTCAAAAAGAATATTCGATTTCTCTATTGATATAGTTCTAAGGTCTGAACCTATTTCAAAGGTACCCTATAGGATGACAACCACTGAACTTATGGAACTTAAGGAACAATTGGATGAATTATTATTGAAAGGATTGATAAGACCAAGTGTTTCACCTTAGGGAGCACCAGTCATCTTTGTTAAAAATAAGGATGGTACATGCATTTGTGCATCAACTATCGTATGCTTAACAAAGCTACAGTTAAGAACAAGTATCTGTTTCCACGCATTGACGACCTTTTTGATCAAGTGAGGGTTTCCGCCATGTTCTCTAAAATTGATCTGAGATATAGATATCACCAATTGAGGGTCAAGGATGAAGATATCGTTAAAACTACATTTAGAACCAGATATGGACACTATGAGTTCACTGTTTTACCCTTTCGGTATAACAAATGCACCTGTAGTGTTGGCCTCCTCTAATGGTTCAATAACTAAGCCCTTAAAGCTATAAATTAGAGATGAAATATCTGCACTAGGTAGTTATCTTTCTCATCATGAAGGTTCATTTCTTTGTCAACCTAGGAACATGAAATGGGTTAGTACTGTCTATGCACTAGGACTCAGTTGCGATCATTCTTATCCTATACCTAGAAAGAAAACAATACTAAAAGTAGAACGCTTGAAAGGAATTAGCATAAGTACTAAGCATGAATCAATGACTAAACTGAACTGAAATGAATGAAAAAAAAAAAATCTCAACAAACAAATAGGAAGCTACTATGTTTGCCTTGGCTACAGGAACAAACATCTGCTAAGACCGTAACTAATTATTGAAAAAAAAAGTAACTAATAAACTGAATGGATGGAATTCTCACCAAGTGGCCCCCTTGAATGAGTCTTCCCTAAACTAACTCAGATGCAGTGAATCAAAGTATCATTTTATTCATTGAAAACATTGTTACATCATAGCAACAACATGAGTTTATTCCTTGAAATTGAAAAAATGCAAGTACAATATCAGATCATCCAACCTCTAGAAGAGGAACATCTGATCATTATTTATAGAAGGAAAGCTTCTAACTAACCCTAACTAACTGGGTAGTTGACTCCAACAGACTAGGAGGATGCCATTTATTGAAAGCATGAAAAAGAGGAAGGAGGTTATGCGTGCACCAGATTTAGTCAAACCGGTCTTTCCTCAATGAGGATCCAACATAGCAACACTTCCTAAATCTACTCAACTAATAGACATGGTCATTTAAAGGTAAGTTATAACTTCCACATGAGCTGAAAGTTTCCCTCCATTGACCTCTTTTAATGTCCATTTCTATTTGACTCCCTTAGCAATCGACCAGTTGGCATGAACTTCTTCCACCTTGCAAGCTTCATTTATATTTGCATATTAATGTGAACTTGCATTATGACATTAGCGTGCACAAGACAATTGCATATCCATAATCACCTTAGAATAACATTCATTCAATCACATGTAAAATTAATATAGATATATCACATAACAAGTTAAATACCATAAGAAGTTATAGGGATAAGTTCATGCCCAAAGTTCATAGGTTTAGGGAAATAACATAGAAAGTATTAGTAACCAAGTGCTACATCTTGTGAATGGTAGCTCTAGACCCTGTTCAAACATAGGCAAACAACACAATATTAGTCATCAAAAAAATATAAACTAACATTCCCCATGCAATTCATTCAAATGCCAAGAACAAGAAATAAAACAAAGATAATCAAATAAAAACTATTAAATCTTGCTCAAAACATTCAAACCCTCAATCCCATGGGGGAATTGGTGCTATTTTGATGTGGAAAATAGCCCTTTCCCAATTCCTTGCAAGCTTTGATGATGATCAATGGTGCTCCTTGATAAAAATTGCAATAACCTAGCTATGGTGATGAAAAACTATAAAAAATTGAATGATATGTTGATGACTTTGCTCAAAACTTGTAGATAATGACTTTGCATAAAGTTGTGGATCCAAAATCAATGGAAGAGCTCTCCATTTATAGGAAAGATGATGGAGGAATGCAAAACATGAAGGATGTGGGACTAAACATAAGCCAATGGCATTGTGCCACTTGTCAACATGCTAGTGGAGAGAGGTGGAGCACATTTTGATCAATGTGCAAATAAATGCAATTAGGTGGAAATTTGAAATTTGAAAGTTGGCTTGTGGAGGAAGATGTGGAAGAGGAGTTAATGCCACTTGGCTCAAGAAAAAGGACTTGTAAGAGATATAAATGCCATGTTGGAGGACGAGACCTTTTGGGAGGGAGATTTCAAAATGAGGGAATATTCCAACTTGATGCCCTTTTGAATGAAAATAAAAGAATTTATAAATCAATTAAATTGATTTACTTGTGCAAGTTGCAAAATCTAGAGGATTTGATGGATTAGAGTTAGAGTTAATCAAGATTTAATTAACTTAGATGGAGATTAGTTTGATTTGACATTTTGACTTATATTTTTGGATTTATTTAAATCAAAATGAGAGGAATATGAATATTAGATTTAATTAAATAAAGTTTAATTTATTTAATTAAAGAGGGATGATGTTAGACTTAAATCAAATAAAGGTTAGTTTATTTAATTTAAAGGAGATAAAATATGATTTAATAAAAAAAATGATTTATTTAATTAAAAAAGGAATATTATGATTAATTAATAGAAGATAATGACTTTTTTTTTTTTTTAGACTGCAGGAATCGGGTAGCACGACCCCCTATAAACTGCAGTGCGCCTGGTAAACTTTCTTTTAACGGATCTGGGCGGCGCCGGCGAATAATGCCTCCGCACTTCACTCTGGACGGGGGAGACTAGAACTCGTGACCAGCAGAGCCGCAACGGAATTACTTAGCCAACCGAGCTAGGGCCCCCGCCCGAAGATAATGACTTAATCAAATTAAGTGGATTTATTTAATTAATAGATGAATTATGATGAAATAATTAAATAATGATTATTTAATTTATTGGTTAGTAAGGACGATGATTTAGGTAGAACTGATGTTATTAAACCAGGATCAGGTGTATGAGATCAATCAGTATAATTTACGTGTTTACATTTTGCCCCTCTTTGAAGCAATGTACCTGCTGCATTGGTTCAAAGAATAAACTTGCCGAGATCAAAATTCAATATTTTTTTTATTTTTTCAGATGCCCCACTCTGCCCCAACGAAAGAATTATGCTGGTATACTGCCCCCTTGAGAGATCAGACACAAATTTGGATTTTTGGGTGATTTCTCAAAAAAAAGGACAAGCTGCCCAATGGGTTTAGAAAGGCTCCAGGATGTTGAAAACGTGCCAAAATGTGAGAAAAATAATTGAAACGAGCTTTGGTTGGGAAAAAATGGGGTTGGGGGCACAAAACCTTAATTTGACGGTTAAAACAGGTCAAAAAACCCTAATTTTCATGCTCAAATAGCCTTTGAGGGGTCACTTTCAATTCATTTTTACATTCAAGCTTTGAGAACTCCTTCATTTTGAGCTTTGACCCTACTGCGAGAAGGCGCAATGAGTGCTTCCCCGACACATTTCTGAGTGAGTTCGAGTCTACCAAAGACTTCGAGGCACAGGACCACTGATATGTGACCCTAACCTAACTTGTAATTTCAATTTTTGTGTGCATTTATTATGTTTTGAAAGTCAAACTTGTTCAACATCGCTATATAGTGACGCTAAAAGTGTTAAATCGGTGATGCTAAGCTTCAAAGAATGCCGCTATTGTGACCTGCGACGTCAAGTCATAGTTTGGGTTTTAGGGTAGAAACTCCAAAGGCCGATGCCATTGTGAATGGCAATGTGACGCTTCAGTTAGATTTTTAGGGTTTTTGGTCAAACAAGCCCGCACATCAAACAGTGACGTCGCGGCTTGGTTTGTTGTTTGAGGGGTCCTAGCGTTGTAGTTTGGAGTTTTCAAACATCGACGCCTTTGTTGTTTTAGTTGCAAAAACTTCAAACGAGATACAATCTTTTTATGAAACTTGATGCTGTGGCTTTATGGGTGCAGGAGGACAGAGAGCCTGTACATTCACACGAGCATTGATCCCCGGTGCTTAGCAGATTAAGTGGATTACATGAGTTGCTACAGGAGCACCTTGGCATGATCGGTCTATGGTACGTTGCTTATACACCTGCCATTAGGACCCATTTGGTGATGATGAATGCATTAGCTAAGTGATGGAATAGTGAGATGTCATCATTTCATCTTCCCACCAACGAGGCGACTGTCACATTGGAGGATGTCTGGAAGATTTTGTGATTGCCCATCCATGACGAGAGAGTGATATATGACATGGACGCCGACACTGATGCATGCTATGAGATCATGGGGACAAATGAGATCCTTTTTACTGAGGGTCAGATTGATCTTGAGTACTATAGAGGTTGGGTGTCAAATTTTTGATTGATTGTGGCCGTGATTATATCAGGACTTGTAGCTCCAGATTGGCGGGGCCGATATTTCAGTCTGGGATGGGGTTTGGCTTGGGAGTGAATGCTATTTCGGAGGTGCTGTTTTGCTTGGGGACCAGTGATGTTGGCCTCACTATACCATGATTTGCACGAGTTTTCCTATTGTGACAATAGAGCGATTGGTGTCGGGGTCACACTTTTACATATTAGGGCATGGGAGCACATAGCCATGCTTCGATTGAGAGTTACAATGGTCGATGTTGAGCCTGACAACCCAACAGTTTGGATGTACAGGGTGGCCTCACATTTACACACATAGGACAACCTAGCCTACCTCACTGACGGAGGGTTTTAAATGAGATGACAACATTTACTTAGAGACCTTGGCTATAGATGCCGGCTTGGTATGATGATGTACAATAGTTATTTTATGCCAGGAAGGATCGACTCATGCAGGGGCATGAGCATACTATGATTGAGTGCTACCTGCCCGACACGGTAGCAAGACAGTTTGGGGACGTCTAGGATAGGCTAGATGATCAATACATGGCCATCTTTGCGAGGACTACCAGAGAGACCACATGGGGTTAGACAATCCTAGCATTAGATGCAGTGGATTCTTTCAGACATTTGGTAGCTAGGCCCTAGGCCTATGATCAGGGACATGCAGATCCAGGCACTACACGTGCCTATGATGACTTGTTCAAGCCTCCAGTCTGCTTGACAGTTCCAGGGACAGTTCTTCCATGACGAAGGCCCTGAGGTAGGATGACTAAGAGGGGATAGGTCCTAGCAGGAGGAGGAGGACCACCTCCACACCAGCCCGAGCAACATTAGGATCATAGGGGACCAAGAGACCAGTAGAGGGATGCTCCCAGAGATCAACAACCACCTCAAAGGGACTAGCAGCCACCGTAGAGAGATCAACCGCTGCCACCACCTCTGCCACCTTAGCTTGATCAGAGAGATGCCTTGATACAACAACTATAGGGGTAGATACAAGGGCTCTAGTCTTAGGTATAGTCACTGATAAAAAAGAGGGACTAGGCCAGGCAACAGGTCCAGTCCCTCACTACCGAGCGGGACCATGAGAGACAGTAGCGATAGACGATAGAGCTGCAATTGGCACAGGAGGTTGGAAAGCGTCAACAGTTAGAGAGCATGGCAACAATGTCTCAAGGTAGGACAGTCCCCACACAGATGTACCGTGAGGAAGTGCGAGAGGTTGAGTACTACAAGGTCCATTATCGACAGGCAGTGTCTTTGGTGGCTCGGGTGCCAGAGTTTTCTCAACAGACAAGGTATAGATAGGACTAGCCAGAGAGGCAGGCGGGTGAGGGGAGTAGCCACCAGGGCTAGCTCACACATTTTTGATTGGCAATACTTGATTCTTTTTGAGATCCACGGGCTCCATTTTTTATAGCCTCGTGGGCATTGTATACATTTGATTGATACACATGACATTTGATCCTAATTTTGTACCATGACAGTTACATTATTTTGATATATATGATATGATCGATTCATAATGAGATGTGTCCTATTTTATTTATGCATTATGGATGGATGTATATGCGATGTGAATCTATATCATGTGATGCGATGTATGATTATGCAGATGCTTATGGATGGATGGATGCATTTCTTTTTAGTATCTTTTCTATGCAATATTTTTTATGATGATGTATGGATGATATGGATGCAAATGTTATGATATGTGAATGATTTTAAAATGATTAGACTAACATATCTATATTATGCCCCTAATGGATGATGATGTATGTTTCAATGATGAGATGTATGAGATGTTATGACATATTCCTTTCTTTTTTAGTATCTTTTTCATGTATGATATGATGATGCATAAATGACATGATGATTCTTATATGGATAACATGATGATGCTTATATGGATGACATGATGATGCTCATATGATTATGCAATGGATGATATGATTATGTATATATGGATGATATGATGATGCTCATATGATTATGCAATGGATGATATGATTATGCATATATGGATGATATGATGATGTTTAGAATAATCAATCTATATTATGATGATGATGAGATGCAATGCATGTGAGATGATCAGTGTTTCCTATATGATATTGTAGACATGCAAAATTAGCATCATGCATTTAATTAGGTCTATTCATCAAGTAAACCAAGTTCACATTCATCCACTCATTAAATTAATCAAGTTCATTAAATCCATTCATTAGGTAAATTAGGTTCATCATCCATTTAAATTGAATAAATTAACTTTATTTGATTTAGACCTATCATTACCTCATTTGATTAAATAAATCAATTTGAATCAGACCATAACATTTCATCTTTCATAAACCATCTTCTAAGTTTATCCCCTGCAAATTAATCAACCTTTATCTTGCATCATCCCTTTAATTAAATAAACTAGACTTTATTTAATTAAATCTCAAAATTCATATTTCTCCCTCTTGATTTAAATAAATCAAAATATTTAAGTCAAATGGGTCAAAACCCCTAATCATCATTTAAGATAATCTAATCCTAACTAATCTAATCTAACCACCCATCACATCCTCTAGCTTTTCCCACTTGCACCAATAAATCAATTTATTGATTTATAAATTCATCATTTTCCCTCAACAAAGCATCTTTTGAGAATATTCCTCAAGTTTGAATATGAAGACAAGTTGACTTGTCCCTTCCAACATGGCAATAACTTCTATCTTACATGTCCCCCACTCAACATTTAACTCTCAAATTCAAATTTGAATCTCCCCCTCTTTGGCACATTGGCCAAAACTTGCACATTCCTCAACCTATCACAATGTGACAAGTGGCTTCATCTCATTGGTCAAATCATTATCCCACATTGCTCTATTTTGAGCACACTTAGCATTTGAAATTTTATAAATAGAAGCCTCATTCTTCATCAACCCATCCACAAAGCTTATGCAAAGTCACTCTCTTCAATTGAGAACTGATTTTGTCCACCTCATATCATCTTCAAAGTAGTTTCATATCAGCATATCATGGAGTTTAACAAGGATTGGGAAAGGGCTTCTTTCTATAGAAGCACCAATCCACTATGAGATAAATTTGGATTCATGTTGTTTATATGCTTGAAAATGGGGCATTTATTTGACATTGCAAATTTTTGGAGGGGATGAAATCTTGGTCCAACATCCAAGGTAATGCCACTTTCTATTTTTAACTATCATTAATGCTTGGCTTAAATCAAAAACTATATATTGTGCTCTTTAGATTTAATCATTTCTATGTTAAGGTCTGCATTTTTTTTATGCTTGTCTAATCATATAGGTAGATTTAAAATCACTATTGTACATATATTTTGATGTTTAAAGCCTTTGTCATGGTTCAAACACATTTGGGATCTATCATCAATGAAGCTTTATTGTGCATTAGAAGTTATCATTGAATACATTCATTTTGAAAGTGCTTTCATTATGATAAATCTCACCTCTAAAATGATAGCTTTGTGTTGATAATAGGGTGACATTGGAATCGAGTGTTGGAGTTGAGTGAAAGCAAAAGAAAAATCAGAGTTAAGGATTCAGGCATTGAAACTTAAAAGTCATAAAGTGTTTTTAAATGCTTTGAGCTTCTGTCGCATGCTTTAATTTTCTGTTTTAGACTAACTCATTTATTTTTGGGCCTTAAAATGAACATTTCAAAAGCTTTTAAATTTTCATTGCAAAGGGGTTAAAACGAACTTTAGATAAATTGACTAGATTTTGTTTGAGGTTAACAAATTGAACAAGAAAATTCAAATCTCATTTTGGTGCTTTAAAACGAATCGAATCATTGCTTTGAAGGATAAAATGAATGTGTATCTTTATTGTTTTGTAATTATTTACACAAAGTAATATCATCAAAAAATGTATGCGCTTCTCTCGCGCCTCATGACAATCTTGAGAATCAAAAGGCTTTTGGTGACATTAAATTGTGTAATTAATTACCCACACACTTCATTTTGGGAACTAAAATTGAACAAAACACTTTGCGAGTGTGAGTAAACTTATTGCATGTGTTCTCCCTTTGTTTCTAAACGAAGGTTGATCAAACTATGAACATGTTTACTCACTTTTTTCTATCTTAGAGGGCCTGCCTTGGGGAAAAAGTACTCACCCAAGGGAACGAATCAATCGGTAACACTCTAAAGCCAAGAGTATTTCCAACTGGAATATAAATGTGGGTATTGGAGTAAACGCTAGTATCACGCGATTGGCTCCGACGAGATGGATCTGAAAAGGGACTCTTGCTATATGGGTCAATCTCCACGAACGGAAAGTATGAACTGAAACCCTTGTTTGTAGTAACCAAGCAGTCCATCCAACGAGTTTATCAAAGTGGCACATTGGAACTTAGATTCCAAGAAGTTACTTGCCATGTCCAATCTTGGTTAAAATATAGAGGTTAAGACTTTATTCTTAACATACCTTTATATTTTTTCCTTGGTTGCATGTAAAATCATCTCTTCTACTATGAAGGGCATGAGGCAAGCCCACCAAGAAAAACATACCAATTGAGCTAGGATGTTATATTGCTTGTGAGTTAGTTTGAAAACACAGTGCTTGATCCAAAACATCAAAACCAACATTCAACAAATCATCAGAATTTCAAACCCTTTGGGAGGAACAAATACCTTTGAAAAGTCCACGTGTTACTGCTTGTCCCTATGGGTTCTTATCCCTAGAAGGATTCTAAACACTAGGGCCTATATCTCGATTTGTTCATTTCAAAGTCAACAATAGGAAACTATGCTCTTGAAACCTTGATTTTCACATAATGGACCTTGTGGAACGAAAAGGAATTGAGACATAGACATTCAATTTGAAAACTAAGCAAGAAGTGTGTTTGTGATAAAAATAATCCATTAAGCAAAGATTGAATCAATTGGAACCCACACATGTGCTTGCTCTCTTTTGGTCATATGGTTTTCATGCAAACATTGATCTTTTGATTTTGAATTACTCTTAGAGAAGGGCATGTTCTTCACTATCTTGGTCTTGTAAACAAATCCTCCCTAGGTTCATTTAGGATTAAATCAAACATTTCACCTATCTCAAACATCTATCAAAAAACCATCCCACCAAAAATCTTTAGAGCTTTGGAAACATCATTCTAGACTTGGGTAAATCATCAAAATCAAAATCACCTTGTTTAGTTAGGTGTATGAGAATGCATCCTTTCTCATACATTTAATTGAATTAGCAATCCTTTGAACAAGTTCATCCTAAGATCACATCTAACATCTTAGGGTTTACAAGTCCATTATCCAAATCTAATAAAACCAATCAAAATCAAACCCTAAGTCTAGCATTGATCCAAACTCCCTAAAACATTCAACACTCATATCATTTACACCTTTCATCCTTCATCTCGTCATTAGTCCTAAGAACCTTAGAGGTCACTTTTACAACAAGGTCAAACACAAGGAGAACATGGAATATAAAATCAATCCATACATCATGAGTAATCCAAGTCAATCAAACTATCAAAAACTTACAATGCCGATTGATTATCAACACTCACATTTATACAATCCGTACACGGGATTGTTCTCTCCTACAAACCTCAATGGTACAACAAATGTGAGTATGCCTAGTCAAAATATTGGAACACCTTTCCCGATGGTAAATCCAAGTCCAAAACTACAAATCTATCAACCAAACAATCAATGCATGAGTCTTCAAATGAACAACATCATCCCACCAAATCCATACATGCCAAATATGAATGTACCAAGTACAACTTTACTAAACATGAACATTTTGAATCCAAACTTGGCAAAATTTGGGATAGATATGTTTGTGAATCACACAAATGTTGTTCAAAGTCCAAACACGATGATAACGACTCCATGTATTGATCCAAGTCAAGGTAACACCATGCAAAATCAAAGATACCTAAAACAAGGAAATGTGATTCTCAACATCAACAATGTTCAATTTCAACCTATCATGCCAAATCAGAACATTGTCCAAAATCAATTTGTCCATGATCCCATTCAAAAACCACAAGTATGCATCCCAAATCGGCTTGAACAAAAACCAAATCAACTATATCAAGGGAGTCAAGATCAAATTTGGCGAGATCAAATTGCTACACTTACCAAAATAGTTGAGTCATTGCGCCAAGAGACATATTCACCACCATTACCCATATCAACATCATTCCTTGGTTTAGGGCATCCCCCTTTACCTAGCACCAATCACTCCATCCAAATCAATCACCTAACACCAATCAAGCCATCACATCAAATCCTTTGAATATACCATCGACATTGTAATAAAATTACATCAATCCTGGCAAATCAAAATATGGTCTCCCAAAGACCTATCACCTCTGTCATTCTGACCATTCCTATCACCTCGATCAATCCCATCATATCTCAAACCCTCACGATCACTCCAAACATATCTCAATGACTTGTCACTACATCTAACACAATTCCAAATCCATCACCACTACCACCAAAACTGAATGCAGCAAGACAATATAATATTGCACTAAAAGCTCACCAAGCCTACCAAAAGGCCATCCAACAAAACTAGCGATGCAACAAGCAGCACAAGCTCAACAAGGGAAACAAGCCTCTCAAGATGCCCAACAAGCACAAGCACAAACACGAAAAATGATAACTATTGGGGACAATGATTTGGATTCAACCACTGGAGATAGCTGTTGTCACCTAGAAAATGCACCCTATGAACAGAGATTGCAACTGAGCTTTCTAGAGCAACATGGGATCATTTCAAGGCTGTGGGTCACCTATAGTTGAAATGAACCTCCGGAGAAGGCCGAATTCCTTTGGTATCACCTAGACTACTAATTTTTTGAAGGGAAAGGGATAAGGAGTACATAAAATTGAAACTAAACTAAGGTGATGCACCGAAATGAAAGGAACAGTGAGATACTTGAGCTACACTTAAATACTGGTGATAGCCATGAGACTGCACAACAAGATCCTATAGATCACACATTCAAACAGGTTTGACATGCTCATGCCTTGAAGAAGGAAAGGAAGATTTTCACAAACTAGAAGTTCACGTGCATGATTAAGTAAACACAGTTTGTAACCTACAAGATACTACTTCTACAAAGAAAGGCATGACATGAAATAAAAGCTATAAGGAAAGAGAAAATTTCACTAAGTAGCTCAATGAATCAAAAAAGAATGCACAATACTTTGCAAGAATCAACAGGCAGAATGAGCTACTTCGGCTGCACCTTGAATGCCCTAAGCTCACTCTGATTCGCGTGACATTCATCTAGGGTTGACATTCTCTGTTCTTCCATGGCTTGCCTCAGCTCCCCCTGGTTGGTCGAGCGTTTTCCACACGGGCTTTGCAATTGGTCAAAAGTATTTTGAAAAGAATCGCATCTCGGCGAGACACTAAAAGTGTCTTGCCAATGCGATTATATCATTTGGCAACAATCGACATAGTACGTGACAGTCGATGAGAGTTCATATCGAGCTCAATCAGTCATATCGATACCACTGAGGCTGTCAGCAAGACACAATTCTGTTGTTGGGATATCATGGAAAAAACTCCACGCTTAGCGAAGGCATCAGTTTCGGAGAGACCCACTACACTCGGCAAGACCTCCTGGCGATGTTGAATCTCTCACCCTGAGCTTCCCCTCATTCGACAAGACACCTGGGTGTCGGTGAGACTCTTTATCGAAGACAAAATGTTATTCCGAGACCCTGTGTCTTCTGTCGGTGATACATCTTCAATGTCACCCGAACGCACCTTATTCTATCGAGCTCTTCTTTCCTTTCAACAAGACTCTGGTAAGTCGCTGGGACCTCATGGCAACTTCATATGTTATGCTGAAGGCCCCTCATTTCGGGGAGACCTCTTATAGTCGCCGAGACATCTCAGAGAATCCCCTTAGTCGTGCCGAGGGCCCTTTTTCTTTTGCGTTGGGGAGATTTTCCTATCAGCCAGACCTTATGGCGATAGCCTCCAGCCTGCCCAGTGATGCATTTGCTTTCCCTTGGAGTCGGCATAACCTCTTCATCTCGGCAAAATATTTCACCAAGACCTCTATCCTTTGGCTGAAACCCCTTTCATTTGGAAGCTCCACTGTCGGTGAGACCTTTGCCGATAACACTTTCCATGTTGCCAAGACTTCCCGGTATCGGCAGGACCTCAAGGCGATATCTTCAACTATTGGCAAGCCCTTTCATGCTTTGGTGGGGCCTCGACCTTGATATTACAAACCATATCAGCAAGAGTCTGCCGATGTCACCCCGACGCATTTTGGTCTACCAAGCCCTGCATTCTTTGTTTTATTCACAGTCGCTATGACCTTGTGACATCGAGAATACCTCACATAGACTGCAGAGTTATACCAAAAGCTTTAATGCATTCTGAGTCGTCGTGAAACATGCTTTATCTTGCCGATGAGTCCATCCATTTTCCATCACTATGACGTTCCACTATCAGCAAGACATCATATAGAATGCACCTTGTTATTCAGAAAGACCTCAACCACTCTCGGGTTACTGAGACATAATGTATCTCCCACTGATGAGTCTACCTATCCCAAGTGTGTCGTTGTAGCTTCCATCCATTGGGGAGACCTCACATAGACTACATTTGTTACACCGAAAGGTCTCAATGCATTTTGAGTCACCGAGATTGTTACATCGGCAAGGATCCTTCATTATTTTCCATCGGCGAGACCAAAGGTCACTCGCCGAGACCTTACGGTGATTGCCCCAACCTACACCGATGAGCACATCCTTCCGCCACCGATCGATGAGACAAAAGTGAACTCATGCCGAAAGAAAACCATTTTGCACACTGTCGGTAAGACCAAGAGAACTCGCTATGACCATATACCGACACTGCAACTCATGCCGAAGGGAACTTGTGTGAAGTTGGTAAGACATATGGAGATCACCATGACATCCCCACGAAAACATTAACTCATGCGGATACGATGCACTCTATTTCTCCATTCGGCGAGACAAGAAAACCTCACTGAGACATAATGCCGATATTGCCTAGCTCCGTCGATGAACCACCATATACATAGTCGGGGAGACATGATGAGATCGGTAAGACGCAACCTCGACAACTAAGACATATGCTGATATAAGCCTCCACGGTCACCAAAACAATAGAAACATCTTGCTGAATGAAGAATGTAGAAGACCTATGATCGCCGTGACATCAGATGAGTCTTGCCGATAGGCAACACAGACTCATGCAAGCAGAAAATGTAACATGAGTTGGGGAAACAGTTACGGACCTACGCCGATAGGAACTAGAAAATAAAAAACGCAAGACCCAAGGGAAAATATCATGCAACATAGTAAAATATGGGTAGAAAGTGTTCAAGAGGGCACTTATTAGGAAAATTATGAATGAAAAAAGATGTAAAAAACATCAGATTTTTACAGCTCCAACAAGATGCATGAAATAGTCCTCAATGGAGAAATCCCATTTGGCCCTTATGAACACCTGCAACATGGATGCCTTGCCTGATTGAGCCTGAGGGTGAAAAATTAGGTAACATTTCTGGCGACCTTTGCTGGATGTTTGCCTGCGAAACATGAAGACCAGTAGCATAGGCCTATCCATTGGGCATGGAGTCATTAGGACAACTCAGAAAAGATCAAGAGCAACTTTGTACATGGCTATAACTCATCTTGAGACTCACTAGATCACTTGGAGACTTATTAAAAACAAGAAAAACTAAAATAAACTATTTACATGTGTTGAAACAACACTTAGGGAAAGAAAAAGCAACTAAACCTACCCTACACTAACCAGTAAGAAATTGATCAAACAAACCCATTGACAGGTTGGGTAAAATAACTGCCCTTCCTAACAAATTTACAATATTTGCCATGCTGGAGAACAACTAAAGAGAAACGAAGCATGCATGACAATTCAACTAATGGCTGCAAGATCTCTTGCAGAACATATTCAGGCTTACTAACCTTTCCATACGGGATGTAAACATTCCCATTCTGAGGTGGAAAGGTAACTTGAGTGCGCTCCTCCTAAGCAGTACCCTCATGCTTGGGTGTAGGATTCATCCTTGGTGTGGTATTGGACTCCATCTAAGCTAAGTACCTGATTGGACAACCCTTGGTAAGGGTAAAGCTTGAACTCTCCTTGCTGGCCTCTTACTGATCTTTAAAGATCTCATCTTTTCCTTGGAAAGATGCTGATTAGAGGTAAGATGCAGGTTGTTCCTTGGCTAGTACAGTTTGATCTTCTTGGATAAGGAGCTGATATCCCTGTTGGATAACTAAAAAAAAATCCTCAAACTGTTGTTTGTTATGCTCTTTGTCCATGACAGAATACACCTCCTTTTCAACAAAGTGGGGAAGCTCATCCAGTAAGTTCACAGGCTGCAAGGCATTATCTTCAACAACTTCTTCAATAGTCTTGCCAACTTGAATGGGCTGATCACATGCTTCCTTCTCATATGATACTAGTTCATCATCAGGCATAGGTGCTATCATGCATGTGAGATCTTCATCTTCATTGAAAAATTGAGGAAGTTCATCGAACAAGTCAACAATATTCTCTGGCCATTCCAAATCGATTGGTAAATCAAGAACCTGCATGCTCTCTTCCACTTGCTCAACATAACCAGGTAGTTGATCAAATAAATAAGTCAATTTTTCTTCTTTGTGTGGCTACTTTTGCAGTGAAACTTGGGTATCCTCTACCTGCAAGTGAAGACCTTCAACTGTTAGCTGTCCGACCTCCTGCCTCTCCTCCTGTTTGAGCTTTTCTTGTTGTAGTCGGTTACATGCTACAACTAAATGCATTGGATTTACTTTGCTCATTCTCTCCTTGAGGAGTAAGTCATCTGGATCAATGGGCTGCTCTTGAGGGATGATGGAATGATCTTGTTCAGGTACTACATTCTCTTCCATCGAATTGAATCCCTTAAAGCTTGGAATTTCAAACTGAGAAGACTTACTAGGGGAGTCAAGAGGCTGACTTTGCCTGAAGCTGGAAAACTTGTACTTGGGAACTTCTTGTTCAAAAATTTTTAGCCTCCTTTTAGCCTCTTTTGCAGCCAACTGCTGGGCAAGGTTCTCTTCAAATTTCTTCTTTTGCAACTCCTCCATTAATTGGTGCTGATAATTTGAATAAGCTTGAGTGTTCTGCACCTTATTAGAGAGTAGCTTCATTTGTTCTTCCTTAGCGGCTATTTCCTGTTCAAGGCCTTCCTCGAACTGGATTCTTTTTGCCACTCTTTCTTGATCATAAAAGCCAACTTGCTCAGCCACTTCTTGCTATCGCATAATGGTACCCTACTGCATCTTGATATCAACCAATATCCTAGATAGGTACACAAGCACCTTACTAATATCATTAATCTTCATATTGTGAAGACCTTGACTGAGATCCCACAACGTATGGTCAATCTGTTGGAGCAGGTCCAATACACTCTGATATGGATGTGTAGGAGCAACATACTCATGATATGGAGGGTAATAGCAAGCATCTTCATAAATATTTGACATCTTTTCAGTCAAAGAGATGGAAACTCAGAATTAACAGATTATTTTGAGACATACCAAGACTTGTGTCTGTGAAACCAGAAGATTTGAGCTCGGAGTCACCAGGTATGTAAAGAAAATGCCTCCAAAAGTATGAAACTACTGTTGTACACACCAAACAATAGCAACATAATGCATAAACACGAATTGAGAAGCAGTTCATAGTCCCACCAGGCATGCTAGAAACTGTTGTCACCTAGAAAATGCACCCTATGTATAGAGATTGAAACTGAGCTTTCTAGAGCAACATGGGATCATTTTGAGGCTGCGGGTCACCTATAGTTGAAATGAACCTCCAGAGAAGGCCGACTTCCTTTGGTATCACCTAGACTATTGATTGTTTGAAGGGAAAGGGATAAGGAGTACATAAAATTGAAACTAAACTAAGGTGATGCACCAAAATGACAGGAACAGTGAGATACTCGAGCTACACTTGAATACTGGTGACAGCCATGAGACTGCACAACAAGATCCTATAGATCACACATTCAAACAGGTTTTACATGCTCATGCCTTCAAGTAGGAAAGGAAGATTTTCACAAACTAGAAGTTCATGTGCATGATTAAGTAAACAAAATTTATAACCTACATGATACTACTTCTGCAAAGAAAGGCATGACATGAAATAAAAGCTATAAGGAAAGAGAAAATTTCACTAAGTAGCTCAATGAATCAAAAAAGAATGCACAATACTTTGCAAGAATTAGCAGGCAAAATGATGGACCATCAATGGTAACCATGGTAGATTTTGTATATTATGTTCCAAATTGAGTTATAGAATCCTGCTAGTCTGAGAGAGGACTGCAAAAGGGTCACAGACTTCAGAAGAGCATACACCCCGAACTGCTTACAAAAAGGCCAAAAAATGCCTTATATACAGAAAAGATCTCGGCCCCTTAGGGCTTACAAAAATATCCGTCCCAGAAAAGATCTCCCATAGATCTTTTGATTGAAATAAATGCAGAACCCTGCGTGTCCATGTCGGTGAAGAGTTACCCTCATAGAATCCTTCAGATCTTTAGCAGCAACCACCGCATTCATTTCTGATCCTCGTGTCCTATTGAGCTACTTCGACTGCACCTTGAATGCCCTGAGCTCAATCTGATTTGCGTGGCATTTGTCTAGGGTTGAGATTCTCTATTCTACCATGACTCACCTCAGCTCCCCCTGGTTGGTTGAGCATTTTCCACGCGGGCTTCGCAGCTGGTCAAAAGTCTTTTGAAAAGAATCACATCTCGGCGAGACACTGAAAGTGTCTTGCTAATGCGATTATATCATTTGGAAACAATCAACGTAGTACGTGATAGTCGATGAGAGTTCATATCAAGCTCGATCAGTCATACTGATACCACTGAGGCCGTCGACAAGACACAATTCTATTGCTAGGATATCATGGCGATACTCCATGCTTATTGAAGGCATCAGTTTCGAAGAGACCCACTACACTCGGTGAGACCTCCTAGCAATGTTGAATCTCTCACCCCGAGCTTCCCCTCATTCGGCAAGACACTTGGGTGTCGGTGAGACTCTTTATCAAAGACAAAACGTTATTCCGAGACCCTGTGTCTTCTATCGGTGATACATCTTCAATGTCACCCCGAATGCACCTTATTCTATCAAGCTCTTCTTTCCTTTCGGCAAGACTCTGGTAAGTCATTGGGACCTCATGGCGACTTCATATGTTATACCGAAGGCCCCTCATTTCGGGGAGACCTCTTATAGTCGCTGAGACATCTCGGCGAATCCCCTTAGTCGTACCGAAGGCCCTTTTTCTTTTGCGTCAGGGAGATTTTTCCTTTCGTCCAGACCTTATGGTGATAGCCTCCATCCTACCAGTGATGCATTTGCTTTCCCTTGGTGTCAGCATAACCTCTTCATCTCGGCAAAGTATTTTGCCGAGACCTCTATCCTTTGGCTGAAACCCCTTTCATTTGGAAGCTCCACTGTCAGTGAGACCTTTGCCGATAACACTTTCCATGTCGCAAAGACTTCCCGGTATCAGCAGGACCTCAAGGCGATATTTTCAACTGTTGGCGAGCCCTTTCATGCTTTGGTGGGGCCTCCCCCGAAGTCTCCTCGACCTTGATATTGAAAACCATATCGGCAAGAGTCTGCCGATGTCACCTCAACGCATTTTGGTCTATCGAGCCCTGCATTCTTTGTTTTATTCACAGTCACTGTGACCTTGTGACATCGGGAAGACCTCACATAGACTGCAGAGTTATACCGAATGCTTTAATACATTATGAGTCACCGTGACACATGCTTTATCTTGCTGACGAGTCCATCCGTTTTCCATCGTTGTGATGTTCCACTATCGGCAAGACATCATATAGAATGCACCCTATTATTCAGAAAGACCTCAACCACTCTCAGGTCATTGAGACATAATGTATCTCCCACCGATGAGTCTACTTATCCCAAGTGTGTTACTGTAGCTTCCATCTGTCGGGGAGACCTCAGATAGACTGCATTTGCTACACCAAAAGGTCTCAATGCATTCTGAGTCACCGAGACAAGGCAATTGTTATGCTGACAAGGATCCTTCATTATTTTCCATTGGCGAGACCGAAGGTCACTCGCCGAGACCTTACCACGATCGCCCCAACCTACACCGATGAGCACATCCTTCTGCCACTGATCGATGAGACAAAAGTGAACTCTTGCCAAAAGAAAACCATTTTGCACACTGTCGGTAAGACCAAGAGAACTCGCTATGACCATATATCGATGCCGCAACTCATGCCAAAGGGAACCTATGTGAAGTCAGTAAGACATATGGAGATTGCCATGACATCCCCATGAAAACATTAACTCATGCCGATACGATGCACTCTATTTCTCCAGTCGGCGAGACAAGAAAACCTCATTGAGACATAATGCTGATATCACCTAGTTCGCCGATGAACCACCATATACTTAGTCGGGGAGACATGTTGAGATCGGTAAGACGCAACCTCGACAACTAAGACATATGCCGATAAAAGCCTCCACGGTCGCCAAAACAATAGAAACGTCATGCCGAATGAAGAATGCAGAAGACCTGTGATCGCCGTGACATCGGATGAGTCTTGCCGATAGGCAACACAGACTCATGCAAGCAGAAAACGTAACATGAGTTGGGGAAACAGTCACGGGCCTACGCCGATAGGAACCAGAAAATAGAAAACACAAGACCCAAGGGAACATATGATGCAACATAGTAAAATATGGGCAGAAAGTGTTCAAGAGGGCACTTATTAGGAAAATTATGAATGAAAACATATGTAAAAAATATCAAATTTTTACAGCTCCAATGAGATGCATGAAATATTCCTCAATGGAGAAATCCCATTTAGCCCTTATGAACACCTGCAACATGGATGCCTTGCCTGATTGAGCCTGAGGGTGAAAACTTAGGTAGCAATAGCATTGACAATCTCTCCACCACAACTATTGAGAACAAGGATCAAGATCAATCCATCACTTAGCACCTTGAAGTTGTCCCTACTTCATCCAATGATCAAATCAACATAGGTCAAGAGTCGCTTTTCAATCATGATCAAAATCTACCAACCAAAAATGATCCAATCCAAGAAATGTCAACATCACTTGACCCTATAGTTGAAGACATTGATAGTTTCTCCACCAAAATTGTTGAAAACAATGTTCAAAATCTATCCATTAATAAGCACATTAAAGATGTTTCTACCTCATCTGACAATCAACTCACCATACATCAAGAGCCACTTTTTTGTGATCTATTTCAAGGAGTGTTAGAATTATTTGATCCTATTGACATAATCCATGACCCATCGACCAATGATCATGTTGAAAATGTCCCTACATCACCTTATGAGTTAGAGGACATATCTCAAGAATTTATCCCAAAGCATGATCAAAATATTTCACCAAGGTCTAGCAATGGTCCTTTCCAAAACATGTTGACACCCTTTGACCTCATGGTTATAGATGTTGAAAGAATCCTCAACTCAACACTTGATCTAAGTCCACTTAAAGATCAAGAGGATATTGAGCTGCTTCCCATGCCTAATGAAGACATCCAAGAACCCTTTGTAAGCAGTCCATCCTTCGAAACTGACCCATGTCAAGAACTTGATCCAAAGCATGTCGAAAGAAATTCTAAAAACATTCAAGATCAAGAGTTTGTATCTCCAAGCTACTACAATGGTCTAATGGACACTCTCCTATCTATACAAGATGATCATATCCACATAACACATACTCGCCCATCTACCCATGAGATGCTTTTTGTGGATGGACACGTAGATGATCTTCATCTAGAACAGGATTCTGTTAAAAAAAGAGAGTAGATTATCAATTCCTATAGTCAAATTGAGTTATCAACATCAGGATCAGATATATCCCAAATTCAGATTGAGGACATCAGGTATGCAAATATCCAACATTATCCACTCAAGGAAACAAGTCAGACAGAACAGTATAATCCAGAGTTAGTAGAGCGACAAATTGAAACAACATCATCTATAGTGGTCATCTGTCAGAGCATGCTTACTGAACAAGACATCTCAAAACAAGCAGAATCAAGGAATGAAGGTGCCACTACCACCATACTGGGGGCAACTTTATCTAGTGCAAAGGTCAACATAGGGAGCACGAAGAATCCTCATGATGAAACTATTGTCAATACTACAACCAACCACGTCATGAATCTTCATCCACCCATCACCCCATCCATGAATTGGGACCAACATAAAAAGAAAGAGTTAAATCAAAGCAAGAAGAATTTTATCGAAGCAAAAGAAGCTAAGAAGCATAATGGACAAATCAAATACACATGGATACCAAAGAATGCAAAGAAAGATTATCCCTATCAAACTCCATAAGTCAAATAAACTATGGGGAAAAATAAAAGAGGGAAAAGTATCCATCAAGAATGTCCATAAAAGAAAAAGTAGGATTTTCAAGCGACGTACAAAGTGTATCAAACAGTTGGTCCTAATTCCGTGCACACTTTCGTATCCACCCATCATTTCTCATCTTCCCAAGTTTGGAGAGTCAAATGTTCCAAACTATCAACCAATCCATCTTTTATCCCTAAACACACTCCATCCACACCTCCACACATGATATCCAATTCTCACATTGACCATGTATTAGCAATGACCCTTTATCATAAGGATTTTGAAGGCACTCTATCATGATGTGCACACAAAGACAAAGTCAACTCCCGTATCAATGAAGCAGATCAGGAATCTCAAAATTTGTATTCAAGTGCACGTATCTTAGCAAAGCAACTTCTTCAGGTAGGATATCAATGGCACATTATGATAGGGGCATCTACATCAACGAAACCTTATGATTCAACATGAGCTTAAAATCTTTTAGAAAAATAAAAAAATATTAAAAAATATGAAAATCCAAAAAAAATCAGAAAAATGATTGAAAACAGTAAAGAAAAAAAATTGTCCTCTAGTGAAAACCACTTTGTGGCACTTTGGGCAAGACCATGATGAAAACCTGGCAAACATGTGTCATGTGTGGAATCAAGCATCTACGTGCGCTAGTTCAGGTGAAAGCATCTCATCCTATCCATAATAAAATCCAACATCTCATCCCATCCATAATAAATCCAACATTCCATCCATCTAAACCATAATAAACCCAGTCATCAATGAGCCATTTATCCAATCCATTCACATATATCTGCATCCATAGTTCAAGTCATCTTGATCTTGACAAAGTTTGGGGCACACTTTACACTTGCTTACGATAAACATCTTGACATGGGTCATTTTCATTGATCCTATCCTACCTAGCATTATCTAAGCCATGAGGCACTATCCAAATGAAGCATTCCTCTGTTCAAACACCTTATCTTATTAAAAGATAATCCTTGGCATCCTTTGTGTGCTTACCATATCCATCCATCCATACACTTATCCGAGCATCCATCCATGGCATTTCATACATTGCTAGACACTGGGGGCAGATATTTAGATCTCGCTTCAGGAATAAATCTTGATCTATATCCTCCAACTTATGCGGTGATCCAAACATTGGAAAATGTGAAATAAAATAGGTCAAAGCATTTGTAATCCAAAATCCAAATCACTAGCCCATGGCATATTTTGATGAGAACATGTTCTTTATGAAGTCTTCATCTTTCATTGAACGTCAATCCAAACAATCAATATCAATCGCATCTAAGTTGCACTTCAAATGTCACATCAAATCATTCGAACAGATTTTGTTCCAAATCAAGCTTCAAAATCATGATCAATCAAATCCAATCAAGAAATCATCAGGATATCCTTGTGTTGCTTAAACACTATCCTTGCATTGTTGTGCATCCTCAACAATGTTATCATCATCAGTCTTGGTCAAATCATCATCAATCCATCATCGTCTTGGGGATATCTTTCCCAATCCTTGTGTTACTTAACACTATCCTTGCATTGTTGTGCATCCTCAACAATTTTATCATCATCAATCCTGATCATTCAAATCTTTACATTGTTGTGTATCTTCGACAATGTTATCATCATCAATCCCGCATCATCTTGGGATATCCATCTCAGTCCTTGTGTTGCTTAACACTATCCTTGCATTGTTGTGCATCCTCAACAATGTTATCATCATCAATCCTGATCAATCAAATCCTTGCACTGTTGTGTATCCTCAACAATGTTATCATCATAATCAATCCATCGATTTGATCAGTCAACCTTAGCTTGGTCTTCAAAAAAATCCCAAATAGAGCATCGATATCATCACACATATCCATATCCAAGTCGTTAAAATTGTGCGAAAAGTCCAAAAACATCCAAAACACATCAAAATCCAAAAACAAAAAAAATAAAAAAAATCAAAAACATTGGAATCTGAACTACGTCATCTTTGAGCTTAAACGTAGGCAAGGCTAATCTTTGATCAGTCCCCGAGACATCAAAATCCAAAACATTAAAAAAACACAAAATCCAAAACATTCATAAAATCTCAAAACCCCAAAACATTCAAAAAATAAAAAATCAAAACATTTGAAAAATCCAAAAATACCAAAAATAGCCTCAAAACATTCCAAAAAATGTCAAAAACATCCAAATATTTGAAAAAAAATCATTCATCCCATTTCACTTTCACTCGAAATAATCAATCATCCATAATAAACTAATCGTCACCTTCATCCTTTGGCAAAACAAACAGAAACAACCACAACAATCAACAAAAGAAAACTCCAAATGCAAAATCAAAATCGAAACAACAAACCATTAAACACAAAATCAAACTCTTGATCATTTTCAAACATGTCAATCAACCTTATATCAACAGCCTATCAATGAACTTATCAACCCATCATCATCCTTTACAATGCATGTCCTAGGATATATCGTTTCGACAATGGACATCATTTTGGATATCACTTTGGATTCTTATCCTATCAAAACAAATCCCTTTGGATAGAGATATGAGGAACATAGGCTTGTTTGCGTACTTGATCTTTTCTTTTGATTTATCTTATTGCACTCTTTCCAAGGACCCCTCGATGATATCCGATCGAAGGATTTAGAGAGATAGGAATGGGGCAACAATCATTATCCTTTTGTCTACTGTGCTTTTTGGATGTTCTTGTAATATAACTTGGCGAATACTTCCTTTGTTAGGTACGTCCTAGCAAGGTTTCCGTATGTCAAGTGTGAACAAGAATATTCCTATCTATTTGTCGAGTCAAAGTCCATCGCACTAGGTACAATGCCATCCTGGTTCTTTATACCTTGATGCATTGTGCTTATGTGTGTTATCAAACATAAGGTAAGTAGCCCTTTTAAAGTCCCAATCCTTGATAAGAAAATCATCCAATTTTCATCATCCATTTACCATCATCATCTATCATCATCATCATCTCTCATAAAGTCGGCTTGTTGGAACCTCTCGTCATCATCTAATTTCTTCTTTTCTGCATTAACATTACGCCATGAATAGTTAATCATCATCACTAGTGCATCCATCCTTCATCCACAAATCATCAACATTCTGCATATCATCTCACATGCATGTTCATCATCATAATATAGATATATTAGTCTAAGCATCTACATTTACAACATCCAATGCATAATCATATAGGCATTATCGCATCATCCATCTCACATACATTGTATCATCATCATAACCATCCATTTTGAACCTCTTTATTGCGAGATCAACCCTCAAATCGAATCTTTTCGCTCGATCTCTCAAGGGGGAAATGTACCAGTGTACTTCTTTCTACTGGGGCATCTGAAAAAGTCATAATTTTTTTTAATTTTGATCGCAGAAAGTTTATTCTTTGAACCAACACAACAAGTACATTGCTTCAAAGAGGGGAAAAATGTAGACACGCTGACATCATGCATTTAATTGAATCATATTCACTCATCAATTAAATAAATCAAGTTTATTTAATCAATCTCCTAAAGGTTATTAAATAAATCAATTAATCTTCTAAAGATCTCCATTTAATTAAATAGATCAAATTTATTTAATTAAATCTCTAATGATCAATTTCTTCTGATTTAATTTAAATAAACCAAAATATTTAAGTTGAATGTCACAATCACCTAATCATCATCTAAGTTAATCTAATCCTGATTAATCTAATCTAACCACCCATCACATCCTCTAGCTTTTCCCACTTGCAACAATAAAGCATTTTAATTTATTTATAAAATCAACATTTTCGATCAACATGGCATCTTTGAGGAATATTCCCTCAAATTTGAATTCAAAAACAAGTTGACATGTACATCCAACAAAGCATTTAATAGGCCTTACATGTCTCTTACACAAGGTCAAAGTCAACATTTAACTCTCAAATTCAAATTTGAATCTCCCCCTCTTTGGCACATTGGCCAAAACTTGCACATTCCTCAACCTATCACAATGTGACAAGTGGCTTCATCTCATTGGTCAAATCATTATCCCACATTGCTCTATTTTGAGATCTCTTCCAATTTGAAAATCTATAAATGAAAGCTTCATTCTTCATCAACTCATCCACAATCTTCATGCAAAGTTACTCTCCCCATATTGAGAGCTAATTTTGCCCATTATCATTTGCAACATCAAGCTTGTCAAGGGTTGGGAAATGGCTACTTTTCACATCAAAGTAGCACCAATCCACTATGGGATAGGTATCCATTATGCTCTTTTATGTTCTTAATTAGTTGTTTTATTTACATTGTGAGACATGATGGATTATCTCATAGGAGCACTATAGTTTTTGCATAGTTTGAACTAACCATGCTAATGTGTTTTGAAGTTTAAGCTATTTTGCAGATTTGTGGTGCTTCATTATGGCGCTAGAAGGAGACTATTAAAATAAATATTTCAGCAGCTCCCTTCGGGTTTCTTTTGTATTGTGTGTGCGCTGGCCTGTGCATTGCCGAGTTTATTCGGATTTCCATCAAGTTTTGATCTGCCACTTTGCGTATCTTCTCTTCACAACTTCGGGTAACGGCTTCCCTTTCAGGTCCTGAGGAGCTGTGCTGGGCATCCATGTGTCGCACTTGCGGGAGGTTTTATTTCTTATTTCCTTAAAGTCTTTTTCGGGTTGCGAAAGGCTTCCCTAGGGCAGTCATTTCTAAAGAGTGTTAGAGGGTCCTACATCATGCTACGTGGCGACGGATCACAAGTTTTTCATGTGGGAAGGAAATAAACAACCACAGGTTGCGAAATGCTTCCACAGGGTTTCTTTTTATTTCTAAAAGGTGTTGGTGGGTCCCACTTTTTGCTAGGTGGCAACCGTTCACAGATCTTTCAACGCAGTAAGGAAATAAACAGCCGCAGGCAACGAAACATTGCCACGCGTCTTTCGCACCCGGTTGATGCAGCTTTCTCTCCACTACAGTAAGGATCTCGGCCCATTGGACACGTGTTGCATCTTCGCAATCTCTCGACAGCAATGGGAGAAGTTTTCATACGGGTAGCGGGAGGCTGCCACGTGCCTTACAACTGATCTATAGAGCGGGCGATAGGCGGGCTGAGGGAGATAATCCTATTGGGTACCACTCGTCATAAGTCATTTACAACGGTGGATGACACTTGTCACCTCGAGCCTAGCCGGGACCATCGCCATCATTACGAAGGATGCACTTGCACCTGGATGACCGGATGCTTTGTTCTAGCTCAATGTCGTTGTAACGGCCTTGGGAATCTTCTGATTCAGGCATCATTGCAAGGGATTGCGGGATCTTTTCTGTTGTAGTTCTCCAAAGCAGTGGGAGGTTTCTCTTCCTGCTATATATTCTCTCTGTCAATGAGAGAAAGGTCCAATTTTTTTGAGAGAAACACACTGGTTTTTAGCAAGAGACACCAAGCCTCTTTTACTATTTTATTTGCAAGAAACTTTCAGACTGTGCCAACTGTTCGGCCTTTCTATTTTTCATATTTTGATTAGACTGTAAACTGTGTTTTATACTTTCTTAAACATTTTATTTAAGGGACTTCTATATATGTTGAATACAAGCTTGCTTACCTAAATCATGTCTAATGACTCTTCTTGATAGTGAGGATGTATGCAATATTATTTTATGTCAATAAATGAATTGTTTATGCTATAGCTTTAAGTCTCTGACGTTTTGGAACACAACAACACCATTTAGGCCCTTAAATCTATGATTTATTGTGCCCATCAATAAATTTTGGCACATCGCCTTAGATTAGACTTTGCTTCATTATATCCGTTTCTTTTTCCCTTTCCAAAACCCATTATAGAAGAATCCGGCTTCTTTAAAAATTTGGAGGTCACTCAGTTTGGCGCAAAAGGGTCCCCCTTAAACTGAGTTTCCCATAAGACACTGTTACCTCATCAATTTTTGGCGTCAATAGTTTATTCTTTTTCTGGCACGCCTGGTGGGACCCGAATTAATGAAATTGCCTTATAGAGGGGTGTATGAGCCATCGACCTGTAACTAGATCCTAGACCACAAGTAACCCAGGTTTACTAGTACCTCTGCTAGGGACAGTCCAGGCTGCAAATCAGCTGGTAACCGTTCCATTCCCACCACCTTTTCCTCTCACCATGTTGCCAGCCGCAAATAGAAACTACGTAGCATGGGATGCTGGAAGTCCCCTGGTAGCCTCGGTAGCGCCCGCTGTTTAGGGCGTTATCCCGGTTTCGGCCTTGAAAGCTATTCCCAAATTTTCTAGAGACAACTCAAAAATGCCTGCAGAACATTTGCAAGATGTAGCGGATGTTTGTTTGGTACACGATATTACAGCGCAGAATGTAGCCCTGAGGCCCCTCACTGCGTTTTTCAAAGGCAAGGCTCTAGATTGGTACCAAACGATGACTCCTAATTCAATTCGCACCTGGGATGAGCTCAGAGATCCATTTTATGAAAGGTTCTCAAATGACGGAGATCGTTCTTCGTTATATTATCAGCTATCCATCATAAAACGAGCCCCGCAGGAGGCTCTGACGGACTTCAATGCCTGATTTCACTCAAATTGGCAGAGGATTCTTGTGACTATCTGCCCGACTCCAAAATTGGCGTTCATATTTTATCTGAAGTCAATTAATCCTGACATTTCTGTGATGATCAAGTCTTTGGGAGGAGTCATTCTACCAGATGCTTATGCTACCGCTATCAAAGCTAAGAATCATTTGATAGATTGCGAAAAATTGCCTCCTCGACCTATTATGCTGATATTTCCTGAAATATCAACCTCTGCACAAGAGGCGGCATTGAATAGTGCGCCAGGAACTGCCCAATCAATGTACTCATATGCGGCCGCTCCTGAAAACTTGGCTTCTACATCAGGTTCTTCCAAGGATGAAATAATTGACCTCAAGGAGATGTTGTGAACTATGACGAATGACATAACAACTCTCAAGCGGAACCAAGCAACGCCCCCGCGGCCCGCATATCAAAACTATCAAGACAGGGGGTCTACTTATCAACAAAATCATAATCAGAGTGCGCCTCACACTAATCCACCATTGCCGACTACAAACCAAATGGTCCCGGTGCCTACTCCGCTGACAAGTGCATCACCAAGCTCGAGTAGGGAATTAACCGCGGGACAAAACAATCTTATTGATGATATCAATCCATAGTGTTTCCCCTGCAGCGATGCGCATATGCCCCGAAACTGTCCCCGCGACAACCTACAATAGAAAGTGGCGGAGCAACGCAGTCAAGGCACTATAACGGAAAATGGAGGTTACGTATATGCCTCGCCAATGGAGAGCGCGGTCCTTACCGCACAAATGCAAGGAATGTCTTTAGAACAAGAGTCTGATATTGCTCCCGATCATGCACTCTTCTCCTGGATGGAGGAAGAAGAAATGGTGTTTGCCAATAACGCATTCATATCTAAAACACCGCAGGTACAACCTGATTACAACACGCGCTCAAAAAAGAGATTCACTGGTGAGCCTATTGTTTCACTTCCAAACAGCCCACAACGCAAAGGCATGTCCAATCAAATTCCTGGTGCTTCGACCATCCCATCACCTTTTCAATCACGGAAGGAAATTATTATAACAAGAACCAAGGAGCATAAATCTCTGAGTTTTCCACCTTTTAATGTGGTGGAGCAATTAAAGAAATCATCTGCTAATGTGTCTTTATGGGACATTCTAGCTATCCTAGAACATAAGACTATATTACAGAAGGTGCTTCAGCAAGAAATCAACTCAACACCAATAGATCCGTCTGCCAGTATAGAGGTGGTTTATTAAATACCACTAGCTAAGGTTCCTAGAGACAAAGCAAAGGAATCCCATGCGAAAGACAGAAGTAGGTCGAAACCTCGGCCCTTCTTCTTAACTCTCATTATAGGAAAGAAACTATTACACAATGCTATGATTGATTCTAGCACTAGTACGACGGTTATGCCAAAAATGATAGCCAAAGCTTTGGGACTCAGCTACGAACCTATGAAGAAGGGGGTGATGCAGCTCAATGGGAATAAATTTGATACTGTAGGTGTCATCAAAGTGCTTCCTTTAACTCTATTTGCATGCCCCAGTATTACGGTCTCGCAAGATACGGTGATCATAGATGTTCCTCCTATGTTTGGTCTCTGTCTATCTCGAGAATTTATTTCAAAGGTGGGCAGATATTTGTCTTAAGATTGGTCACATCTGATACTTAGGACCAAGCATGGCACAAAAATGAAGATAGAATAAGAAGCTCTACATTCTGAACATGTGGCAGATGAGGCCTTGATCAATTTTGAAGCCGCACATACCTCTATCACCAAGCAAGAAATGTATAGTGTTGAATTGCTAGAGGGAGAGAAGGTGAGTGGAGACCAAAATGATAAGGAAGATGCTCTGTTGAGTGAAAACATGAACAATGACCCTTTCAGGAATTATCATGCTACAGGATTGGGCACATATGTGATTTATGACGAAGACCAGGTTCTTCCGAAGGTTGCCAAAGAATCTGGTGGTAACCAAACAAATGAGCTATGGACATTGTATTTTGATGGAGCAAGAAGCAAAGTAGGTGCTGGAGCAGGGGTTTATCTAATATCCCCATAGAATGAAAAGTTGTTGAGGTCTTTCTGCTTTCATTTCGCCTATTCAAACAATGAGGCTGAATATGAAGGGTTAGTCCAAGGCCTAAGCCTTGCGGAACGAATGGGTATTAAGCAATTGATTGTGTTCAGAGATTCCAAACTGGTAGTTAACCAGGTCCGAGGAATTTTTGCGGCGAAGAATGTCCGTATGCGACTCTATCGACATCAAATATGGGACCTGATTGAGGGTTTCAAAACTTTCAACATCTAGACCGTTCCTCGAAGGTAGATTAGTGATGCAGATCGTATGGCGGTGATTGGTGCTCAGTTTGATCCCGTCTCTGACTTGCTTCAGAACGAATATTCAGTACGGGTGCTTGTCCGACCAGTGATCCTGGACAATGATCAGAGTTGGCAAGTCTTTGAAAGCAATGAACACATCGCTTCGTTTATCCAACACTTAGGAGAATTTGCTGATCAACTTCAACCAAAGATCGCCGAGGCCTATGAAGGACAAATTATGCAGCTCAAATCAAATAAACTTCCGAAAGGGTTGGTTACTCTCGAAAACTTTTTTGATTGTAACGATGCCCGAAATGATAAGCAAAAGTTTGTGGCGGACAAAAGTGATTATGAGGAACTTCTGATCTCCGATGGTAGGAATCTCCGAGTCAGAAAAAATGTCTCACACCATGATAAGGAAAGACTTATCAGTTTCTGCGAAAAATATGGAATAGTGGCCTGGTCCTACAATGATTTGGAGGGTTACGATCCTAGCATCATTCAACACACTATTGAGCTAACAGAAGGTGCGAAACTAGTTCGATAGAAGCAGAGGCAAGTTAACCCTAAAATTGAGGCCCTGATGGTACAGGAGCTAACCAAGCTCATTGAGTCACGCATTGTCTTCCTAATCAAACATAGTACTTGGGTATCGAATCTGGTACCAATCCGAAAGAAAAATGGTGATATCTGCTTATGTGTGGACTTTTGAGACCTGAATAGAGCATCTTTGAAGGACCACTATCCTTTGCCCTCTATGGAGGCAATCCTACAAACTGTCGTAAGATCAGAAATGTTCTCCCTGCTGGATGGTTTCTCTGGCTATAACCAAATTCGTGTTAAAGAAGAAGATCAACACAAAACTACGTTCACCACAAAGTGGGGAACATTTGCATATGCTAAACTGCCTTTTGGTTTATCCAATGTAGGGGAAAATTTCCAACGGGCAATAGACGTTGCATTCAGCGAACTAATCAATAAGTTTATTCTAATCTATTTGGATGACCTTACTGTGTTCTCTAAGTCTAAGGATGATCATTTTGATCATTTGGAATTAGTTTTTCAAAAGTGCCAGGAGTTCGGGATTTCCCTGAATCCAAAGAAATGTGTATTCAGAGTACCGCAGGGTAAGCTATTGGGACATGTTGTGTCTAAAGAAGGTGTTTCAATTGACCCCGAATGAGTAAAGGCTATCAAAGAACTTCCCCTTTTGGTAAATAAGAAAGGTGTGCAGTCTTTCTTGGGCAAAGTAAATTTCGTCAGCAAATTTATTTCTAATTTCATGGGAATGATTAAGCTGATCACCCTAATGCTGAAAAAAGATCAAGCTTTCAAGTGGACAACAGAAGCTCGAGAGGCTTTTGAACGGGTCAAGGAAGCGATCTCCACAGCCCCGGTGCTGGTTAATCCGGATCAATGCAAAGATTTTATAATGTATGCTTTCAGTAGCGAGTCCAGTATTGCTACTGTTCTAACCCAAAGGGATAGTGAAGGAAAAGGAGAACATCCAGTGGAGTTCTATTCCCAAAACCTAAAAGAATATGAGGTGAATTATAACTTTGTCGAAAGACAGGCCTTTGCAATAGTAAAGGGACTTAAAAAATTCTGCCATCTAATTTCCTGCAACAAAGTTCTGGTATATGTCGCACATTGTAGTGTGCATGAATACATCATGGAAGGAGAGATCATAGAAAAAAGGGCTAATTGGATCACCACGATCCTTGAATATGACATCGAAGTCAGGCCCACTAAGACTATTAAAGGTAGAGGACTGTGTGAGTATATGACACCTTACGAGGAGGTACCTGCCAAGGAGGAACAACCAGAGCTCATCTTGATAAATGGATCAGGATCGGAAGACGATTGGCTGACTAATAGAATGAACTTCATGCAAACTGGAAGGTATCCGCTAGACCTCTCATCCCAAAAAAGGAGGTATTACCGGCTTCAGAATTGCGGATATACGCTGATAGAAGGAGTCTTTTTCAAAAGGAATTTCAATGGTGTTCTCCTATGATGCGTTACTTTAGGGGAGGCGCAGAGGATCCTCGACGCATTCCACAATAGCGACGAAGGTGGAAATTTCTCCACCAAAACTACCGCCATCGAGATCATGCGAGCTGGCTATTACTGGCCTACACTTTTCAGTGACTCCCACTCTCTGGTAAGGGCTTGTAAAAAATGTCAGTTCTTCTCTGACAGAAGGAAGAATTCAGCAATGCCCCTCAGGCTTATAGTGGTAGACGAACCGTTTGCGCAATGGGGCCTGGACTTCATCGAAATGATCAACCCAGTTTCTAGTGCCGGACATAAGTGGATTCTAACCGCTATGGACTACTTCAAAAGGTGGATGGAAGCTGTTCCCCTTAAGGGTGCAACAGAAATAGAAATCGTAGACTTCCTCGAAGAACTGGTGACAAGGTTCGGCCCTCCGAAAATGATCATTTCGGACAATGCCAGAGCATTTCTAGGTACAAAGGTATGTCACTTTGCATTAAAGAATGGCATATTCTTTAAAACATCATCAAACTATTATCCACAAGGAAATGGTCTAGCCGAGTCAACGAACAAAATCTTAGTCCGACTCCTTAAAAAGGTTGGCTCAGAGTACCAAAGGGAATGGCATAAAAATCTCCGAAAAGCACTCTGGGCAAACTGCATAACTCCTAAGCAAGTCCTTAAAACTTCGCGTTATGAATTGGTATATGAGAAAGAGGCACTGTTACCTATCTCCATGGAGATCCCAACAATATAGTTATTGAAATCCCTTGAGATAGAACAAAATGAAGCCATGGAGGTTCGGCTCGCCGAACTGTTGGAAGTGAAAGAAAAAAGGGAGAGTTCCCTGATGGCAATGACAAGCCATCAATAGGTGGTTAAACGATGGTGTGACAAGAAGGCTTCCGACTAGGGTCTAAAAAGTGGAGACTTAGTGCTAAAGTATGACAGTAGGGCTACAAAGCCAGGTCAACACGGTAAATTTGATAGCCTATGAGAGGGACCCTTTAAAATCATTCGGTGTAAACAACACAATGCTTTTGAGCTGGAGAATATGGAACATGAACCGTTAGGAATCTTGGTCAATGGGATTCATCTTAAGTTGTTCCATTAGGCATTAAACTCTACTTTGTACATATGTAAATAACGCTTTTATTTTCTTTCCCATTGTTTGGCTGGTTCTTTTTTCTAAAATCAGTTGTCGTTCTGCGAAATTAGCTCATTATCATTGGCGGGTGAAACACTAGAGTTGCTTTACACAAAATACACTTATGTATGGAGAAATAGCATATAAAACTTGCAAACCCAGAAAATTTTAAATACAGAAGCAACAGAAAACATGGATTTTCCTTAAAATGGGAGATATATATTTATATATATGTTCTTTGGTTACAAAATGGCTGGGGGGCCGTATTCCAAAATATACAAGCATGTTGAGGTATATTATATATGATAGCCTTTTATCAGGCTTATATACAGCATGAGAGTTACATTTTGAACAAGCAGGCAAAGGGGTTGTCTATCCGAAGGCATGATTGGCTGCAATTGACGTATTCACTGCACTGTCCACTTCTTCCTCGTCCACGGGCTCCTCGGCGGCACTGGCAGCATCATTTGGCACAACCGCCATTGGCGGTGGAAACACTAGGTTCCTGAAGTCAGTATACCAGTCTACATCGTAGAAAGGTATCAAGTTGTAGCTCTGAAACAGGAAGTGTAGGGCCTGAGTAACCCTCTGCTGGTGTTGGTCACGGGTCTGCAGGCAGAATCCGCTGAGGAATGATAGCCAAATGACGATAACTTCTTCTTCAATAAAGCGACGCAGGTCACTGGCTGTTGGCAGACCTATCCCATAGGCAGCATGTGCAACGACCTCACCAAGACCATTCAGGTATTTTTTCGTTAAGATTTCTTTAACCAGCTTCAGGATAAGTGGCTGAGGAATGCAAATGTCCAGCATGGACACTACAAAGTGGGAGCATACGTCGGTATTCACCCTATATTTATCCTCATATTCTATGCAATCCTTGCCTAAGACCCACTTAATGGCTACCAAAACCAGAGAATGCTTGTTCTTCATCATCCTTTTTAGTCTCCTAGTTGAGATCTCACCTAGGAACACCATCTGTGACTTATACGAGGTTAGACGAATTGGGGTATCCATCATTTTGGTATTGTCCCTAAGTTTCTGAGCTAATGCCAAATTTTTTTACCACCTAACCTATGAAAAGACTTGCTTAACGCTCTGCTACTGACCTATCACTTCTCAAATGCTAAGTATGTTTTTCTCACTATCTACTGGCCTATTTATAGAAAAATTGACAAGGCACATGCTAATCCGCCTCTAAAAAACGTGATGTTATGCTAGCTGCTATCTCGAAAGATGATTCTGCATTTGCTCACATTTTCGGGCTAGTTACATCCGTGATAGCATGACTCGATGCGTGCTTAATTAAATGAAGCTGATTAATTAGTTTTAAAAAGGTGGCGCTTGTTGGTGGAGAGACGTATGGCCATAGGCTATTGTGTCATCTCTCAAGTGCGTCCCAGAGCCCAAGGCAATACTCATATCTTTTTAGGCGGTGATCGTTTGCTTGGCACAATCATTCCAGCTGGGATATTAATTGTCAGCACATGCTAACGCAGGGTTGGCAAGCCGGTTGCAGGATCAAGTTCCAAGGAGATCATGACGTATCACATGATCGCCCAAATGCAATAATGAATTCTAGCCGCCTTGGAATAGCAATCAGTTCATCTTGCACGAGTTGCAAGATTAACGGTACATGCCGAATTAAATGCAAAAGGCTTGCTTTCGCCTACCACCTTGGGAAAAGTTGCTATTATTGCATGGAAAGGCTTAATATTTCAAAGTCTTTTTACAAATGCAAGGAGAAGTGCAGACTTGTGTTCTGTCTGTCTATCCAGAGCCAAGCAGTAGTCACAGACCAGGAGCTTACAAAATCTTCAGAGAAGGAAAATGTCAGAATCTTCAGCTCAACCAATGCAGGAGGAAATTAGCTAGGAACTATTCACGGCTATTCATTCTTCAATTGAGGTATATGTCTATGAGGATGTGGCATACGCTACACCTGGTATACCCAACAAGATGAGAAGAGCCTACATGGAGGAGCTGGATAGACCCAAGAAATGGAGTAACCAGAAGAAGGTTGAGAAAAAATAGGACAATATCTATGACCCAAGGCTCGCGAAAAACCCTAAGTCCCTCAGAGAGGCAGCTTTTGCAAGGTTATCAGCACCAAGGACGGACCAATCCATGACAAGTAGAGTCTGGTATCGTAGTCCCCCACAATACATGGTCCCATTGGTGTAGTATTGTCCAAAAGTGGTCGATGCTACTATTCAACACTATAATCCAGATACCCACTATATTGAAGGCCACAACTTAAGGGTGCATATCAGCCCAAAGGCCATTTGACACATGTTATATATCCCAGATCTAAGTAAAAGGAAGGAGACTATCGAGCCCTTTCGCCCAAGCAAGGAAGAGAAAATATGGAGGAAAATGAAAACTAGTTCGGAGTTCTTGTTAGAGGAGACTAATAATAAAGACATCTCAACCGTTAAAACGCCAAGTATTCCGTTGTCTCGCAGTGCATTTCGCGACGATCTCCAGGACACCATGTCCATGCTGGCATTTTTTTGTGGCCAAGACTCCGATGAGAAGATAGAAAGCTTTCAGTTAGGATTGACAATGCAATTTCGCAAGTAGCATGAACTCTTCTAGTATGATTTTGTTGAGTTCATGGTTGAAGAAATGAAACAACAAATTGAAAATTATTAGGTGGAGAAAAAGTTTAGGTTTCTTTCCTACCTAGTCCATATGTTTCTGCATCAGAATCCGGATTTCTTCGCTCGATTTTTTTCGCTATCAATTTTTGATAAGCAAAATAAAAGGAAGTCGGTGTCTACATGGACACCTTTCCTTTCTGCATCATATGACTATTATGGGTTTGCAGACTATTTCATAGCCCCAGTTTTGAACAATTTAATTGGAGAAGGTGCTATTGTCTGACTCGATAAGGAGTAGACCAGATTTATGCAGAGCTACACCCCTGCTTGTGACTGGTTCTTAGGCAGGGATTTTACAATCCTTTGAATGCGGGGTTTTACTAGCAAACTTTTCCTACTCCCGGCTTGCGTCATAGATAGAGTGCTCGCGCTGGAAATATTTCGGTAGGTATGTGTCATTGATTTCACTTTCTATAGCAGCGGAAAGGTCAAGAAGAAGGGATTCTTCACTTGTCTGAAGAATTTCAAGTTGGTAACTCTGATTAAAAAATAATCGCACCAGTTGTTAGAGGACAAGCTGACACATCTAGGGTTGGTACTGATAAATGATAAGTGGGAATACAACCCTTTCAATGACTTACCAGAGCCACATATGAAAGTTACCCATGTTTCCCAACCATACTGGGAGAAGCGGCTTAATCCATGAACAGATAGAGATGAGGATTTTGTTGAATTAACGCAAATCCCTACGCCGGACACTAGAGGCCCATGACACAAGTTCTACTTTCATGTGGCTGTGGCCAAGGATAATGTTCCCATGGAGCGCAGCATGTACAACAAGTTGAAGAGGGATGAGGAATGGAGTGATGAAAAAATAAAAGCTTTCTGGAAATATCGCTAGGAAGTAGCACAGTTGGATGCTCCTTACAATCAGCTAAAGGATGACCAGGAATTTGAAAGATGGTGGAAGGAAGGCCACCCCAGCCTGAGCTCTAGTGTTGATAGGAGTGAAGAGGGGGAGGAATCTGAGGAGCATGAAGAAGAAGCGGCGGCATCGTCCTCCTCAACGCAAAGGGGAAAGGTTTCTAGGCATGCCGCCTATGTGGCCACGAATGTACGTTTTAATATATCAAGAGGCTCACATACACTCACTTGGGCCACTAAACCATCCAGGCTAACGCCTCAGTGGATGGATTCGGCTGCCAAAGTTAGTGAGCGTCTGCCTACGAAAAGGCAGCGCACAGAAAGTATTATTGAAGGGGTTTTGCAAGAACCCGCCAGAGGAGAAACACCCGCTACTAGCCAAATACCGGAGTCTGCGGGGAGTCACAAACAATTCTAGAACCACCGTTGACCAGTCAACAGGTACATTTCGCTCCTTCTCTTGCATCTCATTCCTTCGTATCCGCCCCTGCTTCACTGGCAACTCTTGCCATAAGTCCGAGCCCTCTACCTTCTACTTTTGGTCCAACTTATTCGGTTGGATTCGCCCAGTTTTTACAAGCCCACCCGATTGTAATTACTCCTCCGAGTATGCTCACGCCTACCGCTGCCGCTCAGACTTTCCTTGTCTCACTTTTAGAAAACGTTCCCCCTGTTAGTGCCCATTCTTTTTCCGCTATGCTTACAGATCCTCTTCCATTGCAACAAGCTGACACCCCGTTAGCAACTACCCTTTCCTGGCCAATGAGCCTTACGACTGATTCCCCGATTCAGCTGCCACAAATTCCTAGCTCTGTTGATAGTTCTCAGACCAAACTATGGAATGTGCCGCACTTATCTCCACAAACAGTCACTCTCTAGAAGAAGCCAATGCGTGTGCCTATGAAGGTTACCTATCCCTATGCCCTGCCTTCTGGTGCTCCTTTTGCATGTGTGCTAGTTTCATCACCAGTCGAATTCATAGTATAGATAGATTGTGGAAAAGAGGCATGCGCGAATAGAATGAGGAAATGCAAGGCAAAGGATGACAATGCTCCTGCCGAACCGAGAGTACAAGCTCTGTATGATGAGGCTCGACAAGAATTAAAATTCACAACCATGCACCCAAGGGTAAGCAAGCCTCAGGGAGAAATGCAACCCGAAGACTATGAGATATATGCTGTTGGACTCGACATGAAGGTAGCCCAGCCATAAGATAAGGTCGAAATCATGGAGGAAACGCAACAGGTAGTCACTTCCGACTTCCTCAAAATTGGTCACCAGTTAAAGAAGAAGGATGAGCAGCTCAGGGCAGCCATGGAAAGGGCGAGTTTTTTGGAAACAAAGGATAAATACTTAGAGGTAGATATCGCCCGAATGACTGAAAGGGCGCTGACAGCAGAGAATGAGAGGAACAAGCTTCAGGGAAAAATTGCAAAAACCTAGGTTGCTGACCCAGGCATAATAAAAGAACTACAAAACAAGAACCAAGAAGCGTGACAGAGCCTATAGTTAAAAGAGGAAGAGCTTGAACGCATCCGCCTTGAGCATAGTCAGGGGATGGCACAAAATGGTGAGGAGTTGGAGCGCCTACAAGAGCATTATGAGCAAAGAGTACAGGAGAAAGAGGCTGAATTTAAAGGCTTGAAGGCTAAATTGGAGGAAGAGCTCCGAGAGACGAATGCTTCTCTGGAAGAGCAATCAGCGAACCACTCCTGAGTTGAGCATAATTGGAATAAAGAAATGAGCAGCTATGCGGAGCAGCTGGCGTCCGAGAAAAGAAAAAATATAGAATTAGCCGAGGCCCTTATTTCAAGAGACGCAGAGATTTCTTCACTTAAAGCCTCTCTGATGCCTTCCCCTGCCCAACTTAATGTCATTCCGCTGGTTAAGAAATTATACATTTCTCACTGGGAGAAAGTCAAGACCTTTTGCCTAACACTGCAGCCTACTCTCTGGTTTATCAACAAGGCATCAAGGCTCAATCAAGAGGCAAACAATATAATTGAGTAGTTCCCGCGTTTCTTCCTAGAGAAGGTTCCTGAGTTAAGGGACTTGCTCAACAAGCTATACTCCGTCTCAGATGAAATCCTTGTCAGGGCAGGTATCGAAGATCGGGACGCTGCTGCTCAAACAACAAATAAATTTATTAATTTTCAATCCACTTTTCAGCGCACTAAGGCAGCCGCAACTTTTCTAGGTAAGGCACTGGATGACATTTGAGGAAGTTTTTCTGAATTAGGCAAGATGGGGCTACCGTCCCCGTTCCTTGAGGATGGATCTATTGCCACAACTACACAGATTGCTAAGGTTATTGAGCAGAAAGAAAACGACCTGGAGGCTTTCAGGGAGTTCAGCAGCTCCCCAACGACAGCCGACATTGAAGAAGTTATTCATCCACTATCGCAGCTGCTTTCCCATATACAAGCAGGCGCCGGTCTACCCGATGTGCTGCCTCACAAGGAAGATATTGATCTCCATGGAGCACAGGAAAATTTGCGTAGCATGGCAAAGCCGTCCGAAAATGAATGGTCGCTCTTGCAGGCGGCTCTTTCCAAACTCTGACTCTATTAACCCTATGGATAAAGCTCTGGTCTGCAGCACCAGAGAGATTTTTTTGGGTTCTCATTTCCTTATATGAAATTCCCCTGATAGTCGCCAAAAGCTGTTAAAATAAATATTTCAGCAGCTCCCTTCGGGTTTCTTTTGTATTGTGTGTGCGCCGACCTGTGCATCACCGAGTTTATTTGGTTTTCCATCAAGTTTTGATCTACCACTTTGCGTATCTTCTCTTCGCAACTTCGGGTAACGGCTTCCCTTTCGGGTTCTAAGGAGCTACGCTGGGCGTCCACGTGTCGCACTTGCAGGAGGTTTTATTTCTTATTTCCTTAAAGTCTTTTCGAGTTGCGAAAGGCTTCCCCGGGACTGTCATTTCTAAAGAGTGTTAGAGGGTCCTACATCATGCTACGTGGCGGCGGATCGCAAGTTTTTCATGCGGGAAGGAAATAAACAACCACGGGCTGCGAAATGCTTCCGCAGGGTTTATTTTTATTTCTAAAAGGTGTTGGCAGGTCCCACTTTTTGCTAGGTGGCAACCGTTCGCAGATCTTTCAACGCAGTAAAGAAATAAATAGCCGCGGGCAGTGAAACGCTGCCATGCATCTTTCACACCCGGTTGATGCAACTTTCTCTCCACTGCGGTAAGTTTCTCGGCCCATTGGACACGTGTTGCATCTTCACAATCTCTCGATAGCAATGAGAGAAGTTTTCATACGGGTAGCGGGAGGCTGCCACGTGCCTTACAACTGATTTGTAGAGCGGGTGATAGGCGGGCTAAGGGAGATAATGCTATTGGGTGCCGCTCATCATAAGTCATTTACAACGATGGATGACACTTGTCACCTCGAGCCTGGCCAGGACCATTGCCATTATTACGAAGGATGCACTTGCACCTAGATGACTGGATGCTGTGTTCTAGCTCGATGCCGTTGTAACGGCCTTAGGAATCTTCTGATTCATACATCATTGCAGGGGATTGCAGAATCTTTTCTGTTGCAGTTCTCCAAAGCGGTGGGAGGTTTCTCTTTCTGCTATATATACTCTCTTTGTCGATGAGAGAAAGGTCCAATTTTTTTGAGAGAAACACACTGGTTTTTAGTAAGAGACACCAGACCTCTTTTACTATTTTATTTGCAAGAAACTTTCAGACTGTGCCAACTATTCGGCCTTTCTGTTTTTCATGTTTTGATTAGACTGTAAACTGTGTTTTATAATTTCTTAAACATTTCATTTGAGGAACTTCTATATATGTTGAATACAAGCTTGCTTACCTAATTCATGTCTAATGAATCTTCTTGGTAGTGAGGATATATGCAATATTATTTTATGTCAATAAATGAATTGTTTATGCTATAGCTTTAAGTCTTCGACATTTTGGAACGCAACAACACCATTCAGACCCTTAAATCTATGATTTATCCTGCCCATCAGTAAATTTTGGCACATCGCCTTAGATTAGACTTTGCTTCATTATATCCATTTCCTTTTCCCTTTCCAAAACCCATTATAGAAGAAGCTGACTTCTTTAAAAATCTAGAGGTCACTCAGTTTGGCGCAAAAGGGTCCCCCTTAAACTGAGTTTCCCATAAGACACTGTTACCTCATCAATTTTTGGCGTCAACAGAGACCATGGTTCACCATTTAGCAGTATATCCAGAGGCAAATCCTGTTAGACAAAAGCTTCGAAAAATGTACCCTCAAATCGCCCTGCTAGTCAAAATGGAGCTAAAAAAGCTATGAGATACAGGATTCATCCGATTGATAGATTATCCAGAATGGGTATCAAACTTGGTACCTATTTCAAAACCCGATGGGAACATCAGAATTTGCACAGACTTCAGAGACTTGAATAAGGCATGTCCAAAAGATGACTTCCTACTTCCAAACATTGATATGATTGTAGACATGACAGCGGGACATGAAATGTTGTCACTAATGGACGGATTCTCAGGGTACAATCAGATCATGATAGCTAAAGAGGACCAACATAAAACAACTTTCACTTGTCCATGGGGGACCTACTACTGGAACATGATGCCATTCGGCTTAAAGAACACAAAAGTAACATAGCAAAGGGCTATGGCATTGATATTCCATGACATGATCTATAAGACAGTCGAAGACTATGTTGGTGATATTCTAGCTAAATCTAGAAAGAGAAAAGATCACATAGCAACCCTAAGTGCCATCTTTGATAGACTGGAGGAGTACAAGGTTAGATTAAACCCAAAGAAGTGCATCTTCGGCATACAATCAGGAAAGCTCCTAGGATATATAGTGTCAATGAGGGGTATTGAGGTAGATCCAACAAAGGTAAAAGCAATCCTTGAGATGGAGGCACCAAAAATATTAAAGCAATTGAGAGGTCTCCAAGGCAGACTCCAATCCATTCGAAGATTCATAGCGCAACTGACAGACAAAAAAAACCCATATTCTCACCTACTCCACAAGGGAGTAGTGTACAAATGGGATACCAAGTGTGAAGAGGCATTCAACAAAATCAAGGAATATCTACTGACACCACCCATCTTAATGCAACCCATCTCAAGGAAACCATTGATCCTATATGTATCAGTAACAATAGTAGCCCTTGGAGCTCTCTTAGCTCAACTGAAAAAAATGGAACATAAAGGGCTATCTATTACATCAGTAGAGCAATGGTTGGGCATGAGCTAAACTATTCATTCATCGAAAAAGCATGCCTCGCAGTAGTGTTTGCATCATAGAACTTCAGACATTATATGTTGGAACACAAAATAAAACTCATCGCCAAAATCGATCCTCTCAAGTACTTATTATCAAAGGCAATGCTCACAGGAAGAATGGAAAAATGGGTAATGATACTGTTAGAATACGACATTGAATATGTGGAACGGAAGGCAATCAAAGGCCAAGTCATCAAAAAATAGCTTGCAGAAGCAACAATCTATTTTGAGAATCCTCTTGTCTCAGAGTTTCCAGATGAATCTATTTTCAATCTCAACGTAGCTGACCATTGGAAACTATACTTCGATGGCTCATACATGCAACACATATCAGGAGCTGGTGTTTTCTTTATCACACCACAAGGGGATTGCATACCAAGGTCCTACAAACTAGCATTTCCCTGCACCAATAACATTGTGGAATATGAGGCTTTAACCATAGGTCTCAGAATAGTAGTGTAATGGAACATTATAGCTCTCAGAGTATACGAAGACTCCCAATTGATAATAAATCAAGTGAACGATGAATACCAGACCAAGGATGATAAGCTCACTCCATACAAGAAATTGGTGGAGACTCTCAAAGAATCCTTCATCGAAATTACATTTGAGCAGATACCTAGAGCCAACAATAGAGCAGCAGACGCCATGACAACAATTGGGTCCCTACTGGACATCCCCAACAATGTTCCAAAATATGAATTCTTGATAGAGCAACTTCTCATGCCCGCATTCGAGGTACTAGAATTAGAATTCATGTGTGAAATTGTTGGTCCCGGTGATCCTTAGTATCACGACATTTACACATACCTTCGAGTAGGAGTCATACCCGCCGATTTACCCTCAAACCTAAAATGAACCTTTGTAAAAAAGGCATCCAGATTTGTCATCCTAGGAGATACCCTATATCGAAGAAGCATAGAAGGAACCCTACTACGTTGCTTAAATGCTGAGGAGGCATTAACCGCTCTAACTAAAGTACATAATGATATCCATGGTTCGCACTTGAGTGGAATGACCATAGCCAAGAAACAGCTGAGGATGGGGTATTATTGGCCCACAATGGAAAGAGAGGCACATGATTATGTTAGAAAGTGTCTACAATGTCAGCAACATGGGGACCTCATCCATGCTCCAGCTCAAGAGCTTCATTCTATCATCACACCATGGCCCTTTTCACAGTGGGGACTCGATCTCATTGGGAAAATCACACCCACCTCATCTAACGACCACAAATTCATCATAACCACAACAAAGTACTTTACTAAGTGGGTGGAAGCCATACCCCTGACGTATATAACTGGGAAGCAGATTTCAAAGTTCATCCTGAAGTATCTCATTTGTCGCTATGGTGTTTCACAAGCCATTATCTCAGATAATGGGACACCATTCAAGAATTTGGAGGTTCATGACTTATGCAAAAAATTCAAAATCCAGCATCGCTTCTCCACCCCATACTATCCCCAAGGAAATGGCCAAGTAGAAGCTACAAACAAGACCATTATGAAAATCTTCAAGAAAATAGTCAATGACGTAGGTCGTGATTGGCACTTACAGCTTAATCCCGCCCTCTGGGCCTATCAAACTAGTATCCGCACACCCACCGACGCCACCCCCTTCTCCCTGGTCTATGGATCAGAAGCTCCCATCCCTCAGGATATCACTGTAAAACCTCATCACAGATGAAGAGTATCGGGTATCAAGATTAAACAAGCTAGAGCTACTGGATGATCAACGTATGGATGCTTTGAATCATTTGCAAGTCTATCAGAATAGACTCAAAAGGAGCTACAATAAGAAAATCAAAAGTAGGACATTCCAAGTTAGAGAACTGGTATTGAAGGAGAATCAAAAGAATGTCCCAAAACCAAGCAACAAAGACAAGTTTGAACCTAATTGGTTGGGACCATTCATCATCACAACAAGTTACAAATTAGGGGCATATCAGCTATCAACACCCGAAGGGGAACCTTTGCAAGAGCCCATGAATAGCTCTCATCTCAAAAATTTTTATGGCTAAATCTTTCAAGGTATAGAACCAAAAAATTCAAAAAAGAAAATGTCCTAAAAAAATGGTTACTTCGGTGAAAACCTGGCAAACAGCGTGACAACAAAAAAATTCAAAAAAGAAAAAAATCAAAAAAATTAGAAAAATGATAAAAAATAGCAAAGAGAAAAAACCCGTCCTCTAAGTGAAAACCACTTCGGTGGCACTTTGGGCAAGTACCTTGGTGAAAACCTGGAAAATAGGCACTTTGTGTATATAAACACTTTTCATCCACCAGGATCTTTATGGCTTGTTCTGCATCACCCATCCATCATCCATCGCATTTGGATCTCCATCCATCATTCATCCACCCACATCCACATCATAGCTTGGTCCTGTTTTCGTATCATGATAACTTCTAGTACTACTCGGCCCATCCTCAAGGTCAGTTTGTCCTGCCTTTATCGAAGTAGTCTATTGCATCATGTGGGGGCATGTTCTCATTAGATCAAATTCATGTATATTCTTAAAGTCCTAAAATCAGAAAAAATCCAAAAACATCAAAACATCAGAAAATCCAAAAACGTCAGAAATATTCGAAAAAAAATCCAAAAACATCAAAACATCAAAAAATTCAAAAACATTAAAACATCAAAAATCCAAAAACATCAAAACATTAGAAAATATAAAAACATCAAAAATCAACAAATCCAAAAATATCAAAACATCAGAAATCCAAAAACATCAAAAATCAAAAAATCCAAAAACATCAAAACATCAGAAAAAATCCAAAAAAACATTCAAAAAATCATCAAAATCCCAAAACAGGTCAAAAAGTCAAAAATAGAGTCATCTTGTCGAACTATGGGTCTCTGAGCCTTGGACGTAGGCAAGGTTGATCTTTGATCATCCCCCGAGACACTTATGCCAGTCCTTTAGGCGTCCATAGCAATATACTGACATTTCATCATGTATATCTCCATCTGTAAATCGGTCAAGTCGTCAGTCAAACTACGTGGTCTCTGCGTGTATAACGTAGGGAAGGATAATCTATTGATAAGCCCTCCAAGCCCCTAGGGTAGGTCTTTAGGTAGTCTCTTAGTCAAAATCTCAGAAAACCCCAAAACATTGGAAAACCAAAAAAATCAAAACATTTGAAAATCTTGAAAAAATACCAAAAACAGCCTCAAAACATTGAAAAACATCAAAAACACCCAAATATTTGAAAACTCCATCCATCTCATCTTGCTTGCACCTGCAATAACACCATCCATAATAAACTAATCATCATCCTTAACTTTTGGTGAAACAGTTAGAAACAAGTCTAACAAGTTAAAAGTAAAACTCAAAAACATCAAGTCTCAGGTTTAAGTTAGTACGTAAACAAGTTGGTCAATTCTTTGTGTCGATAGTCCATCATCCAATCAGTCCCATATCAATCATTTGATAACATCATGTCCTAGGATGTATCCTTCCTACAAGGGGCATTATTTATTAGAAAGAGCACTTTGGATAAACGAAATGACATGCCACCATCCACTAACATGTCCTAGGATGTATCATTCCTACAATGGGCATTATCTTTTGGCAATAGTTTCGGTTCTTATCGTTAAAAACATAATTCCCTTTTGGTTAGCGGTATTGAAGAACATGAACTTGTTTGTGTGCTTTATCTTTGTCTTTTGACTTATCTTATTGCGCTTAGTCCAAGGACCTCTTGATGATATCCGAACAAAGGATTTAGAGAGATAGGAATGGGGCAACGATCATTATCCTTTTGTCTACTATGCTTGTTGGAAATTCTTGTAAAATAACCTTGGTGAATACTTGCTCTGTTAGATATGTATAGAGGATGTTTTGGACAACTTGTTGACTATTGCATTGATTTGTTATACCTTTTTGTGTTTTGGTCCGAGATGTTTGAAACTTCTAAAGTGCATCCTAGCAAGGTTTCCATATGTCAGGTGTGAACAAGAATACTCCTATCTATTTGTCAAGTCAAAGTCCATCACACTAAGTACAATGCCATCCTGACCCTTTATACCTTGATGCATCGTGCTTATGCGTGTTATCAAACATAAGGTAAGTGACCCTTTTAAAATCCTAATCCTTGATAAGAAAATCATCCATTTCTCATCATCATATCTCATAAAGTTGGCTTGTTGGATCCTCTTGTCATCATCTAATTTCTTATTTTCCACACTAACATCACATCATGAATAGTTAACCATCATCACCAAAGCATCCATCATGCATCCATCCTGCATCCTGCAACCATCAGTATTTTGCATATCATCTCACATGCATGTTTATCATCATAATATAGATCTGTTAGTTTAAGCATCTCATAAAATCATACATTTGCATAGTCATAGCATATCACATCATCCATTTCATCCATCTCACATCGTATCATCATTTAAGTTGTTTAGGATAATATAGATTGGTTATTCTAAGCATCTTAAAACCATCTCATTTGCATCATCATTATAACCATCCATTTTGAACCTCTTTATCGTGAGATTGACCTTCAAATTTGAATCTTTTTGCTCAATCTCTCGAGGGGGCAATGTACTAGTGTACTTCTTTCCGTTGGGGCATACAAAAAAAAAAGATTTTTTTTGAATTTTGATTGCGGTAAGTCTATTATTAGAACCAACACAACAAGTACATTGCTTCAAAGAGGGGAAAAATGTAGATATGCAAAATTAGCACCATGCATTTAATTAGGTCTATTCATCAAGTAAACCAAGTTCACATTCATCCACTCATTAAATTAATCAAGTTCATTAAATCCATTCATTAGGTAAATCAGGTTCATCATCCATTTAAATTGAATAAATTAACTTTATTTGATTTATACCTATCATTACCTCATTTGATTAAATAAATCAATTTTAATCAAACCATAACACTTCATTTTTCATAAACCATCTTCTAAGTTCATTCCCTACAAATTAATCAACCTTTATCTTGCATCATCCCTTAATTAAATAAACCAGACTTTATTTAATTAAATCTCAAAATTCATACTTCTCCCTCTTGATTTAAATACATCAAAATATTTAAGTCAAATGAGTCAAAACCCCTAATCATCATTTAAGATAATCTAATCCTAACTAATCTAATCTAACCACCCATCACATCCTCTAGCTTTTCCCACTTGCACCAATAAATCAATTTATTGATTTAGAAATTCATCATTTTCCCTCAACAAAGCATCTTTTGAGAATATTCTTCAAGTTTGAATATGAAGACAAGTTGACTTGTCCCTTCCAACATGGCAATAACTTCTATCTTACATGTCCCCCACTCAACATTTAACTTTCAAATTCAAATTTGAATCTCCCCCTCTTTGGAACATTGGCCAAAACTTGCACATTCCTCAACCTATCACAATGTGACAAGTGGCTTCATCTCATTGGTCAAATCATTATCCCACATTGCTCTATTTTTAGCTCTCTTCCAATTTGAAAATCTATAAATGAAGGCTTATTCTTCATCAAATCATCTACAATCTCATGCAAAGTCACTCTCTTCAATTGAGAACTGATTTTGTCCATCACCATATGTCATCAACATTTCATCAACATATCATGGAGCTTAGCAAAGGATTGGGAAAGGGATTCTTTCCATAGAAGCACCAATCCACTATGAGATAAAATTTTGATTATGTTTTTATATGCTTGCAATTTAGTGGTCTTTGTTCTACTTAGTTTGAATATTTTAGCATAGTCAAGTATTTCATAGGAATCTTAGATTAGATTATTTTGAATGGACTAACAGCTAACTGTGGTCGTTGTTTGAAGTAAGGCTAATTTAAGGTTCACAAATATGATATGATATGCAACATCTGACAGTTTGTGAATGCAGGATGGATGCATTGGTGATGTTTTTGATTTAACTATCATGGAACCATGTTAGCGTGGAGAGAAGAAAAAAGAAATGAGACAATGACAAGAGGATCTAACAAGTCCATGATTATGAGACTTTATTAGAGATGATAATGAATGATGATGATGATTTTCTTATCAGGAATTGCGATTTTAAAAGGGCTACTTACCTTATGTTTGATAACACACATAGATACGATGCACCAAGGTATAAAGAACTAGGATGGTGTTGCACCTAGTGTGATGTACTTTGACTTTTCAATCAAATAGGAGTACTCCTATTCACACCTAACATATGAAACCTCATTGAAAATGCAGTTCGGATATTCCAAACATCTCATACCAAAACATAGAAAGGAAAGCCTTTATATGTGGTCAACAAGACACCTAAAACACCTCCCTACACCCAAACAAAGCACACATGAACAAAGTTATATTACAATAACATCCAACAAGCACAACATATAAAAATATAATGATCGTTCCCCCATTCCTTTCTCTAAATCCCTTCATTTGGGACATCATTGAGAGGTAATCGAAATGAGCGCAATAAGATAAATCAACAAGAAAAAGATCAAGTAAACAAACAAGCTAATGTTCTTCATACCGCTAGCCAAAACTAAAATACAGTGATGCCTGATGTTTATGTGCATTGTAGGAATGATGCATCCTAGGACATGATGTTATCAGATGATTTAGGATTGAATGGATGATGAGCTATTAGTACCAAGAGTTTACCAACTTGTTTACCTACTAACCTAGATTTGAGACCCTGATGTTTGAGTTTTCACTTTTGAGTTGCTAGACATGTTTTTGACTATTTCACCAAAGGTTGAGGGTGATGATTGATTTATTATGAGGGAATGTTTATTTCGGGTGAAAGCAAGATGGGGATGGATGGATTTTTTCAAATATTTGGATGTTTTTGATGTTTTGAGGCTATTTTTGGTATTTTCAAGATGTTTTACAAATGTTTTGATGTTTTTCAAGATTTTGACCAAGAGACTATCCTAAAGACCTATCCTAGGGGCCTCAGGAGCTAATCAAAGATTAGCCTTGACTATGTTATACACGCAGAGACCACATAGTTCAACTGACACAGACTCAATTATTGATGAGATATGAACAAATGGATTTCCAGTTATTGTGACAGACTCCTAAATGAATGACCTAAGTGTCTCGGGGGATGATCAAAGATCAACCTTGCCTACGTTCAGAGCTCAGAGACCCGTAGTTCGACAAAATGACTCTGTTTTTGACATTTTTGACTTTTTGACCTATTTTCAGATTTTGGTATGTTTTGAATGTTTTTGGATTTTTTGATATTTTTGGATTTTCTAATTTTAAGGAAAACTTCAAGAATATACACGAATCCAATCTAATGTAAGAACATGCCCCCAACATGATGCAATAGACTACTCCAATATAGGCATGACAAACTGACCTTAGAAATGGGCCGAGTAGTACTAGGAGGGATCATGATACAAACAAAGGATCAAGCTATGATGCAGACGTGGATGGGTGATGGATGGAGATACGGAAGCGTGATGGATGAATGATACTAAATGAGCCATAGGGATCCTGGTGGATGGAAAGTGCTTATTTACACAAGGCACCTATTTGCTAGGTTTTCACCAAGGTACTTGCCCAAAGCTCCACCGAAGTGGTTTTCACTAGAGGACGATTTTTCTCTTTACTATTTTCAATCCTTTATCTAATTTTTTTGGATTTTTGGATTTACACCTTGTAAGATTAGGCATAAAACTTTTTGAGATGGGAGTTGATCATGGGCTCCTGTAGAGGTTCTCCTTCGGGCATTGATAGTTGATATGCCCCTGACTTGTAGCTTGCTATGATGATGAAGGGTCCCAACCAATTGGGTTCAAACTTCCCTTGCTATATGGATTTGGTACATTCTTCTAATTCTCCTCCAGTACAAGCTCTCCGACTTGAAAGGTCTGACTCCTAATCTTCTTGTTGTAGCTCCACTTGAGATGATTTTAGTAGGATTGCAAATGGTTTAAGGAATCCATGTGCTGCTTATCCAGTAATTCCAACTCGTTCAACCATGATACCCGATATTCTTCATCTGTAATGAGATTCTGTAATGATATCCTTAGGGATGGGAGCTCGATCTCAACGGGGAGGATGGATTCTAATCCGTAGACTAGGGAGAGTGGGGTGGCACTTGTTAGTGTGTGGATACTTGTTCGGTAGGCCCATAAGGCGGGATTCAGCTGTAGGTGCCAGTCATGACCAGCGTCATTGACTGTGTTTTTTAGGATTTTCAATATGGTCTTATTGGTAGCCTCAGCTTGGCTATTTCCTTAAGGGTAGTATGGAGTGGAAAAGTGATGTTGGATATTGAATTTTTGGCATAGGTCTTGAACATCCTGGTGTTTGAAAGGTGTCCCGTTATCTGAGATAATGGCTTGAGGGACACCGTAGCAAAAAATTAGGTAGTTTAGGATGAACTTGGATATCTAGTTTCTTGTGATATAGGTCATTGGAATGGCCTCTACCCACTTCGTGAAGTACTCTGTGGTGGTGAAGATGAAATTATGTCCACTGGATGAGGTGGGGGTGATTTTACCAATGAGATCGGGCCCCCATTGTGAAAAAGGCCAAGGTGTTACGATCAAGTGGAGCTCCTAAGTTGGTGCATGGATGAGATCTCCATGCTGTTGACACTGCAAGCACCTTTAGACATAATCGTGAGCTTCTTTTTCCATTGTAGGTCAATAGTACCTAGTCCTCAACAATTTCTTAGCCAAGGTCATACCACTCGAATGTGACCCACAAATGCCATTGTGTACCTCGGTTAAAGCAGTCAAAGCTTCCTCAACATTTAGGCATCATAAAAGGGTTCTTTCAATGCTCGTACAGTATAGGGTATCTCTTAAGATGATAAAACAGGATGAATTCTTGAAAAATTCTCTTTTGACGTTCGGGGTTATATCAGTGGGGAGGACTCCTATTCTCAAGTAGGTGTATATATCATGATACCAGGGATCATCGGGACCAACGATTTCACACACAAATTCAGACTTTGGTTCCTTGAATGATGGTATGGGAAGCTTCTCTACAAGGAATTCTTGCTTTGGGACATTGCGTGGGATATCCAGTAGCGATCTAATTGTTTCCATAACATCTACCGCTCAGTTATTTGCCCTTGGTATCTGCTCAAATGTGATATCAATGAAGAACTATTTGAGGCTTTCTACCAGTTTCTTGTATGGGGTCAACTTGTCATCCTTTGTTTGATATTCGTCATTGACCTAGTTGATGATAAGCTATGAATCTCTATAGAATTTAAGTGCCATAATCTGCCACTGCACTGCAATTCTCAACCCTATGACAAGAGCCTCATATTTTGCAATGTTATTTGTGCAAGGAAATGAAAGCTTGTATGATTTAGGTATGCAATCCCCTTGTGGTGTGATAAAGAAGATTCTAGCTCCTGACTTGTGTTGTGTGTAGGATCCATCGAAGTACATTTTCTAGTGATTTTCCACACTTAAGTTAAAGATTGACTTGTCAGGGAACTCTGATACGAGTGGATTCTCTAAATATATCGGTGCTTCTGCCAGCTGATCTTCAATTGATTATCCTTTAATGGCCTTCCATTCTACATACTCAATCTTGTGTTCTGCCAGGATCATAACCCATTTAGTTGTTTGCCCTGTGAGCATTGCTTTAGAAAGAAGATACTTGAGGGGGTCTATCTTTGCAATGAGTTTTATTTGATGTGATAGCATATAGTGTTTGAATTTCTATGCTGTGAACATGACTGCCAAGCAAGCTTTCTCAATGGATGTGTAATTCAACTTGTGTCCCACCATGGTTCGGTTGATGTAGTAAATAGCTCTCTCTTTCCCATTTTTGTCATGTTGTGCCAAGAGAGCACCAAGAGTTGTTGCTGTTGCTGATATATAGGATCAAGGGTTTTCTTGAAATCGGTGGAATGAGAACTAGTGGTGTGAGCAAGTACTCCTTGATTTTGTTGAATGCCTGATCACATTTCTCATCCCATTTGTATGCTACCCCCTTGTGGAGTAGAAGAGAATATGGGATAGCCTTGTCTTCTAGTTATGCTATGAATCGTTGGATGGACTGGAGTCTTCATTGCAAACCTCTGAGCTACTTCAATGTTTTCAGTGCCTCCATCTCAAAGATTGCTTTGACTTTGGTGGGATCTATTTCAATTCCTCTCATAGACACGATATACCTGAGGAGCTTTCCTGACTGTACCCCGAAGACACACTTCTTTGGTTTGAGTTTGACCTTGTATTCTTCTAGCCTATCGAAGATGGAGCCCAATGCCACTATGTGATCTCGACGTTTCTTTGATTTGGTCAATATGTCATCGACATAGTCCTCCACAGTTTGTGAATCATATCATGGAATATTAGTGTCGTGGCCCTTTGATAAGTAGCTCCTGTGTTCTTCAACCTAAATGGAATCATATTCCAGCAATATGTCCCCCATGGACAAGTGAAAGCTTTTTATGTTGGTCATCTTTAGCTATCATGATTTAATTATATCCTAAGAATCCATCCATAAGCGATAGCATTTCATGTCCTACCGTCATATCCACAATCATGTCAATGTTTGGGAGAGGGAAATCATCCTTGGGACATGCTTTTTTCAAATCTCTGAAGTCCATACAGATGCGGATGCCCCCAGTGGGCTTTGAAACAAGTACAAGATTTGAGACCCACTCTGGATAATCAATTGGTCATATGAATCTAGCATCTAGGAGCTTTTGTAATTCCATCTTGACCAACAATGCTATCTGGGGATGCATCTTTCTTAGCTTTTGTCTCACTGGCTTTGCTTAAGGATATATAGCTAGGTGGTGAACCACAACTTGTGGATCAAGGTTAGGCATATCGACATAGGTCCATGCAAAATTTATCTTTCTTTCCCTTAGAAATGCAGCTAGGAGTTCTTGTTCTTCTGTTGAGAGTGATTCTGTATAGAAGGTGTTATGTTGCGTTTCTTCTGTTCCCAAGTTGATTGGATTACACTTCTCTACTAAGACTGTTGACTTCTCCTAAAGAATAGAACTAAAGGGAAGATTGAATCCCTCATCCTCTGAAACCTCAGAGAGGTTTTCACCATTGGATGCGTCCTTTATTTTTACTATTTTTGGGTTAGAGAGTGCCATAGTGTGGTTTTCACTCAAAGACCTAGAGATTATTCTTAAATTTTCACTTTTGTGACTGAAGGATTCAATCATTTCCCCATAATAGGCATGTGTGTCTAGCACGATGTCGAACCCAACTTTGTGATCTCCACATGGTATAGTATCCCATAATCCCATGAATTCTGAGAGTGCCTCATCATTTTCGAATGTGTCTAGAATTGGTGGTCCTCGTTGGTTGTAATCAATGAGTTGGGGATAGACTAAGTTTAACTCATGGGTTTGGTTGTTTGAATCAAAAGATAGGGTACTAATCATGAGAAGAGAGGAATCCTCGAATAGCATGGGTAAATTAGTTATGGGGTCTTCATCACTACACACATCGGTTATGTCAAAGGTATAGTTGTCTAAGGGTAACCGTGTGGACACCAGTAACTAAGGGGGAGCGTTGAATTTTCTAACCGGGGCATCTTTGCCAAGTATGGTTACCTTTGGAGGGGTATATCTGAGGCAAAGATTTCTCATACGCTTCTTAGGAATGAGAGGTACTAGAAGACCGATGTCATTCTTCCCAATTTTCTTGTTTCTATTATAGCCCATACCTAGCATCATTTGTAGTCCTTTGTTGCTATCATCCATGGGAAGATCAGGCATGGGCCTTTCATCTTGGTATAGAAAACTTGATATGTCTTTTTCATCTACCACTTCTTGACTTAGGTCTCCCCGACATCTGAATTTGGAGGGGTTTGCTTTGAAGGTTTGGGATGATGTCTCAATCGGTTGGGGCTGCCTGCAAGAACTAGGAGATTGAGGTAACTCTCTTACTATGAAAGAACTCTTCTTCATTATGTAATCCCCACACCCATTGTCTTGGATAATCTCTTTGATTTCAGAGATGTCAGGAATAGTGGGTGTCTTTTTCTGCAAAGTGGAGGCTAAAATAGTTGGGTCTACATAGGGGGTTGAAGGGCCTTCATCATTCTTTGGGAGTTGATGGATTTTAGAGTACTTTGCTTCTAGATTCTTGCAATAATAAAAGGGCTTGGGATCACCATGGACTGTGACCTCTTGGTTTTGATAGGGGAACTTCACACATTGATGGAAGGTGGATGTGACAACTTGCATCCCATGGATCCATGGGCGCCCCAGGGGGATGTTATAAGGCATATCAAGGTCAAGGAACTAGCATGTGGTTTCCATGATGGTTGGCCCTACTTGAATAGGGAATTGAATAGTGCCTTGAGACACTCTTTCCTGATCATCATATGCTTTGATTGTTATACCTTTACCTTTTTCGATGGTATCCTCGGAGAATCCCAAATTATTTATTAGCTTAAGTGAACATATGTTTAGACCTGCACCCCCATCCACCAAGACCCTATTGAATTTGTTTTTATGGACCAGGACTTCAAGATGGAGTGCAATGTTATGAGATGGTTGAGTGGGAAATTCTTGATAAAAAAATGTTAGGAGATGCAGGGTGGTGAGGTGTTCAACCATAGCTTGGAAGTGGTTAGCATCAAAATCCGCAGAGATGGTGGATGAAGCCAATGCTTCCTCTAGGATTTTTCTATGTGCTGGTGAGATCTTCAGTAACTCCATGATGGAGATCTGAGACATTATAACCATTGGGAACATATTTTAGATTTGAGGTGGATGCCCTAGGTGGCTGTGATGATCCAACAATGGTAACTTTTCTGCCATGTGTGGTGACTCCACAATTGGCCTTGGCTCCCTTGACATTAACAACAGTGACCCATTCATCTAGGGATGCGACAACATGATCGTAAACATGGTTTACATTTCCATACTTTTCCTTTCCATGGTTATTCCCTTTATTGTGATCCGACATTGGATTCGTGTATATCTTAAGATCTTGATTATCTACAGGTTGTTCAACGTTTATGATTTTGTCATCGATAAGGTCTTGAATCAGATTTTTCAACCTCATACAACTGGCCATTGTGTGCCCTTTGATTTTATGAAAATTGCAAAGGTGGTTTTCATTGTACCATGGCGGTTTCACTTGGGGCTCTTGATAATTCTCATAAATGGGAATTTTGATGAGATTCTCGTTTACCAATTTCTTCATGACAGATTCGATTGATTCCCCAAGGGGTGTGTATTTTCGTTTGGGGGGATACTTGTTTCGTAGGGGTGATCTCCCTTGATTATTCAAATTGTTGACCGCTTGATTATTAGGTGGTTGCTGTGATACTTTGTTGGCTTATGTGTTGTTTTGATTGTTGCCTTGCAGTTGTTGGTATGATTGGGTGTTTTTTTTTGGAGAACTGATTATGACCTTGGCGTCAACCACACCATCATTAGTGATATTTTTGTTCTTCGCCCATGTGTGAGGTTTCTCATTGTAACTGGTGGATGGGAAATTGTCTTGATATTCTTGATATGTGGGTGTCCCCCCTTGTGCAATAAGGGCTCGTTCGATGTTGAGTTCCTTGGGGATCAAATGGTCGTATGTGGTGATACATTGCATCTTTAGATGGAAGGAAAAGGTTTTTTGAAGATTGGCAATGATGGTGCAAATTTGTTGTTCTTCTAGCATGGTCCATTTTCTCCTATTGGCCTTGGATCACCATCATTGTAAGAAGGAAGAAAATGTTTCCCCTTTAGCTTGTTTGAGAGTAGATAGTTCATCTAGACTCACATCCATACCTATGTTGAATGCATAGTTTTGTATGAATGTGTCTACAATTTCTTGGAACTTTTTGATTCTAGGAGGAAGGCGAGAGAACCATTCATTGCTGAGACAACCAAACTTTGAGGGAATAGTCACAATAGATATGTGTCATCATATGTAACTTCCATGCAATGTATCTGGAATTCCCTAATGTGATCTTTAGGGTTACCCATCCCACAATATTTGTCAAATTTAGGGATTTGAAACCCTTTTGGGAATGGTACCATCGCAAGACTTCTATCGAATGGATACAGGCACAAATTGCTTGGTGTTTTCATTGTTTTCCCAGATTGGAGGTCTAGCACTTGCTACGAGAGCAATTTGATTTATGTTGTTACATCATTTTGTGGATCAGGAGGTGGAGTGAACCTATTTTGAATTGAACATTCGAGTGATGGGTGGGGTGCTTTGCATGTTTGGGGGAGTTTGTTGCAAGCTTTGCTATGTGATCAATGCTTGTTGATATGCTTGAAATTGTTGTTATGCCAACAATGCTTGTTGTTGGTCTTGTTGTTGTTGTACAAACAATGCTTGTTGTTGGTCTTTCCACTACTGTGCCAACAATGCTTGTTGTTGGTTTTTCCGCTGTTGTGCCAACAATGCTTGTTGTTGGTCTTGCCGCTGTTGTGCCAACAATGCTTGTTGTTGGTCTTGCCGCTGTTGTGCCAACAATGCTTGTTGTTGGGCTAATAGTTGGGCTGCTTCTTGTTGTTCTTGGTACTATTGCAGGGCTTGTTGATATGCTTGCTATTGAGTTGCTTGCTGTTGTGCTTGCGCTTGAGCTTTTTGGGATATATATTGAGCTTGTCCTTGAGCTTGGGCCTATGTGGCTTGGGTGACTTGTGCAACTTGAGTTGCTTATGTAGCTTGGGAAGCTTGGGCGGCTTGATGTTGTTGCAACAAAGCTTGAGCTTGGGTAGCCTACTGTGATTGTTGTGTGGCTTGTTGCGCCTGCGCTTGTTGACCAGCTTGCGTGTTTTGCGATTGTTGAGGTTGGAGCTACTGAAGTGCCTTTTGATAGGCTTGTTGAGTAGCTTGTAATGTGATGCTATATTGGTTTTCCATGTTTGGTTTTGGTGGGGGTGGTGGAGGATTCAAAATTGTGTGAGATGTTGTGATGAGGGGTGTTGTTGGATTGATTTATGCGGTGGATGGTGTGGTTGATATGATAGGTCCTTGGGAGACCACATTTTGGGGTATTGTAGATGATGTGTTGATTGTTTGTGTTGTTTGGATTGTGGCCACCTGTTGTTGCGATATTGATGGCGTGATTAGATGATTCCGTATGATGGTTTGATTTACAACTGGAGGATTGTTTTGATTTTGTTGATTAAGGTTTGATAAAGGGGGTTTCCCTAAACCAAGGAGTGGTGTGGATGTTAGTGGTAGAGGTGGAAATGGTGGGAAGATGGGTGGTGTGCTCCCTTGAGAAAATGATGATGATGAGGGGTCAAAGATTCCCCCCTTGTCCAAATAGTCCTCCTTCTCCTTGTGAAGTCATGGGGAGAGAGACTTGTGTGTTAAGGGGGTATGCCGGTGTTGCGAGAAAAACAGTCATGAAAGACAAGTGGAATGTATGGGTGTTTCAAATTTTGAGGAAGGGATTGACCCAAGATGGTGTTTGCATCCAAGTCTTGGTTGTTAACAAGGGGATGTGTTTGAAGAGCATGAAGCAATGAGCTTCCCTTGCTAACAATAGGTTGAGTTGGAGCAATGGATGATGTGGTTTGTGGGATGGTTTGAGTGATGCTTTGAAAGGAGGGTGTGAATGAGACTGGTGGCATAATCCCAAGAGGTTCCTCCACAATAGTGCTCACATCATATTCGGAAGGGAGTTTAGCCCCTTCTTTTTCCAATTCCAGCATGTATTGTGAAGGATTAAGTTTCATCATGGCATTGAAAATTTTGTGAGTCTCAGGATTTTGGGCCATTTCTATGATTTCATCTTGCGTCATCCCTAGAACATTGTTGGTGATTTCCTCCACTTGGCCACCTTCTTCTTGAGGATCTTGTGGAAGTGGATGAATATTGAGTGTGAGATTGCTAGACCTAATGGGATTGATTTCGGGTGCAGTTTGACTCAAGTCACTTGAAGTGGATGTTTCTTTGTTTGTTTCCATGTTCTTCTTATGTTGAGATCTAGTTTGGACTATAAAATAAGGTTCAATTTTTAGGAATGTGGGAGGTGAACCTCTAACTCCTTGGATTGATCTAAACTTTAGGTACAAAAAAGAAAGTCTAAGATATTAAGGATCAAGGATGGTGATGAGGTAGTGAAAGGTGGGTGTTTTTGAATGATTGAACTCTTAAGAGACCTTGAAGGAAATACTGTACTTTAGGACTTTTGAATTTTTGATGTTGGATTTGATTTTGGATTTTTATTTTGATTTGATTTGGATTTGATAATGGAATCATAAAATCTAAGAGGTTAGATGTTGTCTTGGGGTAAATTTTCCCACAAGGTGATAATTTAACCAAGTGTATGAAGAAGGATGCTTCCACACACACTTAGTTAAATAAAGATGATTTTGATTTGGTTCAAAGGATTTGCCCAATGTCTAGTATGAAGGATTTTTTTCAAGATTTCCAAGAGTTGTTTGCGAGATGGATTTTGATTGATGTTTGAGGGATGGATAAGAGTGTTGATTTTGATCCTAAGAGACTTAGAAATACTTTTGTTTACTAGACCTAGGTGTTGAAGAACATGCTATACTTCCTATGTGAGATACTCAAACCTTTGAAAAAGTCTTGGATTTTGACAATAGTAAAATGAATACAAATTGGGATTGTTCTTTGATGCACGTTTGTGTATAAGAGTGAATTTTCACCCTATGTGCAATTCCCCTTTTTTCCTTTACCCACCTTAGAAAACCAAAGTCAGAGGCTTAAATTCACTTAAGCCTGCTGTTGGTGGTCCACGTGGAGCCTATTCTACATGTCGGTGGAAGCATTTTTTTTGGGGACGCCTGTGCGATGCGTAGATGTCCATGCAACACGTTTACATCCCTGGCAGATTCCTGTGGCTGAGCCAACAAAGGCATTACTCTTCCCATTGGTAGCGAAGTTGTAATGCCTTCTTCAGCCAACTGACCCAAATATGGCCATTTCTCTTCATCTCTCCTTCATATTCACTCCTTCAACAAGAATTTCAGCTCTTCGCATCTTCTCCCAAGCATCAAGCCCTCTCTTAGCTCTCCAAACACTTTACACTTCACTGTAGGAACATAAACACTCCACCACTTCAGTAGAGCAAGTGTGGAACAAACACCATAGCAGCAGAGGCTTGAGTTCCTCTCCTTTTCTCCCCCATTAGCCTTGAGCGCTTTTGGTGGAGGTGGTAAGCTTTCACTCCTCTCTATTACTTGGTTGAGTAGCATAACACTATTTTGTAGTTCTTTAAGTGCTCTTTACTTCATTTCTACTTTCTCTATCTATTTGGTTGTCTGTGGAGGTGGGAACACCAAAATGAGACCTGACTAAGGCAGGCCCCTATACAACCACCCAACATTTTCCCTCTCTTGTGTGTAGGTATTGAAGACACTCACGAGCTGGAAGCTTCATTACTCGCACGGTTGTAAGTATTTCCCTTCTTCTCCTTATCTTTGTCATCTCTATTTCTTTATCTCAATTTCATCACTTTCTGTTCTCCTGTATTCTATGGTTTTTAGCATTTAGAGTAGAAGTTGTCACTTAGCCATTTTCTGAGACATTCTCGCTTTCTAGTCCCTAGGAGATGCCAGTGCGCCTTTGGAACGCTAGCGTGCCACATTGTCGTTCATTTTTTTTACTGTCATCCTTTGGCCGAGAGCTTGGTAGTCTGTCCAGAAAATCTCAATGGCCTGCTCTTTTGGATTCTGAAACTCTTGCCACTGTTGCATTGAGGTAGTATAGTGCAGTTCACCCTGTGAGGCTTTCTGAACGAAGAGAACTTGTGAGTAGTGAATCCCCCTATATTACATTTTGGTGAACCTGACGTGAAGAACAATGTTCTTCGAAAAACTAGGAATCTATTTACCCCTACTGGGCGGGGTCATCACTTTTGACTCGGTGCTCAGAATTCAAAATTGTTTGCACCATTGGAAAGGTCTCCTAGAGAACTAGTTTAGTCCCACAAATACAAGTGCCTTTGGCAGATGAATTTTAGGGACCGATGCAAGTTCTAACCTCAAATTCCACTCCAGAGACCTCCGAAAATGCGAATTACTAGAACATAGAAAATATCAAAAAAATCGTAATGATTTTAATATATTCTTTTATTAGTTCAGTATCTAATTTTATTCAAAATGTTAATGATATTCCATTTCATGCATGTGATGGTGACTTGGCTCTACCTATGTCACTTGGTATCTTTGACCCTTCTCACGAATGTCCTCTTGCTTCAGAGGATATTTTGTTGCAAGAAGATGAAATCATTGATACCTTTCTTAATGTTACTCTACCTTCTATTCATTCCAATGCACTCTCTTCTAGAGATGATGCATTCGTGAATGATGAATCTTGTCTCTATTTTAATGCACTCTCTTCTAGAGATGGTCCATTGGAAAATGATGAACTTCCTTCCACATCTGATTCTCCCTAGATTGATGTCGAAAATGTTCCTTCAAATAACTATTCCATGTTTGATCCTGTTTGGATTGATGTTGAGAATATGTATTCAAATAATTGTTCTACTAGCTGTGATGATTCTGTAAATGTAGTTTGTGTCTCCAGCTGGTCCTTCTTCTAAAAGGGTTTGTTCTATTAATGGTGTTCCATTTGATAGTGACTCTCCTGATCTTTCTAAGGCTCCCTCTTATAGAGCGGTAGCCCATACTTATGAGAATAGAATGAATAAATGACCAAGTCTTCCTTTAGTTCCTAAACCTACAACTAAAGTACCTAGTGATTATGATCTTGTCGAACAACCCTGGGTTACTCTAGATAAGATCTCACTATGGGACTTGCTTTAGTCTACTCCGGTTTATCAAGGTATGCTGCAGGAAGCCTTGCAAAAGATCCTCTTGCCTTCTTCCACTAAGCCGACAAATGCTAATGCGTTGATGGTGTACATTCGTGCGAATTCACCGAATATTACGTTCTATCTGTAGGAGCTCCTATCTTTGGAAGTACAGAAGCAAGTGAAGCCTCTAATGATTATAATTAATATTAATAAGATTGTCATTAGACGTACTCTCATTGACGCTGGTTCGGCACTCAATGCATGTAGCATTGATCTATTGCCTAAGATTAATGTTGACTCATATTCTATTAATACTTCTTCTGTTGTCATTCGTGGGTTAAATAATGTTGAGCGAAAAGCTCTAGGTACAATAGTATTACCTTTGTAGCTTGGACCCATTATCGTACCCACCCTTGTATTTATTATGTCAGAAAAGTTACCGTGCAACCTCCTTATTGGTAGACCGTGGATTCATGCTATGGGTGCAATCTCGTCTACCTTACAAAAATCTATTAAGTTCATTTATAATAACAAAGTAGTCACAGTTAAAGCTGACCCTGATGCTATGCACTTATGTGAGATGGCAGCTGTTGGTTGAGCTTCAGTTGTGCCTACTCTTATTCCTTCAGTGTCTTCCACTGTGTTGATGTTTACTCCAGTAGTACCTACTACAAAGGATACTCTTGAGATAAATGTCCCTGAAGAAGATCCTTCTGAAGCAAGGAGTCCTAAGTGTGCTCCTTCTTGTTAGAAAATCAAGATCTAATTGCAAACCAAAGTAGACCTTCCACAGAAGAGAAAAACAAAAAAGCAAAAGCTTTGCATAAAAACATGCAATTTGATATATTCGAAAAGACCAATAATTAAAAGAGATAATTTGCTTTATAAAAGCAAAGATGCAACAACCTAATCTTATCTTGAGCAACAAGATAGATCGATAAGATAAAGATAAGATCATATAACCTAGGAATTAAATAATGCCTAAGTAAACTTATGCAAGCGTAATTAAATATTAATTACACTAACACTTCTACCTCTTCTCAAAAGAATGAATGTCTTGGTGATGATTGGGGTTATTTAGACTTTACCTACTCCTTCATTCGGGAGTATAAATTTGACTTGATCCACTTAGACCTTTCGACAACATCATCCACCCCTACAATCAGAGATGGTTATTCTCTTGTATCGCAGGGTAGCGTGAGCATAAATTGTAATGTCCTTGGTGTTGATCCTCCTTGTGGGGAAGATGATCACAATTATGTTAAGGAGGTTAATGTTGATAGTCCTATCAAGAAGGATGATGGCGATCCCATAGAAGAGTGTGATCCCCCTTGCCAGAAAAATGCTCTCTATGGAGATCCTCCTCCTTTTTCTTCTTCTACCTTCATATCTTCTATTTCCCATGAGAAGTCAAACATTTCTCCACAAGAGAAAGGGTTGCTTCCTACTCTTCATTCTTTGTGTAAGCAAGAGTTTATTTTGTCGTGGCTTCTAAAAGCCCGCTTAATCACTCTTCCTTCTCCTACACGCAAGAAAGTTCATAAGCATAAACATTCTTTCTGTGCATACTATTGAGTTCCTGGCCATTCCACTAGTGAATGGAAGGCCTTGAAGGATAAAATACAACAAATTCTTGATTCAGGTGCCATCAGACTCTTGTTTGATTGATGCACCTTCCTTTTCTTTGCTTGACAAGTGATATTGAGGTTTACCTCTATCCTGTTTTAAGTATCTTGCATGGTTCTCCTCCCCTATATGTTGGGGGCAGTGATAACTCATTTTGGAGATGTGTGTCCTTCTTAAAGGACCCCCTTTTTCCTCTCTTTATCTTTCAATTTGAAGCATCCCTTGAGTGGACCTCTCTCCTTTTGAAGGGTTCCCAAGGGACTTCTTTGAAAGCCTTTCTTTTGAATGAATTCTTCGTGTCTAGCTTGGGGGCAGCTTGACTAGACCTCACCTTTCAAACAACACATCCCTTGAGTGGACCACTCTCCTTCTGAAGGGTTCCCGAGGGAGCCCCTTTGAAATTTTTATGGTCTGTGTGACCGAATGCTTTTTGACACACTCTATTTATGGGTAGATGTGTCAC
>VDFB02000020.1:57998663-58041141 GCA_007258455.2 Sequoia sempervirens | reverse complement strand
TACTTTGAAGATTAAGCTAAAATGTAATATTAAACTATATGCTCTAAAACTAAGATGCTTATAAAATCAAACTAATGTGTAATCTCAAATGATAAAACTCAAGAAAATTTGTAGCATAAGTCTGATGTAAAAATTTGTGATCTTTTGAAATGAGAATGAGAGGGCTCATTTTATAGGCAAAAATGGAATTGAAGGAAAATTCAGAAGCAATGTGGGATAAATAAAAAAATATAAAAAAATCTTGATTGGAATTCTTTTTTAGTTTATTTCCCTTTTAACTGATTTGTTTCCATTTTTCATCACAGGATATTCTTGAGAGGATATTTCATTTATTTTATTTTATTTAAGATGATAATATCTCTTTTAATAAAAATAAAAATAAGATTATGTAATTCTAGAAAATGAATATTAATAAAATAAAATAAAATAATTTAATTCAAAAGGATCAATTAAATAGCATCATTTTATTTATAATATTAACTTCAATTAAATAACATTATTTTATTTATTAAAAAGGATTTATTTCTTTTGATTAAATAAAATTAATGAAGCATTCAAACCTTAGGGAAAATTGAAACATTTGAAATAGTTATGAATTGATTAAGAAATTTAATTTGAAAATGCAACAATCATTGATTCAGAAAGTTGATGTTGACAAATTAAATAAATGGGGCCCAAAGTCTAGGTGACCATTTTAGGTTGCATACATTTGCCCCTCTTTGACTAATGTGAGGTCGACTCAGGATCACATGCAGTCAAAGAATGAAGTTGCAATGTGAGATTGATTTGGGATCACAAAACAACTCAGATGTGAGGTCGACTCGGGATCACATCTAGACAAACATAAACAAAAGGCCTTTGAACATGAGGTCGATTCAGGATCACATCCAAAGTGAGAGATAAGAATCTCAAGCAAGGTTGCCCTAAGAGAAGCAATTGATAAATTGATAAAGTTGAATCAAGGATTGAAGTTTGATAGGTACTGCCCCCTCGTGATCGAAATTGAAATGAGATAGAGGAGAAATAATAAATTGAAATTTTGATCAAATCAAACAAAAGATAAGGTTCTTTATAAGATGAAAAATATAAGAATCAATAACCTGTAGATCAGCAAGAAAATTATGCCCTAAGATTGAATTAGAAGAAAAGAAGTGGGTGAAATCGAATGGAAGATAGAAGTTTGGAAGAAATGGAAAGAAATGGAGAGAAGGAAGAGAATCGGGCTTCAATAAAGAGGGATGCATCAAAACTGAATCAACTATTTAAGATAGGAATTTTGATTGATCAATGAAAAGAAGATAAGGAAATGAAGAACGTGATCATAGTTGATGAAAAATCCACAAGAAAGATGAAGAAAACCCTCTCAAACCCATAATACAGCCTAAAAGTGCAAATTAACATGAAGTCTAAATAATGCAAGTTACATGAAAATGCAAAGGTGTACTTGCAATAGGGTAACATAGGTTTTTGTGTGTTCATCATTCATTAGAGAATGTAAGAGAACTTATTTTCATCATTGGGCCATTATTACCGGACATCGGACAATCACACAATCATCACTAGTCACAAACGCAACTATGAAGATATGAATGTGATTTATATCAGCTTGGAATGTGGAAAGATTCTAACATGAGCATCAAAGACATGAAGGTCAAGATGACTACAATGTTAGCTTACCCAATTTAATGTAGCAAAACCACGCTCGCATCAAGACATAAACGCCAGGATTACCATGAGAATGGTTGTGCAAAAACATTCAAGGATGATGCCATAAATCTCTTAAGTGTATCAAGGAGACAACAAGAGACATTGAAGAGGTTCAAGACAACACCCACAAGCAGAAAGCAAATAAAAACATGCCCCATGCCCCAAGTCCTCTAGCTATGCATCACGGAGAGACTTATTAGACAAGGACACTCAACGAAATCAATATCAGTCAGCACACAAAGAAAATATCATGGCATATCTCAAGCATTAAGTGTTGCAATTAAAAAATTTTAAGTGTGTAAACTAATACTGAGTTCTGAGGATAAGGATCGAATGCTTGCAAGTAGGTAAGATCACATGACCGAACTAGATAAGACCAAACTGATAAGTGTTGAAAAACACACGTGTCAGGGGTTGTGTTGAAAAACACAGTTGGGTTAGTGTTGAAAAACACCGTTTGCGAGGTGTCCTAAAGACAAGCATATCCAAGAGACCAAAGCTAACACAGTGATGCCCCTAGACAAAGACAAAGACCAATTCCAAACCAAGGCAATAAGGACAAGGCACGATGGAGAAAGGCTAAGTGTCGAGGATGCATGCTAAGAAATAGGGATGCAAAGGCCTCAAGTAGCGCCTGTTTCTAGGTTTTCACCACTTGGAAGAATTTTTAGGACTTTTATATTTTTATTTTTTGTATTTTTGTGCTACCACTGCTCTGCCTCTCAAATTCAAGGCACTTTTTTTTTTTTGCATTTTTCTTCAAAGATCATATTTGAATTTTTGGATTTTTTGACAATATATCAATTTTTTTTTTTTTTGTAATTTTTTCAGTACCATATATCAATTTTTTTTTGGAACTTTTTTCAGGGTCATAATTATATACAAAGGATGCCCCCAGACAGAACGGGCATCAAGGATAGAACTTCTTCAGGTGCAAAACATTGATAGGCTCAGGGAGCTACTCCCCCTCTTCAATAGATAGTAGATAGGCACCTGTGCCAAAAGCTGCTGTGATGATGTAGGGTCCAAGCCAATTAGGTTCAAATTTGCCCTTCTGTTCTCGATTCTGTTGGTTCTTAGGATTCTCTCGCAGGACAAGATCTCCTACTTGGAATTCTCTAGGGCGAACCTTTTTGTTGAAGGCTTTGGACATCCACTTTTGATAGACCCTCATATGGTCAAATGATGCTTTACGCTTCTCATCAAGAAGTTCCAATTCTTGCAATCTCATGGCGCGATAGTCTTCATTTGTAACTAGACCTTTGAGAGAGACCCAAAGTGATGGAATCTCAACCTCTAAAGGTAACACTGCTTCAGCGCCGTATGTGAGGGAAAAAGGAGTAGCCCCAAATTGAGCAATTTAATTGCCCATAGGACCACGTACGATTTATCTCAGAGGGTTCCAAATTTCTACCATTCTTATGAACCATTTTGTGCAAAAATCTTGAGAATGGTTTTGTTTGAAGCTCTCACGACCATTTCCTTTGTAGGGAAGTAAATGGAGGACCAATGTTGCTTTATCTTGAATCTTTGGCAGAGTTCTTTAAGGTCCTTATTTTTTAACTGACCTCCATTGTCAGTGATGATCTCAGATGGCACTCCATATCGACAGATGATATGGTTTAAAATAAATAAAGACACTGTCTTGCCTGAGGCAATAGAAAGTGGAACAACCTCTACCCATTTTGTGAAGTAGTCAGTAGTAGTGATAATGAACTTATGCCCACCTGATGAGTTGGGATGAATCTGCCCAACAAGGTCAAAGGCCCATCGCTGAAATGGCCAGTGAGATATAGAAGGAATTAGCTCCCTACCTGGAGCATGTATCAGGTGTCCATGTTTTTGACATTTTTCACAAGACTTAGCAAATGCTACCGCATCTATCTACATCGTAGGCCAATAGTACCCCTCGCCTCTAAGCAACCTTCTAGCCATGGAGCACTCATTAGAATGTCCACATATGCCCTCGCGGATGTCAATCCACTTGATCGATTCCTCCTTTCTAAGCACCTAAGAAGTGTTCCATCTAACTCTCTCCTATACAACAACAATGTGAGATGAGGGAATGGCGAGAGGCACAAGGAGGAAGGTTTCTTCTTTCAGATCGGTTAAATGTATCGGGGATGATGCCATCACGAAGATATGAGTAAATAGCACCATAGCGGGAGGATTCATGATTGACAAGGGTACAAATGACATGGCTTTCGGGTGAGTCAAATATGGGATATCGTAGCTCTTCCACCAGGAATTCATATCTGGACTCATGTTCCTCTAACTGAAGAAGTGAAGCAAGGGTGGCTATAGCATCAGCTGCTTTGTTCTCAGCCCTAGGGATTTGCTGAAAGGTGACAAAAGTAAAATACCATCTCAATGAATCAACCATTTTTTTGTAAGGTACCAACTTGTCATCTTTTGTTTGGTATTGTTCATTGACTTGGTTGATGATCAGCTGAGAATCCCCATAGATATGTAGTTCTGTGATATTCCACTCTATGGACATTTTTAGTCCATTTGTCAAAGCCTCATACTCCGCTATGTTGTTTGTGCATGGAAAGAGTAACTTTTAAGATTTAGGAATAGTATACCCATGAGGAGAAACAAACAACACACCAGCTCCATAACCATTTTGCATGCAGGAACCATAAAAGAATAGTTTCCAGATCTTTCAGTCATGTACATAAGATGTTCATCTGGAAAGTTGACTTGAATGGGCATATTATCTTGAATAGGGAAATTAGCCGGTTGATCTGCAATAGCTTGGCCTTTGATTGCTTTGTGTTCAATATACTCTATGTCAAATTCAGAAAGAATCATCATCCATTTAGCAAGTCTACCCGTGAGAGCAGCTTTACCGAGCAAGTATTTGAGAGGATCAATTTTTGCTATGAGGTGTATGGTGTGCATGAGCATATAGTGTCGCAATTTTTGGGAAGCAAACACTACTGCGAGGCAAGCTTTTTCAATACTAGTATAATTAACCTCATAAGAAACAAGAGTGCGACTAATATAATATATGGCCCTTTCTTTCCCTTGTTCATCTAATTGAGCCAACAATGCCCCAAGTGAAGATTCAGTAGCTGAGACATATAAAATGAGAGGTTTTCCTAGAATGGGAGGCATTAAAATGGGAGGATTTGCCAAGTATTCTTTAATTTGATCCATGCTCTTTTGGCAATCCTCATTCCAGACACATTGAACACCTTTATGCAATTTTTTGTTGAAAGGTTGTGCTCTATCTGCCAATTGTGAAATAAACCTCCTTATGGATTGAAGGTGCCCTTGAAGACTCCTCATTTGGCTGACATTTTTGGGAGGTGGCATGTTTATAATGGCTTGAACCTTTTCAAGGTCCACTTCTATTCCTTTAGCTGAAATGATGAATCCCAATAATTTGCCAGAAGTAACACCAAATGCACACTTTTTTGGGTTTAATCTTAGTTGAAATTGTTCCATGTGATCTAGAATCACTTCTAAATCAGCCAAATGTGTTCCTCTTCTCTTAGACTTAGCCAGGTGTCATCCACATAATCTTCCATATTCTTATGCATCATGTCATGGAAGATGGTTGTCATAGCTCTTTGGTAAGTAGCTCCTGCATTTTTCAATCCAAAGGGAATGACATTCCAACAATAAGTACCCCAGGCACATGTGAATGCAGTCTTTTCTTGATCCTCAGGAGCTATCTTGATCTGATTATACCCAGAAAAACCATCCATCAAAGAATAGATCTCATATCCCGCTATCATGTCCACTATCATGTCTATGTTAGGAAGTGGGAAATCATCCTTTGGGCATGCTCTATTAAGATCTCTAAAGTCTATGCAGATTCGAATGGTTTTATCAGGTTTAGAAACAGGTACAATGTTGGAAATCCAGTCAGCATAGTCTATGGCTCTAATGAATCCTGCACCAAGGAGCTTTTCTAATTCAACTTTCACTAAAAGAGCTATATGAGGGTGCATTTTTCTCAACTTCTATTTGACTGGTTTCACACCTGGAGCTATGGAAAAATGATGCATAATGAGATTAGTGTCCAACCCTGGCATGTCTGAGTATGTCCATGCAAAGTTAATTTCCTTCTTTTGGAGGAACTCAGTATAGGCTTTCTTTTCTTCAGGTGATAAAGATTTAGCCAAGTGTACAATTTTTGGAACTTCCTCTGTGCCCAAATTAACAGCTTCTGTAGGTTCAACCAATACTGATGATCTATCTTGGAAATAGTTTGGGAGACTATCAAGCACCCTCATCCGTAGGGTGCATCCGGGAGGTTTTCACCTTTGATACCTTTTTATTTTACTTTTTTGGTTCCCATACGTACCACATAGTGATTTTCGCCTAATTTAACTCTTATTCTTTTTCTTTTTTTTTATCTTGTGACTAAGGTACTTGATGTCGCCTTATCACATTGGTAGCCTGCTCAATCGTGGAAGAGACTACAGGTTCAATGGCATTTAGATAGCAGGTGATCTCATAGTCATTGTGAAATGTCAAGACTTGAGGCTTTTGGTACCATTGAGACCAATCAATAAGGTTGGGGTGAACAAGGGGTAGGTTGATGACCGGTTCAAGATTAAGGATATAGGTGGTGTCATCTCTGGTGACTGTAGAATTGGAATCTGTCAAGTTTCCCTCTAAAGTGTCTAAATCAGAATTTATCCTAGCAAGCAAAGAATCGTCTACTAATGTGACATGTGGGTTCCAATCTTCTAATCTAACACATGACTCATCAGTTACATCAGGTTGAGAACTATAAGCATGGACAACATCCATATCCAAGTCAACTGTTGCATTTGAGAGTGAATCCCATTCAAACTCATGAGAGTCTATTTCTGAATTATTGTTGGAGCCTTGTGATGCAGAAGCCTCAAGATTTGGAAGAGGCTCCTCTCCTCTAGAAATTTTCTCAATCACAAAATTATCTGAATTATCACCATCCGTTGCAGCTGGGATGGAGACACTATCCATAGTCAATCTTGCATTCATATAGTCACTATCTATTGTAAATGAGATAGGAGGACTATCAATTATTAAATCTCTTGAATCTTCCCAAAGGAGATTTGTTGAAGGTACCCAATCATCTGTTATGTCTTTTTGATTGGTCAAATCTGGTACATATTCTATGCCATCTTTACTATCCCACCTATCAGAAATGGGGACAGTGCATTTATTGTTGTTCATAAAGCCTAGGCCAACCGGTTTCTTAGACTTACGTGCAAAAAGATCATGATTGAGTGGTTCGGCTCTAGCATCTAACCTGTGACTAAGAGGTCCATATCCTGGATAACCCATCTTCTTGACAAAAGTATATCCTCTCCCATAGGACTTAGGAGAGGGGGAGAAATTTTCATTGTGCTGGTATTTCTCCTCTTTGTATATCCAATCTCGAACAGCTACTTCCTCTTTTTCATCTTGTATTGGTACCGAGGATTCAACAAACTTGTCAAATAGTGTCATTGCTGAAGATGATGGTTTCATCTCCTGTGAAGGCTTTCCATATGTCCTAGGGGAAACAGGCATCTTTGCAAAAGAGTCAAGTTGATACCCCCCCATGCCAAGGTCTACTGACTTAAATTTGTTTTGATAGTCTGCTAAAGTTGTTTCATAATCCTCTACTGCTCGGTTAAGAGGGACATGAACATTAGCTGAGATTGAGTTAATTGATAAGGTGTTATCCCCTGGTATGCAAATTTTTGTTCCATTGTAGGGGAACTTAACACACTGGTGGTAGGTAGACGACACTGCCTGCATATCATGAATCCATGGTCTACCCAGTAAAATGTTGTATGCAAGGGGTCTAGTATCAACAATTTGAAACAAGATATCTTTTTCAACTGGGCCAATCCTGACAGGAAGGACAACCAACCCCTTAGAACTTCGTTCTGCCTCATCATAGGCCTTTATGGTGATTTTCTTTCTAGTGTCGATCACTTGCTCTGAATAGCCCAAAGTTTTTAACAAATTCAAAGTACATATATTTAACCCAGCACCCCCATCAATCAACACGCGCCTGACACGGGTTTTATGAATCATGACTTCAATGTGAAGGGAAAGATTGTGTGGATGGCTTAGGGATTTGTCATCATCTTCAGAGAAAGAGAGGTAATGTGGGCTAGTAATTTGATTCACCATGCCTTGGAATTGGTCTATATCAATGTTGTTGGGGACATTTGTTGTGCGCAAAGCATCCTCAAGGATCTGCTTATGTGTAGGGGACAACTCTAGAAGCTCTAAGATTGAGATCTATGCTGGAGTTTTCTGTAACTGATCTACAAGATTGTAGTTTGGTTTGAGAGCAGTGGCAGACTTTATAGTGACATTCTTGGATGCCACTTGCTTGGATTTGTTGGATGGACCTGAACTAGGCCCTCTGAGAATAATAGGGGCTTGACTCCTGGTAACAACATTAAGGGCTTGGCAAGATAACCTAGAATGAGGACCTCTCAGCACCACAATAGGTTGGTTGTCAAAAATAGGGGGAGAGTCATAACCATGCGGGTCCTTACTCCTTATCATATTAACACTTGGCTCCACAACTTCAAGCATGTTTATCACATTTTCTGCCGCTGTATAGGTGTAGTTGATTGCAGCTTTGCCATTCTGTGATTTAGAGGTTTCCCCCTTGTCGTAATTAGGCAAAGGTTCCTTAAAAGCCTTATGATCAGCATTGGTATTTAGGCCATCAACTTGAAGCTTTCCACTTTCTATAAAATCTTGGACGACATGTTTTAATCTCCAACAGTTTTCAACAGCATGGCCAGGGCCATTATGAAATTTACAGAATGCCTTGTCATCCCAAATTCAATGTGGCTTAGATCCGAATGTGAAATTTTGCAGATCCCGAGGATGCCAAGTTGTTAGCAATGAGAGTTTTGAGAATATCCTCATATGTGTCACCCAATTTGGTAAATTGCCGCTTCTGGTTTTTGGGCCTTTCTTGATATCTTGGTTTACTTTCTTGTTGTGGAGGTACATTAAGCTTCAAGAATCCACAACTCCATCATTGACAACTTGTTTGTTTTTGTTCCAATGGTTGTTCTTCCCTTTATCCTTATTGTTGTGTTGACCATTGTTGGTATTATTGTTATGTCTGGTCAAAATGCCTTGTTCTTTTAGAACATCCTCAATGCGGCATGCAGTTTCAATCATGGTATCAAAGGAAGTGAAGACTATCTTTTTGATCTCATATCTCATTTCAGGCACCAAATTACTAACAAGTATGTCAATCTTTCATCCTCATGGATCATCCTAGGATACCGAGAGCATTGTCTCCTCCACCTTTGCAAGAAGGTAACAAAGGGTTCCCCTTGATTTTGTTTCAAGTTGCATAGGTCCAACATAGTAACAGATCTTGACAGATTATATGTGAAGTGTTGAACGAATCTATGAACAAGTTCTCTAAAAGTCTTGACAGGAGGAGTGATATTGGTAAACCATTCCATTGCTTGTCCTTTAAGACTCCTAGGGAACAACCTCATCAAATAGGAGTCATCCTGATGGAATTCAAAGCTCATAGTATAGAACTGACGCACATGGTCGTGTGGATCACCACTGCCATCATATTTATCGTATTGTGGGAATTCCACCCTCTTTGGAAAATTTTTCATACTCACACTCTTGTCGAATGGATTAGGACAAATTGAGTCTAGTGAGAATGAGCTCTTAGGTTGCATCATTTTCTCCATCATTTGCTTCATTTGGCGGATTTCTTCCTCTTGAGAGGGATTTTGCTTTTGTATTTTGTTGTCCACATCAAAATTATAAGGGACTCTGGCACCCTTGTTGATTAGACTTTCCAAGAACTTATCTTTGTTTTGTTCCAAATACCTCTCCACATACCGTTGGAAGATAGGCTCTTGTTGTATTCGCATGAAGTCTTGAGTATCAAAGTCATAATGTGAGCTACCACCTCCATGTTGGGAACCAGGATGTACATGTTGGGAGTGTGGTCTTGAATTTTTGGGAGGAGTTTTCCTCCTATAGTGAGCATACTGAGAGGCCCTTATTCCTCTAGGACTAGGAGATCTAGAAGGGGTCCTTGACCACCTTCTACTTCTTGGTGTTCTGGAAGGGGTGGAGGGAGGAGAATTATGTCCATTGTTAGCACCCCTTGTATTGTATTGTTTGTTTAATTGGTGGGATAACTGCCTATCTTGCTCCTCTTGAGCGAGTTTCCTTTGTACTTCCAATAAAGCTTGGATCTCTTCCTCAAGTTGTCTAAAATTTTCTTGCTTTGCAACTTGTTCATCTAGAAAGGCTTTCTTTTCGCGTTCAATTCTTTTGAGCCTATCACTTGTGAACCTTGAGGTATGTTGAAGTGGTGAGCTTGGTCTAGACTGTTTGAACAAGTCATTGGTATACATTGTATTGACATGAGCATCACGAGGTTCATTGTCTTGGTCTTCGTGTTGTGACCATTGTTCTTGGTGAGCTCGTCTCTTATACCTTTCATCCCGTTGATGGGCATCCAAATATCTTGCATTAATGAGGGGTGAACCAGGTTGATCATCATGAGAAGAATTTCCAAATATCATGTTGTTTCTGTTGTTCATAGATATCATCAAGATTTTGATCCATGGCTTCCCTCTCCCGCCGAAAGTGACAGATAACTCATATCCATACCGAGTGGGAAGGTGCCGAGGGGTACTCAAGTCACTAAAATGGCTCTTTGGGTCAAAATAGGTTTCAGACCGAATTCTAGGTGACCGGGTCAAATATTGGTTCCTTTTCCTTTCTTTGACGAAGTCCTAATGGGGTAGTTGGTTAAAGACTATCTCGAGGTCGCTTCCTGGCCTAATTTGATATCTTGTTGTGGACTGACATGAAAGGTAGAGTTCGTGTAAACATACAATTCTAAGAAAACGCCAATACCGCACTAGGATAGTAAAAAGTTTCTCCTTTGTCCGAGAGATGGTGAAATAGAACTGTTGCAAATAGGTGCAAACCAACACTGCCACAGAGGTGCTCAATTCTTGGGTGAACACCCTAGCACATATGGATCAGGAGGATGACTTACACAAAGTGTACTGAGTTTGAATTGTATGAAAATGGGTGGACAAGGAGACTACTAGCACTCTCCAAGTGTGTTATCAAAGAGTCTAAAAATTTATCTATTTGACAGGAACAATTCCTAATTTTCCAATCTCAAGAAAAATCGCTTATGAGATCAAGGATCACTAATTCAAAAGGTCAAGGACACATAAACCCTAAATACAGAACATGTCTCTAAAACTGGGACAAGTCACCTAATCAAAGAACTCAGTATTTTAGTTTGTTGTTTGTTTTCAAAGATCAAGCAAGTATATCAATAGATTTTGATCAAGCACATAGGTTTCAATCAGACAAGTTGTGATACAAAAAGTAGTCGATAACAGATCTATCAAGGACAAAGCAACTTGATAGTATCGGGGGAGTCTTGTTTGAAGATGTTTGGACAATGTTTAAGACTCAAAAACAAACACATAGCTATCCCTACCAAAGAAAATGGTGAGAAGCCAAAACCTTTGCCCCATTGCTTATGCGCATACGTGCACCTCACACAGCCGTGTCACCCCCTAGAGGGCGCCCGTGTTTTTGGTGTTTCCAAGGACTCAACAGTGTACGTTCAAAGGTTACCCTTGTAGCAGGGGCCAGTGTCGCAACCGCCTCCAAACGTCCAGGTGTATGCCTATGATGGGAATCTATGTATGATCAACATACGGAGAGATTCTTCCCCCTCCTTGCGCAAAGATTATGACTCCTTTCGGAGGTGAACCGGGTAGGCAACTAACTAAGAGGTTTTTACTTGGCTTCCGTTCACAATAACCTTTGGTGCCTCTGATACAGAGCTCGGGCCTCGAGCCACACCAACACCTGAAAATCACACACCCCCACAACCAGGGCTCGAGCGGCGCCGCTCAGTGCAATAAACAGAGCTTTTCCATGATGATCGTCCAAGTCATAGAAAAGAAGTTACTATGGTCTTGGAGTCTTTAGACTCAACAAGACGTTCTTTATTATAGTGAGGTGGAATCACCGGCGATAGGTGTGTACTCACTTGGGTCATTCCCGGAGGTTCAACTTCCGGCAGGCCCTCTAAAGGTGACACTGGACATGGCTCGGATTCGGGTTTCTAATTTTTTGATTCTCCCAAAAGGAGAAGAGCATACTTCTCTAGCCCCTATCTTTACCCAAACACGCTAAACAACCATAATCACCGAGCTAGTTTCACTTCACCAAATCCACACGCTTTTGGGTTTCTGATTCTCTCAATGAGAGAAGAGCATAATCCCCTGACGAGTGAAAGTGCTAAAGATTCACTACCTTGCTCCGCTCCCTAAGAGTTTGTCATATTAGTAAGATCATCAGGAGCCTGGATTTGTCCATGGTCATCACCTCCATGTAACAAAGAGCCAAATTCCCTACTCACTATCGAAACTCCTAAGAATTTTAACGAAGCCCTAATTAGACTATGTGAATTGAAAAGGAGAAAAACAAACACAATGTTTTTTTTAAATAAGATCTTTGACAAGCGTAAGTGTTTGTTTTCAAGTCTTTGTCACGCGTCCTGCAATCAAACCGTTAGTGTGTTTCAAGTTCTCTGACTGGCATCCTGCAGAAACTGTTATGCTGTGAAAAAAAAAATTCAGAAGAACCAGAACCTAGATTAAAAAATCTAATTTAATCTAGTCAAAATTTAATCTAAAAAGAATTAGTTAACAAAACTAAAATTAAACTAAATTAATCTAATACTAAACTAAAAATTTAAAACAAAACTAATCTAAATTAATAAAATTAAAAAATCTAATCTAAATTAAAAAAATCTAATCTAAATTAATAATTCTAATTTAAATTAATAAAGTTAAAAAATCTAAAGTAAAAAAATCTAATTTAAATTAACAAAGTTAAAGAATCTACTTTAAATTAACAAAGTTTAAAAAAATCTAATTTGAATTTTAGAAACTAAAAAAATCCTAATTTAAAAATCTAAATTAAAGACTAAACCAAACTAACTAAAAACTAAACTAAATTAAGATTAAAAACTAAATTAGAATTAAAAACTAAACTAAATTAAAAACTAAAAATTAAAAACTAAATTAAAAACATGCATAAAAATCTTCAAATTTGATTTCTGAAAAATCTGTTTATAATGAGTAGACAAAAACAGAAACCCAGAAATTTTTTAAAGCAAAAAATAAAACCCAGAAATCGTTTTTTGATCTAGCAAGTAGAAGATGAAAAAATATTTTTTTAAAACCTTTAGCCAGGGGAAAAAAATGACGCGCGATGGTTTCTGTGCAGCTATTTTCTTCAGATCCGTGAAAGAAATAAAAAACTGAAAGATACCCAGATCGGATTTCGACCCTGGCTACAAAACCCAGAAATTGTTTTTCCTAAAACTGAGTGGAAGCTGGATTTATGAAGTAAAACTAAAAACTAAATTAAAAACTAAACTAAATTAAAAACTAAATATTAAAAACGGTGGCCGCCAAAATGTATAACTGAAAATATGTTATACTTCTGTGAATCCTTGCATGCAAGGATACTCAATAATGAGTCCTTGCAAATTAATTCATAGCTCTCTATCTGAGAAGAGTAGGGATTGATATTGTGACCCTCAGATTGACCCAGTTACCCCTACAAATACAGTCTCAGAACGAGAAATTCAAAGAGGAGAAGCAAGAATGCCAATCTCTATGAATCCTGTTCTTGCAATGCAACAATGAAAACTAATCTAAATGACTGTAAAATGCAATAAACAAAACTAATTTATTGAAATGAAAATTGATCTACATGCAATGCCATAAATGAATTACTTTGCAAATTAATCTACTATGAAGATTAAGCTAAAATGTAATATTAAACTATATACTCTAAAACTAAGATGCTTATAAAATCAAACTAATGTGTAATCTCAAATGATAAAACTCAAGAAAATTTGTAGCATAAGTCTGATGTAAAAATTCGTGATCTTTTGAAATGAGAATGAGGGCTCATTTTATAGGCAAAAGTGGAATTGAAGGCAAATTCAGAAGTAATGTGGGATAAATAGAAAAATAGAAACAAATCTTGATTGTAATTCTTTTTTAGTTTATTTCCCTTTTAACTGATTTGTTTCCATTTTTTTCATCACAGGATATTTTTGAGAGGATATTTCATTTATTTTATTTAATTTAAGATGATAATATCTCTTTTAATAAAATAAAATAAGATTATGTAATTTAGAAATGAATATTAATAAAATAAAATAAAATAATTTAATTAAAAATAGATTTAATTAAATAGCATCATTTTATTTAAGTAATATTAACTTCAATTAAATAACATTATTTTATTTATTAAAAGGGATTTATTTCTTTTGATTAAATAAAATTAATGAAGCATTCAAACCTTAGGGAAAATTGAAACATTTGAAATAGTTATGAATTGATTAAGAAATTTGATTTGAAAATGCAACAATTATTGATTCAGAAAGTTGATGTTGACAAATTAAATAAATGGGGCCCAAAGTCTAGGTGACCATTTTAGGTTGCATACAATACCTAGGGGTTTTTAGGGTTTTTCTTTGAGGCCCAATGTATTGGACGCACTATTGGGACACTTCCAACGACCATTTCACTTACCAAACCTTGCTGAAACTGATTTCTTTCACCACCATTGAACTTCTGGCTATCCAATTACCTAATCGGGACAATTTTCAAAATTTTCAAATTTTTTCAAAAATTTGTCATTTTTCCCAAGGGGGCATACCCTTACCTACTTCACACAAGGGTAAGACTAGGGTAGGTTATTCTTTATTCTTTGACGCAAACGCCAAAATGACATTATGTCAAAGAGAGGCAAACTGTAGACACTGAAAAATGGCTTAGGTCTGCGACTACATTTTTCATTATTAATTCAAGATTACCCACAAAATGATTAAATGATTTTATCATTTAATTATAATCTAACATCGCAATTTCCTCTAAATTAATTAAATAGTTTAAACATTTAATTAATTGATTTTCATTATTCTTCTAAATTTGATTAATTAAGTAAATTACATTAATTTAATTTAATTACGTCACTAATTAATTATAATCTCTTCTTTTGATTAATTAAATAACTTTTCTAAATTTATTTAATTACACTTTTTAAATTAAATCCCTTCTTCTTACTAATTAAATAAGCTTCTTAAATTTATTTAATTACACATTTAATTAATTCATATTCTCCCATATTTAATTAAATAAATGATTGTTCATTTAATTAATTAGTTCTATCTTCTCATTTAAAAGTGACTCCATAAATTGAATAAGTCATTTAATTGATTTTGGAATCACGTACACAACTTCCTCCACAAAGAAAGGAATTAATGTTATAATTAATTCCTCTATTTGAGCACATGTCCCCTACATTTTCAATTAAATATCTCATGCATAATTCTCTCCATTCCTAACTAACACTTTCTCTTAGTTCACTCACCTAACTAATCTGTCACCTCTTTTTGACTCACACATTCTTTCAGTTACACTTCTTAACTGATCGATCAATTTGACTAAGTATTCAATCAATCTCTCAATCAAATTTGATAAATATCTAATCAATCTCATCAATCAAGGAAGTTAACTATTCAATAAGATCCTCACACTTGATCTGGGCTATTTGAACAAAAATCAATCTTGACCGTCGAATCTATGAAGCTTCTATAAGAGAAGCTTTGAATTTCATTCACAGGTAATCACAATCTTTAAAGTTTACCTGTCAAAATACTTAAAGGCTAATATTGCCCACTCAGAATTTGAGGGCATTGAGATTTTTCAAAGCAAAGTGGAGAAGAATAATAGAAAGGAGTCAAGCAAGCATGGGAATTAGATGATAGTATTCTTGTTTATTTAATTTCTTTGTTCCATTGCACTTCGTTATTGATATGGGAAACCTTAGCATGATTAAGCAATTCATGATTGTTGTTGTTATGCTTTCATTATTTCTGTTTATTTTCCCATGTCACACACACATACACACACATGTACACATATATATATCGAATGTATGCTTACACTATTGGCTTACGATATATATATCTATATATATTATATGTAAATATATATATTAAATGATTATATATATATTTATATATATGCATACATACATACATACATATATTTATATAAATACATTATGGTATTTAATATATATATATATATATGTGTGTGTGTGTGTGTGTGTATAATATATATTATATATATAATAATATATATTTAACATATTATATATGTTAATAGAAATCGACTATCATTTGTTTAGATAGAAGCCGATTTATAAAGGATGTTAATAGTTGATTATGACTATGATATTCAAGGTTGATAATAGTTGATATGACTATATTCTTTGAAGCCATATGAAGTTGTCTATGACTGTTGGTAAAACCGATTATCACTTAGTTTGTCACATGATATAAAGACATTGTAATACATTTGATATTGCTGACAATATTAAAACATAAGACTTGGTCGACGCCTTTGGTAAAATCAGCCTTGACTTTGTCAACTATTTTAAATTCTTGAGTCGATTCATCCTCTATACAATTTGATGGATTTTTGTTGTTGAAATGGTTGTTGACTGTTTCCTTGGGTAGTAAAATCGTGCCAAACAAGAAGGAAAGAGGGATGGAATTGGCACCACCTCTAAAGCCAAGTTGCTATAGATATCTATTCTTTGTGACAATTTGAATTAAGCATATGCAGATTGAATAAGTCTTGAATTTGTTGTCAATGCTGCAAGGCAATATGTAGGTGGTTTTGTTGAGTACGCGCTTAGGGAGTTGCCACCTTATTGCTGAGTTTCATGTGTTGCTTTGCATGGAGCTTGTTGTCCTTTTACATGCCTAAACTATAGTCCATGAGGTTGTTAGGTTTCTCTATAAATAGATGAGCCATTTCATTAGTGAGGACACATTCTTTTCCCGAGATTACACATCTTTTGCAATTCCATATTTCTATGTTATTCCTAGCCTTACTTGTTTTATATTGAGAGTAAGAAAGAGTGAGATTTTTATTGTATTGAGAGGAAACATTGTTGTTTGAGAGAAGTAAGCTATCAACTTGTGTGAGATAATTATTTAAGGCATTCTTGAGAAGCTGATTATCAAGCTAATTGTTGTTGGAGAGGGCTGCATTGTTGTCATTAATTTGGATAAGTGATAATAGGCATGAGGATCTCTTCTTCTTTGTTATTTAACTTTTGAAAGATATGTTTTCCATGATTTCTTGAAATGTCTTTTCCAATGTGTGCATTAGAGATATTAAAGTGTCTTTGAAAAGGAAATTGTAGCTTTTATACTATTTTTATATTGTGCTTGTAAGTACTCCATAATACCTAGGTTTGGTGTATATCATAGATATTATATACGAGGCATGATTGAATACAAGAGGCACTTGAGATACACTTAGCTAAGTTATTGATTTAACTAGGAAAGCTTGTGTTACTCCTAGGATAGTTAATCTAGTATGGGAGGGATCTTGTGTACTTACTTGTTAATTACATTGTTCCAAGTAGATTAAAATGGTGATAGGTTAATCTGGGGTGACAGAATATCCATTGAAGGAAATACCTATGCATAGTTTAAGATAGCCTTAAGTCAAATCAGACCTAAGTAGTGTATGTGATAGATGAATCTCAGTAGGAATACTAAATGTAACAATTTGGCCAAGTATTGTGAATGTCCGAGACTCCACTCTAGAATGTGTGACTACTGAGACTACACTGTTAGTTCACCATGATCCAGTATTACATGCTAGTTTGAGATTATGGGATTACAAGCTCTAGCTATGGAGGACACAACACTATGCTTAGTTGGTTGTTGTTATTAGTTACTCTACCAATCTCTTCGTCAAAGGGAAGGGCCATCTATTGAATGATAGATGTGCGGGGGACCGCATTATGAGTCCGTGGTTGGCGGAAAAGTGCCTGAGTGATGCTTCTCCTCCACAACAGGCAACATAAGAACCAAGATTTGAAAGGAAGGATCTTGGACCATCTTACAACTATTCATTCTAAAGCTCTTCAAGCTATGCATGTAATTGTATGCATTCTTGTATTGATGTAATTTATGATTCATTATGATAAAATAGAAATCCATATTGTATTATGTAATGCATCTTATTCAATAAAGAAAATAATTTTTTTTATTGCAATGGTTTGTTACTCAATATATTTACTCGTAAGGTGTAAATTTAGAATTTTTACTTCATTAAGGGTTGGTATGTTACATGTTGTTGCAATAGCAAGTTCTTATCCTTTGATAGAGGTATGAGACAAATTAGTAAATTTCATATTATATTTGTTCTTTTATTGGTTTATTATTAAATTTCTTAATGATACTCATATGTAGTTTAATTGCTATCTTGATGCTTGTTATAAGGGATTACAACTCCAGACAGTGAGCATGCCCCTATTGTGGATGAACATCTTGATTATTTGTATGTGGTAAGTGATTATTCTATTATTTGTCATTCTATAATTCAATTTCTATATATATTTAATGTCTATAATTTTTCTTGTATTAGATGGATGTCTAGAGAAGTATCAAGAGGAGGATGAGTGAGTGTGCTCAAAAGATACTAGTACGACACAATGTCATTTGACAGTCACGTATTCATCCTAGATAGAGAGCTTTCCAAGCTATTTAGAAGACCTTTGTACCCTACATTTTCAGTCTCTAATGTCCGAAAGGTCTAGATAATCTTTGTAATTTGCTATTTATCTAATATTCCTCCATTTCTAGTTCACTTGAGCCATGTCAATTGAGGTAGATGAGAGATTATTTTCTCCTTGAGATTCCATTATCTTGAGGGTAGAAAATTCCCTCATCTATAAAAGGTTTTGGATTGGTTTACTTTTGATTACGTCATACTTTGATTTTTGCTTTTATGGAAGATATAGATGGATGAATTATAATGAGTTAGATTAGATTTAGGTTTGGATTAGAATGGTTGGATGTGGAATGGATTGGATTAGAATGGTTAGATTTGGACTATTTTGCATTATAATGGTTGGATTTGGATTAGGATGGGTGGATGGGTGAATGTGAGTTGATTCAAACAATCTAGGATTTTTAATTTTACTTGATTTTAAAGAATTGAAATTTGATTCAGACTAGATAAGGATGGTTTTGTTTAATATGTAGGGATTTGGGTGATAAAAAAGGAATACGATATTATGATTAAGATGATGAAATCCATGCATTTTAATTCAAAGGTGAAATGATGGATTATAATTGGGATTTGAAGTTTTGGATAAAGGGGTTTTTTAGAGGATTGGTTGAAATATATGAAAATTGGGATTTTAATTATAGTGATAGGTTATTTTAGATTACATGAGGATTTGGTTATTTTACTTTAAAAATATATTTTTAATTGAGGTGGCTGATTTTGTAAATGTTTAATATTTATACTCAAAAGTTGTTAACTATTTTTGCATAAAAGAATACACCAAGCATAATAACATCCTATTTTATTCATGTAAGAGTGTTAGTTTCTGTGCGATTACCAATATACTATCTACCACTTTGTATATAGCTAGGGAATTTAAAGATCATGAAATCATATTTACACCCCTTTATATGGAGGCTAAGGCCTTCCCTATAGTGAGATTTATCTCTACAAGTTGAAAGTATGATGTGAGTAACTTCTTGGGGCTAACTATTTATCAATCCACCATGAAAATGATGACTAAAAGGTCTTATCTAAGATTTAAGGGCTTAGCTATGTTATATCCTCTATATAGATAAAGGTGTAAAGGGGTATGTCTAAGGATTTATTCAAGAGGGTAATCCCCTCTTTTCCTTCACTTTGTAAGGTATAAATTTCTTGCAAGTTTAGATAGAAATGAATAATATCTCCCAATTGGAAAGCCTTTTGATTCTCTCCATAATTTATATACCCCTCCTTAACATGAGGGTTTAGGTCATCCCATAAGGTGATGAAATCCTTAGGTAGGATTTCTAAAGGGAACAAATTCCAACTATTTCTAATTTCTAAGATCACCTTCAGGTGTAAAGGAAGAGCATACACAAATTGAATTCTTTGATTAACATAACAAAAGACAACTAGAAAATGTTATGATCTCCAATATCACATTTTAGTGTAAGAATTTAAGAGCATACACACTTAAAATGTCTCACAAACACAATATTTATTTTATTCCCATTAAAGCACAACAAATGTGTACATGTTCTAGTGCAAGAGATATGTTCATACACTTTTTTTGTTGATTTTTTTTATTGCACCAAAATTGTGATATTATATACAAATTTTTATGTATTCAATCTTATAAACTCAACAGTGAGGTCCATCTTATACTAACTCATTGACAATTCCAATGGAGTGGAGTGGGAGTGGGAAGAAGAGTGGGGGGGGGAGTTTGAAATTAGGGGTTGATGATGGTGAGGAAGGAGACAATTTTGATGAGGTGGATGGATTTTTGCTATTGGGGTGGTTGCTACTATTGTCCTGCTAGGTTGAGAAGGGGTGGTTTTAGCTGTTGTCTCTGGCCTAAAGGGTAGTGTTGATGCAGGGCTTGTCTTGGGCCTGGTGGGTGGCATGTTTTTGCTTCTGTTGGCTATTTGGGCACCTGTGTTGGCTCCTTTTTCCTCATGGGTGTTGTTGCTCTTTTAATGGGCCATCCTTGGTTGTTGGATTCTCCCTGGTTTTTGTTCTTTGTGTTTTTTCTTTTCCTTCCAGGGGTCTATTTTAGAGTGCAGGGTGGGTTGTTTCCTCCTCCTTCTGGTGCTAACCCCATGCAACTCCCTTTACCATTTGAGGTGGTCATGGGTTCTCTTGGTCTCATGAGGGGTGGGCTTAATGATTTCTTTACTATTAAGACTATGATGGAGTGGTGGTTTTCCCTCCATGTTGCTGTTGTAGGTGTTGGCCTGGTTGTGAAAGGTTTCCCCCCTTGCCTTTATTCTATTGTTGTGAAGGCACTGCTATTTTTATTGGCTACTATTATGTTGGTGTTGTTGTTTGACCATTTATTCATGTTTTCTACTGAGTTGACATTGTTGTTTGTTTGTGTTATCTTTTTTACCTCTTGGTATGTGTTGTTTTAATTGTTGTTGGGGGTGTTCTCTCTTGTGGAGGTTGCTTTGCCTGGGTGGGATTCTTAGTGTTTTTTTTGGGTTGGGAACCCTATTGGGCCTTTGGTTGCTGGGATTTTCAAGTCTCCTCAGTTTGGCCTACTCCTTATGTGTTTCCTGATTGCCCATGTTCTTATTTTTAGTGTGGTGGTTGGGTTTATCCCTATACTTCTCTTGCTGGCCCATTTTCTCAAGTTTTCGGTGGCTGTCATGGTTCTCCTTGCTATTGGTTGGGTGGATTTCTTCCCTTTTCTACAGTCTATATCTTCTATTGAGGTGAAGTTTACTCCTACTGAGGTGGAGTCCTCTCTTTTAGAGGTAGAGTTAGGGTTTGTGGATTTATGGAGGTGCTTTCCTTGCTATCGGTCTCTTCTATTACAATACCTTTTGAGGTGGTGGGCGCTCCTATGGAGGTGGAGCTATTATTTATTACAGATTGGTTGCAATGGTGGTTAGGTTCTTCATGACATCTACTTGTATAGAGGGGATCTTTCTCTTTTTGAGGTGGAGTCTGATTTAGATCTTTGTGTTTGGTGGTGCTGCAAGAGATTCTTCTACCTGTTGGTGTGACTGGATGGTCTCCTCCCCCATTATGGTGGGATGGTAGTTTGTGCTGAATAGGCTTTCTTAGTTTTCTTTCCTAATGGATCTAGGTCGTGTTCATGTGAGTAGTGGGTTTAAGGTCCCCATAAATTCCTAGTATGTTGTGAGGGATGTTGGTCCCTATAATCTAGCTGTAAGTGGGTTTTAGGTTCCCTTCTAAACCTGGTTTGGGTTCAAGTTCCCTTGTAAAACTTGGTTGTGTTGGGTTTAAGGTTCTTGTTAAAACCTTTTCTAATTTGTGCAGATTTGGGTTGTCATGCTATTCATTTGGTGATTTGTTGTTGGTTGTCTATGTTGTATTCATGTGCAACTTGTTCTTGTTTGAATGGGTTTCGAGTCCCCATCAAAACCTTCTTGTAAATGGTTTTAGGTCCATTTAAAACCTATTGTAAATGATTTCAGGTCCATTCAAAACCTGTTTTTCACATATAATCAAAACAGTGAGGTACATTTTATAATAAAAATATCCATATAATATCTCACCTCCAAATTTATTAAAAAAAATAAAACCTACAAGTTTGAGTTAGAAAAAAATACAAAAAACAAGGGTTAGATTAGGAAGATGGTCCCATTGGGTGTACCAAATATTTGTACAACCAATTAAATTAAAATGTAGAGTAAAACTCTACTTCAAATTTAACTAACACCTTAATTAAAACAAGAAATCATGAAAATGTGATTGAAATAAACCAAACAAATGTCACCCACATGAATCCTATTGCACTGAAAGGAGGTTTTTCTCTAATATTTACGATTGAAATGATTACTGAATGTGGTTGATCACAAGAACAATATTATGTTGCATTCATAAATTCGGTTCCTAAAAATGGCTTGGGGATGCATGTATTTATATATTTTAGATTAGATTGATAAAAAATTAGGATCAATAGAGAGATCAACAATTGAGAGTAAGTTGGTTAAGTAGTTTTAAGATATAGGGTATAGATAAAAAGAGAATTTTATAATTGTTTTATAGATTTTTAGGTGTAAAAAGTGAGATTTAGTGAATAAAATTTATTAAATCATGTGAGATAAGAATGAGAATAACTAATAAATGAATTTAACATTTTTATTAAAAAATTTAGAAAATGGATTAGGACTTTAGAAAAATGAGAAAATAATTAAATAAAATATTATAATAAATTTAATTAATAGAAAATAAATATATAATATGTGATTTTAGGACAAGGATATTTTTAGATGTTTACACACTACAATTAAACTATCATATACAAGAAAAAATAATGGGAACATGCCCATTCAATATAATTAGAAAATAAATTCCCTGCTTAATGTTGTTACTCCATGCAATCAAATTTGAAGCTATGATAGGCCAAATAAATGACAAAAAGGAAATATAAAAAATGACACCTTTTTTCTTTTTGGTGTTCTAGTGCTCGTTTCTTTAATCCATCTTGTTGGTTGATTTGATATGAGTTCTCTTCTTCATTTAGATGAAATGAAGAACTTGAACAACATTCTAGTAAGGGGAATTTTGTTACTTGCAATCAATAATGGATGGCTTCATGATGTTAATCTCATTTATTTCATACTTCTCATTCTCTATATGGTTCAAGAAATTACAAAAATTAGGGTTGACATTGACCATGCTCCCAACAATAGTTTAGGTCCTCTATGCATACTCAAAACTTACCTTGGTCATGATATTTATATGTCACTTCAAGATCTTTTTGTTTATAATGCACATCTTAAATTCACACTAATAATTATCCTTTACTCACCAATTGAACCAAGAACTAAATGATCATTAAAATATGCAAAAATGGAGTATATATTGAGCCAAAAATCTTCCTTAAAAAATCTACTTATTATTTTACATGCATTCATATTATTTCTTATCAAAACGTAAGTATTCCTTTGTCATATCATTATTGTTTTCTTCTATAAAATTAGGAAAATTTTAGAAAGATTCGAATCTTCATGATTTACGAGATCACTAATGATCTCTCTTTCCTAATTTTATCTTTAAAATGATATAACTTAGGAACATCCTTTTGTGGAAAAATACACAAAATATTTTTTGTAATAGCTAATACATTATTTAGATTATCATCATCAATGAGTTTCTTTATCTTGGATTTCTTTTGTTCAAAGAATTTAATTCTGTTTTCTCTTATTTGTGATTTAAAAAAAAACAATGCACATGATGACTATCTATCATGTTTATAATTTGATATAAAATTTTCTCTCCAATAGATTTGTCAAATTTGGGCTTTGGAGGTACTATGTTGAAGAGGAACATAAAATATTTTGTCAAACATAGGAGTTTGTATTTTTGGAATTTAGAAATTTTGAGATTTTGATTAGAGAATACAAGAAAGATGATTTTTTCTAGAATATGTGAAGGGAAAAATGTTTGTTCATTTGATCAAATGGTCTACTTTTTTAGCTCGTTGGACTCATGAGATATATGTTCTTGTAGTGTCATAAAATTGCACCCTATGGCAATTTCACCTACACTTTTGCATCCAATTTAGTGTCCACTCCCTTAGAATTTGTTTGGGGCCATTTTATCCCTTGCATTAGCCTTTTTTCCCCTCAAGATGCTTAGAAACCCTTTTCAACAACTACCTTTGTGTGTTAGCGTTGCATCAACCTTGTGTTTTCCTCATTCCCACTATTTTTAAGCGTGATTTGTTTGGAAACTATCATGTCGTGCGAATATCTACAAATCACGCTAGCATCCCGTGAAATTTCAATGTTCAAATGGTCATTCTTAAGCATGTTGCTACTTGTCACCTCCCTTTGTTGGTGGAAACAACTCGAGATGCCTCAACTAATAGTTGGGGAACCTTCTTTTAACTCCTACTTTCTCTTTAAAAGCTCTCTTTCATTCTATTATCTCTCTTTGGATCTTTCTTTCTTGGTCTCTTACTCTTTCTCTCTTTCTCTTTCTCTCAAGCTTGCACAACTCACTTGCTACAACACTCTCACATTCTCACAACACTATTTGCAACTCTCTTAGCTCTCACAACCCTCTCTTTCTCTCTCTCTTTGGATTTTTCAAGCCTTGTAGGTGATAACTATCTCTTGTCTTGTATCTTTGAGCATCTTGGGATTTCTCACATCCCTTGTCTATGCATTGTCTAACTCGTCTATTTATATATTTCATTATCTATTATTTTCTCTATCTATCTATCTCGTTGTTTGTGGAGGTGGAAACACTGAAACATGGGTTTGATTGAGGTAAGCCCCTAAACAACCCCAATATTTTCTCTCGGTCTTATGTGTGCAGGTATTAAAGACATTTATTCTCTTGAGGCTTCATTACTTGGGTTGTTGTGAGTAATTTTTCTTTCTCTCCCTTCATTTTATCATTTACATTCTTTAATTTATATCTCATTTAGTTTACATTATTTTAGTTATGTTATTCGCTATTAATTTCATACTTTAAGAATTCCTAGTAGACATAACTGTTAGTAGGAACTTTGCTATTTTCTATGACTTTCTCAAATTTTAGTCCGTACGAGATGCTAACACACCTCTGGGATGTTAGTGCATTGCATTGCCATCCATGTGTCACACTGTTTTCCTTGGCCAAGAGATTGTTAGTATGTCTAGAAGACACTTGTTACCTACTCTTTCTATTTCTAGAACTCTCAACATTTTATCCCATCATCTTCGCTTTATTCCTTGAGGTAGTTGATGACCATTTGCTCTTGAAGAATCTACTTGTCCTGAGACTCAAGGGTAACCAATTTCCTCCTCTACAGTTCTATCAAATATTTAACTTGATCAATATCATCATGCTTGAATATCTTAATGAGATGGGTGGGTGGTGAGATTATAACATGTATTTGAATATTTTAGACAAATTTGAAACAACTATTTTTAGAGGAAATAAAGACCACACAAGCATGTGAGACAACTTTCCTATAATTATGAGTTTTTTCTTAACATTGATAGAAAAAGCATGTTATTAGAGAAGGGTTTGACTACCTATAAGTTGAATCATAACTAAAATTTTAACTCTTGAAATGAAATAATAAAAAAAATATCTTGTACCTAAATTCTCTTTGAATTGATTGAAAATAATATCACCATGTTGATCCTAGATTGTAATTGAGCTAGACTATAAGGTTTTATACCATTCATGTGCTTTGCCTTTGAAAGGAAAAATATGCAATCAAAGAGCCATATTTTGAGAAGTGATATGATGACTGTTTAAAAAATATACAACATATTGAATATGATCTAAGGGACAAATAAATTCATCTCCATAGAAATAAGGCATTACTTCTAATGTTTCTCCAAGAATTAAACACCCTTGTTGTAATAGATGGATTGAATAGAAAGTCGTAAATAGAAAATTTCTTGGTGGAATATTGAGTTACACATACATATTAGGAGTCACCATGATCTACAAAAAGAAAAATGGGTTCCTTTGATTGGAAAAGTTACCAAATAGAAGATTCATGTTATTGAATGCATAAGACAACTGAGAGGGGGGGTGAATCTATTGTACCTAAAACTTCAAGACCATCACAAACATTTAGATCCACATTAATCCAATTAACCCTTAATCTGTTAGAATGATTTATCATGAAAGAAAATAATAGAAATAGAACCAAATCAAAACCATACATAATGGAACACTAGATCTACATGGAAAACCCAAGATAGGCGAAACCATAGTGAGGATTAACTCACAATATAAAGTAATATAAACACCGAATACAATAGGGCTAATTGTCGGAGGGCTCACTGCCTAAAAGAAAGAAAGGCTCACTACCTAAATAGAAAAGAAGATAGAGAAGAGTGTTACAATGAGAAATCCATCTCAAAGCAATAGAAAATTCCACCACAACATCACCAACACCTTTGCAGTCTTTTTGAAGAATTATACACTTTCTACTCACTGCATTCATTAATCTAACACATGTGAAAGCTTGGCTATGCGCCTCAACCGTGCAAATTCAAATTAGGTCGACACCAAAACATTCCCATGAAGGAAAGGAATGAAGGTGGACCACAACACACCTTAGCTAGGACCTAAATCCACTCATACACACCACGTCACACTTCCACAAACATCAACGTAACTTTGCAAGCAGTGTAAACACCCAAGGTTGACCGGACCTATGTTAACACCTAGTACACACTTCCTCAAATCAAAAGACAACTCATGGAAACCACATAACACTTGAACATGATCTAGAATATTCCACAAACACCCTGAAATCCAAAAAGTTCCTTCACAACAACATTCACTTGAAGAATGCACACACCCAGTACACTTAAACAACTCCGCCATACACTGCAACAAAAGAAACTGATTTCCAAAGCACCAAACTATGAACAAATTCCTCTGAAGAAAGATACACATACTATCAACAACCTTATAGATCCACAAGACCTGAAACCACTCTACGAAGAAATGTGGAGCAAGAACATTTCTCCCAAACACCTCTGCAACATATAGTTCACACACTGGTGAACACAACTTCCTCTGCACAATGATCTAACATAGTAAATTCTGGATACAACACCTCTGGACACCTCTATTCAACATATCCAAACCACACAAGTGGATCTTCAACCTAGAAAAAATACGAAGAAAAACCAGAACACTACTCTTCAACACAACACATTGCAACACACCGTTTCCTCTTTTTATTCAATTTTCTCAAAAAAACTTGGAAACGAAGCACTAGAAATGCAACATCAACATATTCATTACTTCCACATTACCACCAAGCCAAATACAACATAGCAAATCAACCATACATCCATAAACAAAAGCTTATCAAATCAACACTAGAGGTTGGCACCAGTAGCTTACTAATGGCAACATAATGCAACTAATCAAAGAATCAACACCAACTCAATACCAATTGCACATCCTTGCAAAAAAATCCTTCTCATACAATTGACACCAATGACAACACAAGCTTGTTGACATCAATGAAAACACACGCTTGTTGACATCAATGACAACACAAGCTTGTTGACATCAATGACAACACAAGCTTGTTGACATCAATGACAACACCAATTTGCTCATACTTGCAACAATCTCCCTCTTTGTCATTGATGGCAATGCATGATGTGAAAAAACATCAACCAAAAATAGAATAGCTCTGCTCCATACCTTTTTCCTTTTCTCTTTTATCTCCCTTCCACAATTAACTCATTACACTCTCTCCCCTTTTATAACTTTCTCTCTAGCAACTTATATTTTTCGCATGTCTCATTCTCCCCCTTTGACATCAATGACAAAGGAAAAAATGTTTGCATCATTTATTCTCCTCCTTGACATTAATCATACTATTTGCAATTGCTCTGCAACTTTCTTTCCTTAACTACTCTGCATACTCCCCCTTAGAAGCACACACCAAATTGCATCAATTAACAACCACTGCATAATGACAACACTCACTCATCCTAGTTGCAACAACAAAAAATGCCACTACCTACTCCCCCTGAGAGGTAGCCACCAACATCAATCTAGACCAAAGAATGAATCTTGAGATTCACTGGACCGATGCATCTTCTTAAGCATATAGTTCAAAGAAGGAGGGGCAATAACCCCCAACTTCTCTTAAGCATATAGTTCAAAGAAGGAGGGGCAGTAACCCAACTTCTACTGTCCAAAAAATCAGAAGTATCCTTAGTAAATATATCAGAACCTAATCCTTTGTAGGTACATATTCAAGCCTCACTTCATTCTCTACAACCTCCTCTCTCAAAAAATGATACTGGATTGAGATATGTTTTTTCCTTGAATGCATTATCAGATTCTTTGAAATATTAATAGCACTTGTATTATCACTATATACACATAAAAAGTCCCAATTGATACTATGCATCTGATTCTAATTAAATAACAACATTTCTTCCTAAATCACTTCAGACTAACCAATTAATTAAATAATCAACATTATTTAGTTAAATTCAACAAATTTAGCTCTTAATCAAATAATTAAATTTATTAGATTAATTCACCCTTTCTTCTAACTAATATTCATCATATTTAATTAAATCAAATCATTTAATTAAATTTCCCTAAATCCTCCCATTTGATTAAATTAATCAAATCAAATGTCACAATCTCCTAATCCATTCCAATTAATTAATCCTAAATCACTTTCTAAATCATCATTAATAAATCCTCCAGCTTTTAACTCCTCAAGAGTTAAATCAACCCATGGTCAACTAACCAGGTTGTACATACAAATCATTTCTTTGAATTAACTAATTCCTCTATTTATCCTCACAAAGGCGTATTCCAAGGAATATTCCTCCCAACCACCTCTCATTCAATTTCCCTCCAAAATTTTCAAAAACCTCTCACATCCATAATAACTTATCTTACAAATGCAATAACTTCTCTTACATCCTCTCACATCTCCAACCGCATTCATTCAATTCCTCTTACAACCTTTCAAATCCTCAACCATTCTCATTTATTTCTCTTCCATTCTTCTCCACTCACACATTTCCCAAAATGTGCTCCACCTTCCTCCAATAGAATTGTGACAAGTGTCACATTCTCATTGGATCTCATTTTATCCCACATTCACCAAATCCTCTCATTCTTCAATCCTTGAGTTCTATAAATAGAAGTATCCTCTTCACAATATGGATCCACAACTTCATGTATTCTTATTATAGCCATTTTCACTTCATAGAAATCACCATTTTCATCATTTTTAGCTAAGTTATCATCATTTGGATTCAATTCAACACTTGGAATCACATTCAACATCAAATCTTGTCAAAGGGATTGGGAAAGGGATTCTTTCCACATCAAAGGAGAAACACTCCCCCTATGGGATGGAGATTTGCTAAAGTTAGACTAGATTACATGCTTTGTTTGGTTTATTTCAAGTTTTTATCATGTTTTCTTGTCTTCTTGATCAAAGAATATCATAAGGAGTGTTTGGTTTGACTTCTAACATTTGATTATTGTTTCTTGTTAGTTGATTGCAGATTAGACACTCACAATCACAAAAGATAGACATTGGTTCATCATATACCACTGATCTGATATCTTTTATTGTTTGCCTCATTCACAACAAAAGTTGTGTGCAAAAAGATACTGCTACAATATGTTCTGCCTCTACAATAGATAAAGATACTAAATCTTGTTTCCTACTCAACCATGGCACTAATCTGCATCCAAGAAAGAATGCACCACTACTTGTACTTTTTTTGTCATCTACACAACCAGTGCAATCTGCATTTGTGTAAGTACTTAGAGTAAAGTCAATATCATTTGGATACCATAATCCATAATCTGAGTTCCCTTTAAGTATTTGAATATCCTCTTCAGTGTTACAACATGTGACTCTCTAGGATCTTCTTGAAATCTAGTCACAAGAAAAACTGCATGCATGATATCCGGTCTAGTAGCAATTAGATATAGTAGTCCTCCAATCATCGATCTATACTTTCTCTAATCAACCTTAGAAGATTCATCATTCTTGCTCAACTTGCCACTAGTAACAATAGGGGTACATTCTAGTTTAGAATATTCTATTCCAAACTTCTTCAACATTTACTTGACATACTTTGATTGTGAAATGAAAATACCTTTATCTATCTGATTGATTTGTAGCCCAAGGAAGAAATTCATCTCCCCAAACATAGACTTTTCAAACTCTTTTTGCATCTCTTCTACAAATTTATTACACATAGCTTCATTTCCTCTAAAAATTATGTCATCAACATATACAACCATAATCAATATTTGATATTTTTTAGCTTTGAAGTAGATATTACTATTTGTGGTATCTTTATTGAATCCTTGTTGTAATAAGCACATGTCAAAACTTGCATACCAAGCTCTAAGAGCTTGCTTCAATCCATATAATGCCTTCTTGAATCTATAGACCATATCCAATTTATTTGATAATTAAAATTCTTCCAGTTATTCTATGTATACTTCTTCATCCAACTCTCCATTCAAGAAAGAAAAATTCCCATCCATCTAATATACTTTAAAATATTTATGTGCTGCAAAATCTAAAAACATCTCGATAGCTTCCATTCTTGCCACTAGAGAAAATGCCTCCTCATTGAAGTCTATTCCTTCTACTTGTGAGTAACCTTTATACACAAGCCTTACCTTGTTTCTTACCACTTCTTCATTCTCATTCAATTTGTTTCTAAATATCCACTTAGTTCCAATCACATACTTATTTACTGGTCTTGGGACAAGTTCCCAAGTTTGATTCTTCTCAATCTATATTAATTCTTCTTCCATAGCCTTTATCCAATACTCATCCTTTGATGCTTGAATCACTATTTTTGGTTCAACTTCAGAAATTAAACATAGATTTACTTGTTCGTCAACAACTTTCCTTCTTGCCATTACACCTTTTCTCTTATCACAAATGATCTATTCTTCAGAATGATTCTTCTGCACATACTTAGGAGTTTTAGGAATATTTTGTGGAGCTTCTTACTCTTCAATCTACACTTCTTTTTCCTTAGCTTTTTCTTCTTCTCTGCAAGTAGACTCATTTGATTCATATCCATTTATTACTGCTGAATTCTTTTGTGGGTATTCATCAACTTTGACACTTGCAATCTCAACAATCTTTCTCATCCTCTTGTTGTAGCACCAATAAGCTTTTATTTTAGTAGAATATCCAAGGAAGATACCTTCATCATACCTTGCATCAAACTTTCCTAAGTTTTCTTCATCTCTTCTAATGTAGCATTTGCTTCCAAATACTTTGAAGTATTTAATAGTAGGAATCCTTCCATACCATAGCTCATAAGGAGTCTTTTTACTATTTTCTCTTTCTTGCACTTTGTTAAGTATATAAATAGCAGTATGAATTACTTCTCTCTAGTAGACTTCTGATAGATTTTCTTTTTTCATCATTGTTTTTGCAGCTTCTTGAACAATTCTATTCTTCCTTTCAACCACTCCATTTTGCTGAGGAGTCCTAGGTGTAGATAAGTTTCTCTTTATTTTGTGATTCTCACAAAAGATATTGAAGTCATTTGAGGTGAACTCTCCATTTTTTTCAAATTTCAAACATTTTATTTTCATATCCATTTCATTCTCAACCATAACTTTTAATTCTTTAAACTAATCTAGGGCTTTTGATTTTTATTTGAGAAAAGTAACCCATGCCATTCTAAAATAATTATCGATTAATAACATGAAATACCTATCACCTTGAAGAATTCTTACTCTAGTAGTACCATAAAGATCTATGTGCACCAATTCCAACCATCCAGTAGAAGATTGTTCTTTTATTTTGAAGCTTCTTCTTGCTTGCTTTCCAATTTGACACTCCTTATAGACATCATTAATAGGCTTTGTAATCTTTGGTAGATCTCTCACAACTTGAACCAAAATTATTCTTACTAGGCTATCAAAATTGATGTGACACATTTTTCTATGCCATATCCAACTCTCATTGATCTGAGTCATGGAATAATAACCATCAACACCTTTAAGTTGATAGACATTTCCATCTATCCTTCTTCCAACAACAATCACATTGGAGCCTTTTCTGATCTCACAACCATCATCCTAAAATATAAATTATACCCCTTGCTACACATTTTTCCAACACTCAAAAGGTTATGCCTTAAGCCCTTAACATAGTAAACATCATCAGTATTATGCTTGCCATCAAAACTGATTGAACCATTTCCACATATTTTAGTAGATGTATCATCACCAAATCTAACAAGTCCTTTTTCATATTTTTCAAGTTTAACAAACTTACTCTTGTCACCAGTCATATGATTAGAGCATCCACTACCAATGATCTGATAGTTCTTCTGTCTAGCATGGAAAGAAAACACTAAAGTGCCTTCAATTTTAGCACTTTCTTCTGAAGCCCTTTCCTTCACACATCTCTCAGATTTAGAAGAAATAGATTCATATTTTAAATCCATGAACAAGCATTCACCATCATCATCTTCCTAATCAGATTCATCATCAAAAATACTTGCATCTTCTCTAACATATTAACTTTTCTTAATCATCTTAATTTTGTTCTCCCTATTTTTCTTATTCAAAACTCTGTTTGGAAATCTAGAAGCATAATGAGCTATCTTTCCACAACTAAAACATTTGAAAGGAAAATTACCACTATAATTCCCAGTACCCTTTTTCATTCTTCGCACAAAGTTAGCTTCCACATCATCAAGATTCTCTTGATTTGATTCATGTTCTTTGATTTTCCAACCTTAAAAGTAGTCTCAACTTTTGCACTACTTGTACCAAATTATCTCATTTCAAAAGAAGTTAAATAACCATACAACTGATCTCTGGTATATTGATTCAAATTTTGTAATTCTTCAATAACAAAAAATTTATGACTATAAGCTTTAGGAAGAGTTCTAAGTACCTTCTTTACCACTTCTTCTTTCAGTTCTCCACCAAGACCTCTAATACGATTGAAAAATTCATCCACCTTCTACAAGCAGCTTGTGATGTTTTCATCTTCAGACATTCATAGGGTTTCAAACATCATCTTCAAATTCTGCATCTTAGCTTGCTTGATCTTATCATCTCCTTCATAAATGCTTTCTAACTTTACCCAAATTTCTTTAGCAGTTTTTAGATTCATAACTTTCACCAATTCAGAATTAGCAAGACCACATAAGAGAGCATACCTTGCTTTACCAATGTTTCAATAGGCCTTGATCTCAACATCAGTTCTCATACCATTTATAGGAGTAGTGTGTCCTCTTTCAACTGACCTCCCGATTTCAAATCCATAATGTGCTGTAGAAAAATGGCCCCTTGTCATTTTTGTGGCCTTTTAGGTCTTGTTTCATGGTGTTGGAACTATGTTACTCTGATTTTATGTTGTAACATGGCTTGAACATGGTTATTTAGGTACTAAAACTCAAAGAATGACGTCTTGTGAAGGTGTTGTAAGACATTTCTACATTCTCCTAGACTCTATTTAATGCAATTTACCTAAAAATCACCTTTTTACTCATCAAGTCCTATTTTGAAGTGTTGTAAAGCCCTGTAACAAGCTTTCACGCTCTTCTAGGCATATTTTCACTATTTACACCCTTCTCATTCTTTATTTGGTCTCTTTATGCCCTCATAAGTTGTGATTAAGTGTATTTTTGAATGTTATTCTGACAAATAATATTAAATACAACATTTTTTCCCAACACATGTTTTTAGGTCTATATAAGAGCGAATTTGCACCCTAGGTGCAATTCCCCTTTTTGCCTTATTACATTTTAGAAAACCTAAGTTAGAAGCTTAATTTACTTAAGCCCGTTGATGGAAGTCCACTTGGCACCTATTTTGTGTGTCGGTGGAGGCATTTTTGTGTGCTGATGGCAGTCCACTTGGCCGCAACTAAGCCAACAGAGGCATTACTCTTCCCATTGGTAGCGAAGTTGTAATGCCTCCTTCGGCCACCTGACCTGAATATGGCTGTTTCTTTCCTCATTCCTTCATAATCAAGTCTTTGAACTTGCATTAAGGAGGTTGGATTAAGATTGGAAGAACTCTACATCACTTCAAGCTCATTTTGCACTCACATTCTAGCATTCCAAGCATTCGATATTAGAACACATCACACTCCATCACATCGGTAGAGCAATTTTGGGACCATTCCATTGCAGTAGAGGTTTGAGATCCTCTTATTTCTCCTCCAAGCAGCCTTGAGTGCTCTTGGTGGATGTGGTAAGCTTCCCTCTCCTCTCCTCTATCATTTGGTTGAGTAGCATAGTACTATCTTTTGTAGTGCTTGTGTTTTATCATTCCTTTATCTTTTCTATTGGCTATCCATGGAGGTGGGAACACCTAAATGGGGGTTTGACTGAGGAAGACCCATATACAACCACCCCTCAACATTCTCTCTCTTGTTGTGTGTAGGTGGACGCATGTCAAGGAGCTAGCTGGAAAACAAGGTCTTCTATGAGATCATCTTCATCACCTTGGCTTTGGTATACTTTTTCTATCACCTTCACTTATACTTTTCATATTTCATAGTGTTATTTTGTCCTCTTAAAAGTAGTTAAGCTAGGCTGATAAGTCATCTTAGGGTGTTTAACCTCATCTTAGTTGTTGTCTGGCTATACAGACCACAATGCATTTCTGAGATGCCAGCGCGCTGCTTTGACGTCCTCAGACAAAGAACTCCTTGAGGTGTAGAGTTGGACCTGAAGATCGACTCGCCTAGCCCCACATTGATACTCGGATTGTAGAGTGATTGTAGGACCCAAAAATTCCTCATCATTCTCATCCTCACACCCTAAACATACACTTAGGTGAGGTAAGTTAGGGTAGCCTCTCGTGTCTTGACCGTCCATGACCTGGGCTCTTGCATGCGGTGGTCCCCCTCTCTTACATTTTTGGTGAACCTGATGTGAACCATTTTGGTTCCGTTCTTGCGATACTGACAATCCCTTTCCTCATACTCTAGTAGTGTTGTAGGAGTGAGTGTTTTAAGGCTGTTGCCTTGCAACCCAACCTGCGACCCCTAGGTGGCGTAGTTGGAAGGTTCCAAAAGTATTGCATGACAAAACCTTAATTGGGTCACCGTATTATCCCTTAACCTTTAAGGACTCTGTGAAAGCACTGTCTAGTGTACATCATGGCTTCATTCCTACATCAAACCATCCCCTCTGAGCAGCCTATAGAAAAAAGTGTTGGTATAAACTTTACTTCACAGGACCTGCTGATGGGCTTTAATAAGGAACCATCTCCCCTCTATATTCTTGTGTGGATCAATGGAAACATCGTAGATGGTGTTCTCATTGATCCGACATCATAGATGAACATAATATTGAAGGAGATCATGCTTATAAAACTTTTACATAAGGATGGATATGATGCTCCTAAAATTTTCATTCGCACACACAATGGCCTTTCCATACCCCCTTTAGGTAGCATTACCCTATCAGTCTTGGTCGGACCTAAGACCGTGAAGCTCTTGTTTGATATTATTCCTGGGTTTGAACTCTTCTGTGTAAAGTTGGGTATTCCCTAGTTAGTAGCAATGAATGTGGTACCCTCCATTGTGCATAAGTGTCTAAAGTTTATCCACGGAGGTTCCGTACATGTGATCCATGACACCGGCTATCGACCGTCGGTCGTGCATGGAAAGCTACTCCCTAGATCACCTGTGGGTCCTCTTCTACCTAGGATGGAACTTTTACATAAGACATATTAGAATTATAAGAAAGGGCACCTGAGGCCGAAGGTGAGGTACCCTCCCTCGCCTTATGCTATTTCACATAGGGCTTGCTTAAAGGTTGATATCAATATTGTTAAGGCTTGAAAGAGGAAAGAAGAGAAGCAATCTTGTGATCCTCCTTCTTCCTCTTCTATTGCCTAGCTTGACGCTTCTTCTCACTTAGCTATGGTACCCTTGAGTTCTGCTCCTTGTTTTTAGGAGAACCCTTCGGTGCCTGTTTGGAGAAAGCCCAAGCGTCCCACGTTCGAGCTTCCTATTCTACCAATGCAGCCTAGACTCGTTTGGTATGAAAGGAAGAAGATCCTTTGAAGAGAGTCTTCCTTGTCTCGATCGCTGCGGCCTCCTACTGCTCCTACCCCTAAGGTAGTAAGCAGAAAGAGGCCCGCTATCGAGGCTCTTGAGTTGACTCCTTCTATCACTCCTCAGCCTACTCCCCTTGCTCCTATACAGAAACCCGTTCCTTTGCTCGAAACGACCATAGTGGACATCCCTATGGTCAAGCAGGAAATTCCTATCCCTTCACAAGCTGTGGCTTCTAACTCTAAGAGCCGTAGGAACCGCCTTGTATGAGAGTGCAAGCATCAATGAAAGGCTCTCTTGGCCGAGTAGGCCACTTCATGATAGAAGGAAAAAGAAATGATCGCTCTTACTTTAGGGTCCTCTGTAGCGTTCTCTTCCTCTTCTCCTATTGTGTCTCTTCTTCCTGATCCATTCCCAGCTCTCGTGGCGAGCAAAAAAGCACCTAACCCTAATAAGGTACAAGTTTTTTTCGCTCCTTCGACGGAGTCGACTTTGTTGATATCCATTCCGGATATTCAGCCCTTCCCAAAACCCATGGATATGGTTAACACTTTGGTTGTATCCACTGCAGTCCTGTCCTCTTCTTCCTCTACACCTCTAGCTTCATTTGAAGGGAGTTCATCTCCTCTTGCGAAGGAGAAGGAAGGGGCTAGTCCTTCTTGCAATAAAAGACATAGGAAGAGGCCACCTTTGCAAGGTGGCCATGTGATGACCTATTCTATCCTTGTGACATAACAAGTCCTAGCCTCTCCTGAGTTTGTCATCACTCCCGAATCACTCAGTGAGCCTAGTGGTGGATCTCAGGCACAACCTGTCTCATCTGCCAAAGTAAGACATGGCACTCCCATGGGGTGCATGTTTAACTTTGTGGATGAAGTCCTGACCCTGTCGGTGATCTTTTCAAAACTCCACAAGAGCTCAGTGGAGAGGACCTTGAGTGCCCCTCTTCCTTGGCCCTTGTGGCGGGAGGGTCGGATGCCTCTCCTCTTAACATTTTTCCTTTGTAGGCTCGTCCTCCTTCTCCTTACAAAGATTTGGATTGGGAAGCAGATGACCTCTTAGCTGAGCAATGTTAGGAGGAGGCCCCCTTTTTCTTAATCTTATGTGTGTGTGTATGTCTTGTGATGTGTTCCCCCGTACTCGTGCTATGTGTGCTTGGATGAACCTCATCACCCTTGTTGGTGCTTGGATACAGGCGTTGTTTTTGTGTCGTAAACCTTCTTCTATTTGTATCATCATTCTTCCATGTTTGTGATTGATTTTCGGTAAATTGGAGACGATGCAAAGCATTGGGGGCATTTAGGCTTCCCTTCCATGTTAACCCAATTTTTTTATTTTTACTTTGTTTTCTGTGCATTCTTCCTGATTTGGTTGGGGATTGATGATATTTCACCTTGCATTGTGGTTACCTACTATTATATGAGCTTGGATAGATCTGACCCCGCTAAACTAGATCCCTCTATGCCCTTTGTTTGTGTTTTTCATTTCCTCTTTATCTTTCTCTCTTCTTTGCTTGAGTTGTCCCTCCTATGTGTGACAATTTTTTTTAACACTATGACTTTCAGAAAATGAATTCACCACCAATGAATCTTTTCTTGAAATTCTTCACAATACCCCTTCCTTGGAAGCACATTCTCGACTTGGAACCCTAATGGAATGTGTTTTCTTCATCACGGGTTCATAAAGAAAGGAATTGAAGACCTTCCTCTGAAGTGCGAACTGTTTTGACTTCCCCTCGCATGGGGCATGACCTTCTTTTCGAATTCCTTGATGAAGTGAACATCTTTTGAAAGGATCCTGTGATGATGAATTGCTCTAGGATGGTGAATTTTGAATCATGTGTCCCTTGAGTGGACCACCCTCTTTCACGGTGGGTTCCTCAAGGACCCTTTCTTCAAAAGCCTTTGTAACAAATGGACTCTTGCACATCTAGCTTGGGGGTAGCCTAACTAGACTCATTCTATTCATCCTTTTGCGTCTAGCTTGGGGCAGCCTGACTAGACCTTGCTATTTCAAACAGTGTGTTCCTTGAGTGGACCCCTCTCCTTTTGAAGGGTTCCTAAGGGATCCCTTTGAAATTTTTTCGGTCTGCGTGACCAACCGCTTTAGACATGTTCTATTTGCGGGTAGACATGTCACCGCTTTTAGTTGCATTCTACCTATGAGTAGATGTGTCACCGCTTTTAGATGTGTTCTATCTGTGGGTAGACACATCGACACATTAGACATGTCCTATCTATGGGTAGGCATGTCGCCGCTTTTAGATGCATTCTATCTACAGGTAGACACATCAATGCTTTAGACATGCTCTATCTACGGGTAGACGTGTCACTGCTTCTGACATGTTCCATCTATAGGTAGACATGTCACCTCTTCTTGACTCTGCTGAGTCTGCTTCCTTGGGGCTTCCTCCATGCGAGATATCTTGGAGGCTACCTCCTTGTAGGTCTAGTTTTGAGCAGCTATGGAGTCCTTTGTTTGCCCTGCATCTTCGGGTTCACTAGATCATGGTCTGCATCCTCAATGGTTTAGGTATACTTTTTGAACCCTACTCTCTTCTTGATCTACTTTATTGAGCACTCATCAGTACTCGTGCTTGCTAAAGTGGGGGAAAAATGTATAAGAGTGAATTTGCACCCTAGGTGTAATTCCCCTTTTTTCCTTATTACACTTTAGAAAACCTAAGTCGGAAGCTTAATTTACTTAAGCCTACTAATGGCAGTCCACTTGGCACCTATTTTGTGTGTCGGTGGAGGTGTTTCTGTCAGGGGCACCTGCGCAATGCATAGACATCCACGCGCATGCTTATGTCCTTGGAAAATTTCTGTGGCTGAGCCAGCAGAGGCGTTACTCTTCACATTGGCAACGAAGTTGTAACGCCTCCTTTGACCACCCGACTCGAATATGGCCGTTTCTTTCCTCATTCCTTCATAATCAAGTCTTTGAACTTGCATTAAGGAAGTTGGATGAAGATTGGAATAACTCTACATCACTTCAAGCTCATTTTGCACTCACATTCTAACATTCTAAGCTTTCGATAGCATCAACATCACACTCCATCACGTCAGTAGAGCAATTTTGGGACCACACCATTGCAACAGAGGCTTGAGTTCCTATCATTTTTCCTCTAAGCAGCCTTGAGTGCTCTTGGTGGAGGTGGTAAGCTTCCCTCTCCTCTCCTCTATCATTTGGTTGAGTAGCATAGTACTGTCTTTCATAGTGCTTATGTTTTATCATTCCTTTATCTTTTCTATTGGCTGTCCGTGGAGGTGGGAACACCTAAACGGGGGTCTGACTGAGGCAGACCCCTATACAACCACCCCCCAACATTCCCTCTCTTGCTGTGTGTAGGTGGAAGCATTTCGAGGAGCTAGCTGGCGAATAGGGTCTTCTACGAGATCGTCTTCATCACCTTAGCTTTGGTATACTTGTTCTATCACCTTCACTTATACTTTTCATATTTCATAGTGTTATTTTTTCCTCTTAAAAGTAGTTAAGCTAGGATGATAAGTCGTCTTAGGGTGTTTAACCTCATCTTAGCTGTTGTCTTGCCGTACGGACCACAACGCTTTTCTGAGACGCCAGTGCGCCGTGTTGTCGTCTGAAGTCTATGTTGACATCCTCAGGAAAAGAACTCCCTGAGGCATAGAGTTGGACTTGAAGATCAACTCGCCTAGCCCCACATTGAAACTTGGATTGCAGAGTGATCATAGGACCCTAAAAGTCCTCATCATTCTCATCCTCACACCCTAAACATACACTTAGCTGAGGTAAGTTAGGGTAGCCTCTTGTGTCTCGACCCTCTGTGACCTGGGGTCTTGCATGTGGTGGTCCCCCTCTCTTACAAGGTCCTAGGTGGGACCCATTTTCCATGGGTGGTGAATGAGTCTACCTTGGCCCCATATTCAAAATATTTCAAATTTCCTTTTGGGATTTTATTCAAAATCACTTGATACCAGCCTATGATGAGGTATGAATGGATACTAAGGCACAAGAATTGTCTAATTAAGTGATTTTCACCTCATTTTACATCTCCTCACTCATTCAAGCATTTCATCTCATATTTCAAGCATTCAAGCATTTTCCAACATCCTTTCAAGCACTATTCAAGCACTTTGAGGCAACCATTGACATTATTTCAGACTTGCATTATCAAGGGTTAGGTAAGTTTATAGCACTTGCATGTTATTAGTTTATCTTTCTCTTTCATTTCATTATCTTTTCAAGGGTTTAGTTACCAAAAGTGGGGTTTGACCAATGCAAACCCCTATTCACTAACCTTAAATCATTTTTCCCCTATTGCATGTTTGTTTGCAGCTCTTTGTATGAAGATTTGACAGGTTATTAGGTGTTGAAGATTGATTTCCAAGTCAACTAGGTGCTTCAAGTCAACTTGAGTCAAATTCAAGCTTGGAGAGAGTTATTTATCCATTTTCTGCAAAACTGACTTCAACAACCCGACAAGTAGACTTTTCCAGATCTGGTGTTGTAGAGTTGTGTCCTGATTTTTTAGAAATTTGGGAGAGGACTGATTCACCACCTGTGGTGAATGAGTCCCACCTTAGGACTGAAAATTTGAATTTTGTCAGATTCTGGATCCTGACAAACATAAACCATCTCTCAACACTTTTTCACCAGGAGGAGGACTAATTCACCACCCTGGGCGAATGGGTCCCACTGTGAAAATTTAGTCATTTCCATCAGCATTCAGAACACTCCAAAATCATCATAATTCATCCAGGTGCACTTAGATTCATCCATGTACTTTTTGTTTTGCATTATTTCTTCATTTACATAGTTGTTTGCATATCACAAAAGTGTTTTCAAACATAGTTGTAATTACACTTTTGCATTCATTTTCGGTCATTTTGATTAGTCAATTTCATTTAGTTAATCCCATTTACATTAAACAACATTGCATACACTATGATTTGTGTGATACATTAGCATTTTTGGTCCTATCTCTCTCCTTTTAGGTGAAAAACCCTAGAAGTGCAAGAGTAGTCCATAGGGTCCCAAAAATCTATGTTTCACATAAGAAACCAGAAAACCTTCAATCCATGTCTTACAAAATGCATAATCTGATCCATCAAATATAAGAACATCTTTCTTGTGCACCATCCCAGATCTACCTCGAGCGGTTAATATTTCTTCTAAGGAAACTTGCTTTGATACCAATTTTTGAATGCACAAGACAACTAAGAGGGGGGTTGAATCAGTTATACCTTAAAAATTCAAAACCTTCACAAACATCTAGATCCACATTAATCTAATCAACTCTTAATCTATTAGAATGATTTATTATGAAAGAAAATAACATAATCAAAACCAAATCAACACTATACACAAAGGAACACCATATTTACATGGAAAACCCAAGATGGAAAAAACCACAGTGAGGATTAACTTACAATATAAAGCAATATTAACACCAAATACAATAGGGCTCACTATTGAGGGGCTCACTGGGTAAGTGCACCAAGATGGTTCCCAAAAAGGGGGCTTAAGTGGCCACTTTTTTTCTAAAATCAGGAAATACTAACCTTAGACATGCAATTGAGGATAGTTACACTCAAAATTTTGAGATGGAACAAAAACAAGGATCGAAGTGCTCCGAGTCTACTTTCTAAACTACTAATTTATTTTGAAAATGGTTTAGATTAAGGGGTTCAAAAGAGGGATGTACACAAATTAGTGCTATTTTTGTCAGAAAAACATAACATAGCAACTCTTGTACGACCTAAGCACTGTGAACTTTTTTGTAGTATTTTTAAAATCACTATGGTCAAAAGTTAGCTAACAGTATCTAGTTGATGCATGATTTTTCTGATAATTTTTTAATGAATATTTGATTTTTTACTAATTTTTTAAGTGGGCACTTCCTGAAATGTAGAATTTTGGCCGTGCTCCCCCTAAATTTTTTTGAAGGTAATTGATTTTTTTAAAATTGTAGAATAGAGTCTAGTTTCTAAAAATGTAATTTATTTGAAATTTTGATGAATGGTTAATTTATAACGAAAAAAAAACCAAACACTGCTTTTTGGTGAAAAAGAGACATACAAACAAAAGAAATTATGGATGAAAGGCTTAACATTGTTAAAAAGTGAAAAAAATTACATCATTGGATAGCTAGGAGAGAGAACCTAACATTAACCATGTGTTTGCTTTTGTCGATATTGAACTAGATGCAACCTTGATGGTGAGCACGAACCCGATTATGTGAAAAAATTGTAGAATTTGCAAAAACATGTCTTTGGTCATTGGGAATGCCCTCCAAGCCTTTGGGTTGGTATTCCAAGGCAAATACCAATGCTAAGGCTCAGGGATTCCCAAAGCAAAATATAACATGCTCGCATTATAACGTGAGCGCGTTATTTCCTAGTTTTGACATTTTGCTTATCTGGGATACATGCCAAGCAAGACATAACGCACTCACGTTATGTCTTCATTAATGTTATGTCTTCGTTAATGTTAATGTATGTATATATTCTTGTATGTATGTATGCCTATATGTAATAGTGCATGTATATTGTATGGATGTAGGATTTTATGTACATATGTATTATGCTTGTATGTATTTATGTATGTCTTTAGAGGGAGGGAGAATTAT
>VDFB02000020.1:57827386-57992207 GCA_007258455.2 Sequoia sempervirens | reverse complement strand
TGTGGTTTGTATGAGTGGATTTAGGTCCTAGCTAAGGTGTGTTGTGGTCCACCTTCATTCCTTTCCTTCATGGGAATGTTTTGGTGTCGACCTAATTTGAATTTGCACGGTTGAGGCGCATAGCCAAGCTTTCACATGTGTTAGATTAATGAATGCAGTGAGTAGAAAGTGTATAATTCTTCAGAAAGACTGCAAAGGTTTTGGTGATGTTGTGGTGGAATTTTCTATTGCTTTAAGATGGATTTCTCATTGTAACACTCTTCTCTATCTTCTTTTCTATTTAGGTAGTGAGCCTTTCTTTCTTTTAGGCAGTGAGCCCTCCGACAATTAGCCCTATTGTATTCGGTGTTTATATTACTTTATATTGTGAGTTAATCCTCACTATGGTTTCCCCTATCTTGGGTTTTCCATGTAGATCTAGTGTTCCATTATGTATGGTTTTGATTTGGTTCTATTTCTATTATTTTCTTTCATGATAAATCATTCTAACAGATTAAGGGTTAATTGGATTAATGTGGATCTAAATGTTTGTGATGGTCTTGAAGTTTTAGGTACAATAGATTCACCCCCCCTCTCAGTTGTCTTATGCATTCAATAACATGAATCTTCTATTTGGTAACTTTTCCAATCAAAGGAACCCATTTTTCTTTTTGTAGATCATGGTGACTCCTAATATGTATGTGTAACTCAATATTCCACCAAGAAATTTTCTATTTACGACTTTCTATTCAATCCATCTATTACAACAAGGGTGTTTAATTCTTGGAGAAACATTAGAAGTAATGCCTTATTTCTATGGAGATGAATTTATTTGTCCCTTAGATCATATTCAATATGTTGTATATTTTTGAAACAGTCATCATATCACTTCTCAAAATATGGCTCTTTGATTGCATATTTTTCCTTTCAAAGGCAAAGTACATGAATGGTATAAAACCTTATAGTCTAGCTCAATTACAATCTAGGATCAACATGGTGATATTATTTTCAATCAATTCAAAGAGAATTTAGGTACAAGATATTTATTTTATTATTTCATTTCAAGAGTTAAAATTTTAGTTATGATTCAACTTATAGGTAGTCAAACCCTTCTCTAATAACATGCTTTTTCTATCAATGTTAAGAAAAAACTCATAATTACAGGAAAGTTGTCTCACATGCTTGTGTGGTCTTTATTTCCTCTAAAAATAGTTGTTTCAAATTTGTCTAAAATATTCAAATACATGTTATAATCTCACCACCCACCCATCTCATTAAGATATTCAAGCATGATGATATTGATCAAGTTAAATATTTGATAGAACTGTAGAGGAGGAAATTGGTTACCCTTGAGTCTCAGGACAAGTAGATTCTTCAAGAGCAAATGGTCATCAACTACCTCAAGGAATAAAGCGAAGATGATGGGATAAAATGTTGAGAGTTCTAGAAATAGAAAGAGTAGGTAACAAGTGTCTTCTATACATACTAACAATCTCTTGGCCAAGGAAAACAGTGTGACACATGGATGGCAATGCAATGCACTGACATCCCAGAGGTGTGTTAGCATCTCGTACAGACTGAAATTTGAGAAAGTCATAGAAAATAGCAAAGTTCCTACTAACAGTTATGTCTACTAGGAATTCTTAAAGTATGAAATTAATAGCGAATAACATAACTAAAATAATGTAAACTAAATGAGATATAAATTAAAGAATGTAAATGATAAAATGAAGGGAGAGAAAGAAAAATTACTCACAACAACCCAAGTAATGAAGCCTCAAGAGAATAAATGTCTTTAATACCTGCACACATAAGACCGAGAGAAAATATTGGGGTTGTTTAGGGGCTTACCTCAATCAAACCCATGTTTCAGTGTTTCCACCTCCACAAACAACGAGATAGATAGATAGAGAAAATAATAGATAATGAAATATATAAATAGACGAGTTAGACAATGCATAGACAAGGGATGTGAGAAATCCCAAGATGCTCAAAGATACAAGACAAGAGATAGTTATCACCTACAAGGCTTGAAAAATCCAAAGAGAGAGAGAAAGAGAGGGTTGTGAGAGCTAAGAGAGTTGCAAATAGTGTTGTGAGAATGTGAGAGTGTTGTAGCAAGTGAGTTGTGCAAGCTTGAGAGAAAGAGAAAGAGAGAAAGAGTAAGAGACCAAGAAAGAAAGATCCAAAGAGAGATAATAGAATGAAAGAGAGCTTTTAAAGAGAAAGTAGGAGTTAAAAGAAGGTTCCCCAACTATTAGTTGAGGCGTCTCGAGTTGTTTCCACCAACAAAGGGAGGTGACAAGTAGCAACATGCTTAAGAATGACCATTTGAACATTGAAATTTCACGGGATGCTAGCGTGATTTGTAGATATTCGCACGACATGATAGTTTCCAAACAAATCACGCTTAAAAATAGTGGGAATGAGGAAAACACAAGGTTGATGCAATGCTAACACACAAAGGTAGTTGTTGAAAAGGGTTTCTAAGCATCTTGAGGGGAAAAAAGGCTAATGCAAGGGATAAAATGGCCCTAAACAAATTCTAAGGGAGTGGACACTAAATTGGATGCAAAAGTGTAGGTGAAATTGCCATAGGGTGTAATTTTATGACACTACAAGAACATATATCTCATGAGTCCAACGAGCTAAAAAAGTAGACCATTTGATCAAATGAACAAACATTTTTCCCTTCACATATTCTAGAAAAAATCATCTTTCTTGTATTCTCTAATCAAAATCTCAAAATTTCTAAATTCCAAATATACAAACTCCTATGTTTGACAAAATATTTTATGTTCCTCTTCAACATAGTACCTCCAAAGCCCAAATTTGACAAATCTATTGGAGATAAAATTTTATATCAAATTATAAACATGATAGATAGTCATCATGTGCATTGTTTTTTTTTAAATCACAAATAAGAGAAAACAGAATTAAATTCTTTGAACAAAAGAAATCCAAGATAAAGAAACTCATTGATGATGATAATCTAAATAATGTATTAGCTATTACAAAAAATATTTTGTGTATTTTTCCACAAAAGGATGTTCCTAAGTTATATCATTTTAAAGATAAAATTAGGAAAGAGAGATCATTAGTGATCTCGTAAATCATGAAGATTCGAATCTTTCTAAAATTTTCCTAATTTTATAGAAGAAAACAATAATGATATGGCAAAGGAATACTTACGTTTTGATAAGAAATAATATGAATGCATGTAAAATAATAAGTAGATTTTTTAAGGAAGATTTTTGGCTCAATATATACTCCTTTTTTGCATATTTTAATGATCATTTAGTTCTTGGTTCAATTGGTGAGTAAAGGATAATTATTAGTGTGAATTTATGATGTGCATTATAAACAAAAAGATCTTGAAGTGACATATAAATATCATGACCAAGGTAAGTTTTGAGTATGCATAGAGGACCTAAACTATTGTTGGGAGCATGGTCAATGTCAAACCTAATTTTTGTAAATTCTTGAACCATATAGAGAATGAGAAGTATGAAATAAATGAGATTAATATCATGAAGCCATCCATTATTGATTGCAAGTAACAAAATTCCCCTTACTAGAATGTTGTTCAAGTTCTTCATTTCATCTAAATGAAGAAGAGAACTCATATCAAATCAACCAACAAGATGGATTAAAGAAACGAGCACTAGAACACCAAAAAGAAAAAAGGTGTCATTTTTTATATTTCCTTTTTGTCATTTATTTGGCCTATCATAGCTTCAAATTTGATTGCATGGAGTAACAACATTAAGCAGGGAATTTATTTTCTAATTATATTGAATGGGCATGTTCCCATTATTTTTTCTTGTATATGATAGTTTAATTGTAGTGTGTAAACATCTAAAAATATCCTTGTCCTAAAATCACATATTATATATTTATTTTCTATTAATTAAATTTATTATAATATTTTATTTAATTATTTTCTCATTTTTCTAAAGTCCTAATCCATTTTCTAAATTTTTTAATAAAAATGTTAAATTCATTTATTAGTTATTCTCATTCTTATCTCACATGATTTAATAAATTTTATTCACTAAATCTCACTTTTTACACCTAAAAATCTATAAAACAATTATAAAATTCTCTTTTTATCTATACCCTATATCTTAAAACTACTTAACCAACTTACTCTCAATTGTTGATCTCTCTATTGATCCTAATTTTTTATCAATCCAATCTAAAATATATAAATCCATGCATCCCCAAGCCATTTTTAGGAATCGAATTTATGAATGCAACATAATATTGTTCTTGTGATCAACCACATTTAGTAATCATTTCAATCATAAATATTAGAGAAAAACCTCTTTTCGGTGCAATAGGATTCATGTGGGTGACATTTGTTTGATTTATTTCAATCACATTTTCATGATTTCTTGTTTTAATGAAGGTGTTAGTTAAATTTGAAGTAGAGTTTTATTCTACATTTTAATTTAATTGGTTGTACAAATATTTGGTACACCCAATGGGACCATATTCCTAATCTAACCCTTGTTTTTTGTATTTTTTTCTAACTCAAACTTGTAGGTTTTATTTTTTTTAATAAATTTGGAGGTGAGATATTATATGGATATTTTTATTATAAAATGTACCTCACTGTTTTGATTATATGTGAAAAACAGGTTTTGAATGGACTTGAAACCATTTATAATAGGTTTTAAATGGACCTAAAACCATTTACAAGAAGGTTTTGATGGGGACTCGAAACCCATTCAAACAAGAACAAGTTGCACATGAATACAACATAGATAACCAACAACAAATCACCAAATGAATAGCATGACAACCCAAATCTGCACAAATTAGAAAAGGTTTTAACAAGAACCTTAAACCCAACACAACCAAGTTTTACAAGGGAACTTGAACCCAAACCAGGTTTAGAAGGGAACCTAAAACCCACTTACAGCTAGATTATAGGGACCAACATCCCTCACAACATACTAGGAATTTATGGGGACCTTAAACCCACTACTCACATGAACACGACCTAGATCCATTAGGAAAGAAAACTAAGAAAGCCTATTCAACACAAACTACCATCCCACCATAATGGGGGAGGAGACCATCCAGTCACACCAACAGGTAGAAGAATCTCTTGCAGCACCACCAAACACAAAGATCTAAATTAGACTCCACCTCAAAAAGAGCAAGATCCCCTCTATACGAGTAGATGTCATGAAGAACCTAACCACCATTGCAACCAATCTATAATAAATAACAGCTCCACCTCCATAGGAGCGCCCACCACCTCAAAAGGTATTGTAATAGAAGAGACCGATAGCAAGGAAAGCACCTCCATAAATCCACAAACCCTAACTTTACCTCTAAAAGAGAGGACTCCACCTCAGTAGGAGTAAACTTCACCTCAATAGAAGATATAGACTGTAGAAAAGGGAAGAAATCCACCCAACCAATAGCAAGGAGAACCATGATAGCCACCGAAAACTCGAGAAAATGGGCCAGCAAGAGAAGTATAGGGATAAACCCAACCACCACACTAAAAATAAGAACATGGGCAATCAGGAAACACATAAGGAGTAGGCCAAACTGAGGAGACTTGAAAAATCCCAGCAACCAAAGGCCCAATAGGGTTCCCAACCCAAAAAAAACACTAAGAATCCCACCCAGGCAAAGCAACCTCCACAAGAGAGAACACCCCCAACAACAATTAAAACAACACATACCAAGAGGTAAAAAAGATAACACAAACAAACAACAATGTCAACTCAGTAGAAAACATGAATAAACGGTCAAACAATAGCACCAACATAATAGTAGCCAATAAAAATAGCAGTGCCATCACAACAATAGAATAAAGGCAAGGGAGGAAACCTTTCACAACCAGGCCAACACCTACAACAGCAACATGGAGGGAAAACCACCACTACATCATAGTCTTAATAGTAAAGAAATCATTAAGCCCACCCCTCATGAGACCAAGAGAACCCATGACCACCTCAAATGGTAAAGGGAGTTGCATGGGGTTAGCACCAGAAGGAGGAGGAAACAACCCACCCTGCACTCTAAAATAGACCCCTGGAAGGAAAAGAAAAAACACAAAGAACAAAAACCAGGGAGAATCCAACAACCAAGGATGGCCCATTAAAAGAGAAACAACACCCATGAGGAAAAAGGAGCCAACACAGGTGCCCAAATAGCCAACAGAAGCAAAAACATGCCACCCACCAGGCCCAAGACAAGCCCTGCATCAACACTACCCTTCAGGCCAGAGACAACAGCTAAAACCACCCCTTCTCAACCTAGCAAGACAATAGTAGCAACCACCCCAATAGCAAAAATCCAACCACCTCATCAAAATTGTCTCCTTCCTCACCATCATCAACCCCTAATTTCAAACTCCCCGCCCCCCCACTCTTCTTCCCACTCCCACTCCACTCCATTGGAATTTTCAATGAGTTAGTATAAGATGGACCTCACTGTTGAGTTTATAAGATTGAATACATAAAAATTTGTATATAATATCACATTTTTGGTGCAATAAAAGAAATCAACAAAAAAAGTGTATGAACATATCTCTTGCACTAGAACATGTACACATTTGTTGTGCTTTAATGGGAATAAAATAAATATTGTGTTTGTGAGACATTTTAAGTGTGTATGCTCTTAAATTCTTACACTAAAATGTGATATTGGAGATCATAACATTTTCTAGTTGTCTTTTGTTATGTTAATCAAAGAATTCAATTTGTGTATGCTCTTCCTTTACACCCGAAGGTGATCTTAGAAATTAGAAATAGTTGGAATTTTTTCCCTTTAGAAATCCTACCTAAGGATTTCATCACCTTATGGGATGACCTAAACCCTCATGTTAAGGAGGGGTATATAAATTATGGAGAGAATCAAAAGGCTTTCCAATTGGGAGATATTATTCATTTCTATCTAAGCTTGCAAGAAATTTATACCTTACAAAGTGAAGGAAAAGAGGGGATTACCCTCTTGAATAAATCCTTAGACATACCCCTTTACACCTTTATCTATATAGAGGATATAACATAGCTTAGCCCTTAAATCTTAGATAAGACCTTTTAGTCATCATTTTCATGGTGGATTGATAAGTAGTTAGCCCCAAGAAGTTACTCACATCATACTTTCAACTTGTAGAGATAAATCTCACTATAGGGAAGGCCTTAGCCTCCATATAAAGGGGTGTAAATATGATTTCATGATCTTTAAATTCCCTAGCTATATACAAAGTGGTAGATAGTATATTGGTAATCGCACAGAAATTAACACTCTTACATGAATAAAATAGGATGTTATTATGCTTGGTGTATTCTTTTATGCAAAACTAGTTAACAACTTTTGAGTATAAATATTAAACATTTACAAAATCAGCCACCTAAATTAAAAATATATTTTTAAAGTAAAATAACCAAATCCTCATGTAATCTAAAATAACCTATCACTATAATTAAAATCCCAATTTTCATATATTTCAATCAATCCTCTAAAAAACCCCTTTATCCAAAACTTCAAATCCCAATTATAATCCATCATTTCACCTTTGAATTAAAATGCATGGATTTCATCATCTTAATCATAATATCTTATTCCTTTTTTATCACCCAAATCCCTACATATTAAACAAAACCATCCTTATCTAGTCTGAATCAAATTTCAATTCTTTAAAATCAAGTAAAATTAAAAATCCTAGATTGTTTGAATCAACTCCCATTCACCCATCCACCCATCCTAATCCAAATCCAACCATTATAATGCAAAATAGTCCAAATCTAACCATTCTAATCCAATCCATTCCACATCCAACCATTCTAATCCAAACCTAAATCTAATCTAACTCATTATAATTCATCCATCTATATCTTCCATAAAAGCAAAAATCAAAGTATGACGTAATCAAAAGTAAACCAATCCAAAACCTTTTATAGATGAGGAAATTTTCTACCCTCAAGATAATGGAATCTCAAGGAGAAAATAATCTCTCATCTACCTCAATTGACATGGCTCAAGTGAACTAGAAATGGAGGAATATTAGATAAATAGCAAATTACAAAGATTATCTAGACCTTTCAGACATTAGAGACTGAAAATGTAGGGTACAAAGGTCTTCTAAATAGCTTGGAAAGCTCTCTATCTAGGATGAATATGTGACTGTCAAATGACATTGTGTCGTACTAGTATCTTTTGAGCGCACTCACTCATCCTCCTCTTGATACTTCTCTAGACATCCATCTAATACAAGAAAAAGTATAGACATTAAATGTATATAGAAATTGAATTATAGAATGACAAATAATAGAATAATCACTTACCACATACAAATATTCAAGATGTTCATCCACAATAGGGGCATGCTCACTGTCTGGAGTTGTAATCCCTTATAACAAGCATCAAGATAGCAATTAAACTACATATGAGTATCATTAAGAAATTTAATAATAAACCAATAAAAGAACAAATATAATATGAAATTTACTAATTTGTCTCATACCTCTATCAAAGGATAAGAACTTTCTATTGAAACAACATGTAACATACCAACCCTTAATGAAGTAAAAATTCTAAATTTACACCTTATGAGGAAATATTGAGTAACAAACCATTGCAATAAAAAAAATTATTTTCTTTATTGAATAAGATGCATTACATAATACAATATGGATTTCTATTTTATCATAATGAATCATAAATTACATCAATGCAAGAATGCATACAATTACATGCATAGCTTGAAGAGCTTTAGAATGAATAGTTGTAAGATGGTCCAAGATCCTTCCTTTCAAATCTTGGTTCTTATGTTGCCTGTTGTGGAGGAGAAGCATCACTCAGGCACTTTTCCGCCAACCACGGACTCATAATGCAGTCCCCCGCACATCTATCATTCAATAGATGGCCCTTCCCTTCGACGAAGAGATTGGTACAGTAACTAATAACAACAACCAACTAAGCATAGTGTTGTGTCCTCCATAGCTAGAGCTTGTAATCCCATAATCTCAAACTAGCATGTAATCTCAAACTAGCTTGTTATATGTCTAGAGTGGAGTCTCGGACATTCACAATACTTGGCCAAATTGTTACATTTAGTATTCCTACTGAGATTCATCTATCACATACACTACTTAGGTCTGATTTGACTTAAGGATATCTTAAACTATGCATAGGTATTTCCTTCAATGGATATTCTGTCACCCCAGATTAACTTATCACCATTTTAATCTACTTGGAACAATGTAATTAACAAGTAAGTACACAAGATCCCTCCCATACTAGATTAACTATCCTAGGAGTAACACAAGCTTTCCTAGTTAAATCAATAACTTAGCTAAGTGTATCTCAAGTGCCTCTTGTATTCAATCATGCCTCGTATATAATATCTATGATATACACCAAACCTAGGTATTATGGAGTACTTACAAGCACAATATAAAAATAGTATAAAAGCTACAATTTCCTTTTCAAAGACACTTTAATATCTCTAATGCACACATTGGAAAAGACATTTCAAGAAATCATGGAAAACATATCTTTCAAAAGTTAAATAACAAAGAAGAAGAGATCCTCATGCCTATTATCACTTATCCAAATTAATGACAGCAATGCAGCCCTCTCCAACAACAATTAGCTTGATAATCAGCTTCTCAAGAATGCCTTAAATAATTATCTCACACAAGTTGATAGCTTACTTCTCTCAAACAACAATGTTTCCTCTCAATACAATAAAAATCTCACTCTTTCTTACTCTCAATATAAAACAAGTAAGGCTAGGAATAACATAGAAATATGGAATTGCAAAAGATGTGTAATCTCAGGAAAAGAATGTGTCCTCACTAATGAAATGGCTCATCTATTTATAGAGAAACCTAACAACCTCATGGACTATAGTTTAGGCATGTAAAAGGACAACAAGCTCCATGCAAAGCAACACATGAAACTCAGCAATAAGGTGGCAACTCCCTAAGTGCGTACTCAACAAAACCACCTACATATTGCCTTGCAACATTGACAACAAATTCAAGACTTATTCAATTTGCATATGCTTAATTCAAATTGTCACAAAGAATAGATATCTATAGCAACTTGGCTTTAGAGGTGGTGCCAATTCCATCCCTCTTTCCTTCTTGTTTGGCACAATTTTACTACCCAAGGAAACAGTCAACAACCATTTCAACAACAAAAATCCATCAAATTGTATAGAGGATGAATCGACTCAAGAATTTAAAATAGTTGACAAAGTCAAGGCTGATTTTACCAAAGGCGTCGACCAAGTCTTATGTTTTAATATTGTCAGCAATATCAAATGTATTACAATGTCTTTATATCATGTGACAAACTAAGTGATAATTGGTTTTACCAACAGTCATAGACAACTTCATATGGCTTCAAAGAATATAGTCATATCAACTATTATCAACCTTGAATATCATAGTCATAATCAACTATTAACATCCTTTATAAATCGGCTTCTATCTAAACAAATGATAGTCGATTTCTATTAACATATATAATATGTTAAATATATATTATTATATATATAATATATATTATACACACACACACACACATATATATATATTAAATACCATAATGTATTTATATATATATATGTATGTATGTATGCATGCATATATATATAAATATATATATAATCGTTTAATATATATATTTACATATAATATATATAGATATATATATCGTAAGCCAATAGTGTAAGCATACATTCGATATATATATATATATGTGTACATGTGTGTGTATGTGTGTGTGACATGGGAAAATAAACATAAATAATGAAAGCATAACAACAACAATCATGAATTGCTTAATCATGCTAAGGTTTCCCATATCAATAACGAAGTGCAATGCAACAAAGAAATTAAACAAACAAGAATACTATCATCTAATTCCCATGCTTGCTTGACTCCTTTCTATTATTCTTCTCCACTTTGCTTTGAAAAATATCAATGCCCTCAAATTCTGAGTGGGCAATATTAGCCTGTAAGTATTTTGACAGCTAAACTTTAAAGATTGTGATTACTTGTGAATGAAATTCAAAGCTTCTCTTATAGAAGCTTCATAGATTCGACGGTCAAGATTGATTTTTGTTCAAATAGCCCAGATCGAGTGTGAGGATCTTATTGAATAGTTAACTTCCTTGATTGATGAGATTGATTAGATATTTATCAAATTTGGTTGAGAGATTGATTAAATACTTAGTCAAATTGATCGATTAGTTAAGAAGTGTAACTGAAAGAATGTGTGAGTCAAAAAGAGGTGACAGATTAGTTAGGTGAGTGAACTGAGAGAAAGTGTTAGTTAGGAATGGAGAGAATTATGCATGAGATATTTAATTGAAAATGTAGGGGACATGTGCTCAAATAGAGGAATTAATTATAACATTAATTCCTTTCTTTGTGGAGGAAGTTGTGTACGTGATTCCAAAATCAATTAAATGACTTATTCAATTTATGGAGTCACTTTTAAATGAGAAGATAGAACTAATTAATTAAATGAACAGTCATTTATTTAATTAAATATGGGAGAATATGAATTAATTAAATGTGTAATTAAATAAATTTAAGAAGCTTATTTAATTAGTAAGAAGAAGGGATTTAATTTAAAAAGTGTAATTAAATAAATTTAGAAAAGTTATTTAATTAATCAAAAGAAGAGATTATAATTAATTAGTGACGTAATTAAATTAAATTAATGTAATTTACTTAATTAATCAAATTTAGAAGAATAATGAAAATCAATTAATTAAATGTTTAAACTATTTAATTAATTTAGAGGAAATTGCGATGTTAGATTATAATTAAATGATAAAATCATTTAATCATTTTGTGGGTAATCTTGAATTAATAATGAAAAATGTAGTCGCAGACCTAAGCCATTTTTCAGTGTCTACAGTTTGCCTCTCTTTGACATAATGTCATTTTGGCGTTTGCGTCAAAGAATAAAGAATAACCTACCCTAGTCTTACCCTTGTGTGAAGTAGGTAAGGGTATGCCCCCTTGGGAAAAATGACAAATTTTTGAAAAAATTTGAAAATTTTGAAAATTGTCCCGATTAGGTAATTGGATAGCTAGAAGTTCAATGGTGGTGAAAAAAATCAGTTTCAGCAAGGTTTGGTAAGTGAAATGGTCGTTGGAAGTGTCCCAATAGTGCGTCCAATACATTGGGCCTCAAAGAAAAACCCTAAAAACCCCTAGGTATTGTATGCAACCTAAAATGGTCACCTAGACTTTGGGCCCCATTTATTTAATTTGTCAACATCAACTTTCTGAATCAATGATTGTTGCATTTTCAAATCAAATTTCTTAATCAATTCATAACTATTTCAAATGTTTCAATTTTCCCTAAGGTTTGAATGCTTCATTAATTTTATTTAATCAAAAGAAATAAATCCCTTTTAATAAATAAAATAATATTATTTAATTGAAGTTAATATTGCTTAAATAAAATGATGCTATTTAATTAAATCTATTTTTGGTAGAATTATTTTTATTTTATTTTATTAATATTCATTTCTAAATTACATAATCTTATTTTATTTTTATTAAAGAATATTATCATCTTAAATAAAATAAAATAAAATGAAATATCCTCTCCAAAGTATCTGTGATGAAAAATGGAAACCATCGGTTAAAGGAAATAAACTAAAAGGAATTCCAATCAAGATTTGTTTCCTGATACTCTATTTATCCACATTGCTTACGAATTTGCCTTCCAGATTCCACTTTGCCTATAAAATAGACCCCTCATTCTCATTTTCAAAAGATCCGCAATTTTTACATCAGGACTTATGCTACAAATTTTCTTGAGTTTTATCATTTGAGATTACACATTAGTTTGATTTTTATAAACATCATAGTTTAGAGCATATAGTTTAATATTACATTTTAGCTTAATCTTCATAGTGATTAATTTGCAAAATAATTCATTTATGGCATTGCATGTAGATCAATTTTATTTCAATAAATTAGTTTGTTTATTGCATTTTACAGTCATTTAGATTAGTTTTCATTGTTGCATTACAAGAATAGGATTCATGGAGATTGGAATTCTTGCTTCTCCTCTTTGAATCTCTCGTTCCGAGACTGTATTTGCAGGGGTAACTGGGTCAATCTGAGGGCCACAATATCAATCCCTGCTCTTCTCGGATAGAGAGTTGTGAATTGATTTGCAAGGACTCATTATTGAGTATATTTGCATGCAAAGATTCACAGAAGTATAACATATTTTCAGTTATACATTTTGGCACCCACCATTTTTAATATTTAGTTTTTAATTTAGTTTAGTTTTTAATTTAGTTTTTAATTTAGTTTTTAGTTTTACTTCATAAATCTAGCTTCCACTTAGTTTTAGGAAAAACAATTTTTGGGTTTTGTAGCTAGGGTTGAAATCCGATCTGGGTATCTTTCAGTTTTTTTATTTCTTTCACGGATCTGAAGAAAATAGCTGCACAGAAACCGTCGCGCATCATTTTTTTCACCTGGCTAAAGATTTTAAAAATTTTCCAAAAATCAAATTTTGAAGATTTTTATGCATGTTTTTAATTTTTAGCTTTTAATTTAGTTTAGTTTTTAATTCTAATTTAGTTTTTAATCTTAATTTAGTTTAGTTTTTAGTTAGTTTGGTTTAGTCTTTAATTTAGATTTTTAAATTAGATTTTTTTAGTTTCTAAAATTCAAATTAGATTTTTTTTAAACTTTGTTAATTTAAAGTAGATTCTTTAACTTTGTTAATTTAAATTAGATTTTTTTTACTTTAGATTTTTTTAACTTTATTAATTTAAATTAGAATTATTAATTTAGATTAGAATTTTTTTTTAATTTAGATTAGATTTTTTAATTTTATTAATTTAGATTAGTTTTGTTTTAAATTTTTAGTTTAGTATTAGATTAATTTAGTTTAATTTTAGTTTTGTTAACTAATTTTTTTTAGATTAAATTTTGACTAGATTAAATTAGATTTTTTTAATTCTAGTTCTTTTAATTTTTTTTCCAGAGCATAACAGTTTCTGCAGGACGCCAGTCAGAGAACTTGAAACACACTAACGGTTTGATTGCAGGACGCGTGACAAAGACTTGAAAACAAACACTTACGCTTGTCAAAGATCTTATTTAAAAAAACATTGTGTTTGTTTTCCTGCTTTTCAATTCACATAGTCTAATTAGGGCTTCATTAAAATTCTTAGGAGTTTCAATAGTGAGTAGGGAATTTGGCTCTTTGTTACATGGAGGTGATGACCATGGACAAATCCAGGCTCCTGATGATCTTACTAATATGACGAACTCTTAGGGAGTGGAGCAAGGTAGTGAATCTTTAGCACTTTCACTCGTCAGGGGATTATGCTCTTCTCTCATTGAGAGAATCATAAACCCAAAAGCGTGTGGATTTGGTGAAGTGAAACTAGCTCGGTGATTAAGGTTGTTTAGCGTGTTTGGGTAAAGAGACGGGCTATAGGCATGCTCTCCTTTGGGAGAATCAAATCAAACTCCTCGAATCCGCTTTCATGTCCAAGTCAATTTTAGAGGTCACGGAATTGAACCTCCGAAATCCACCTAAGTGAGTATTATCTATCGCCGATTCCACCTCACTATAATAATAAAAGAACGCCTTTGTTGAGTCTAAAGACCTAAGACCATAGTGCGTAACTTTTTTCTATGACTTGACGATCATCATGGGAAAGTTTTGTTTATTGTAATCGGTTTACTGGCCGAAATTCCGCCATGTGTGATTTTTAGGTGCTGGTGTGTGGTTATGGTGTCTCGAAGCTCAGACGTGAGGCACCGGTTGTGAATGGAAGCCAAGTAAAAACCTCTTAGTTAGTTGCCTACCCGGTTCACCTCCAAAAGGAGTCATAATCTTTGCGCAAGGAGGGGGAAGAATCTCTCTGTATGTTGATCATACATAGATTCCCATCATAGGCATACACCTGGACGTTTGGAGGCGGTTGCGACACTGGCCCCTGCTATAAGGGTAACCTTTGAACGTACACTGTTGAGTCCTTGGAAACACCAAAAACACGGGCGCCCTCTAGGGGGTGACACAGCTGTGTGAGGTGCACGTATGCGCATAAGCAATGGGGCAAAGGTTTTGGCTTCTCACCATTTTCTTTGGTAGGGATAGCTATGTGTTTGTTTTGAGTCTTAAACATTGTCCAAACATCTTCAAACAAGACTCCCTCGATACTATCAAGTTGCTTTGTCCTTGATAGATCTGTTATCGACTACTTTTTGTATCACAACTTGTCTGATTGAAACCTATGTGCTTGATCAAAATCTGTTGATATACTTGCTTGATCTTTGAAAACAAACAACAAACTGAAATACTAAGTTCTTCGGGACAGTGACTTGTCCTACTTTAGAGAGACCTGCTCTTTGTATTTAGGGTTTATGTGTCCTTGAACTTTTGAATTAGTGATCCTTGATCTCATAAGCGATTTTGCTTGAGATTGGCAAATTAGGAATTGTTCCTGTCAAATAGATAAATTTTTAGACTCTTTGATAACACACTTGGAGAGTGCTATTAGTCTCCTTGTCCACCCATTTTCATACAATTTAAACTCAGTACACTTTGTGTAAGTCATCCTCATGATCCATATGTGCTAGGGTGTTCACCCAAGAATTGAGCACCTCTGTGGCAGTGTTGGTTTGCACCTATTTGCAACAGTTCTATTTCACCATCTCTCTCGGACAAGAGAAAACTTTTACTATCCTAGTCTGGTATTGATGTTTCTTAGTATTGTCTGTTTACCTGAACTCTCCCTTTCATGTCAGTCACAACAAGATATCAAGTGAGCCAAGGAAAGCGACCTCAGATAGTCTTTAACTAACTACCCCCAGTTCAGACTCGTCAAAAGAGAAAGGAAAAGGAACCAATATTTGACTACCACCTAGGAGTCACCAAACCTATTTTGACCCAAAGAGCCATTTTAGTGATTCTTGAGTACCCTCAAAGATCTTCCCACTCAGGTATGGATATGAGCACCGGCTACCTCTAAGTGAGAGGGACGCTTTATGGATCAAAATCTTGATGATATCTATGAACAACACAGAAACAACATGATATTTGGAAATTCTTCTCATGATGATCAACCTGGTTCACCCCTCATTAATGCAAGATATTTGGATGCCCATCAATGGGATGAAAGGTATAAGAGACGAGCTCACCAAGAATAATGGTCACAACACGAAGACCAAGACAATGAACCTCGTGATGCTCATGTCAATACAACGTATACCAATGACTTGTTCAAAAATTCTAGACCAAGCTCACCACTTCAACATACCTCAAGGTTCACAAGTGATAGGCTCAAAAGAATTGAACGCGAAAAGAAAGCCTTTCTAGATGAACAAGCTGCAAAGCAAGAAAAGTTTAGACAACTTGAGGAAGAGAGCCAAGCTTTATTGGAAGTACAAAGGAAACTCGCTCAAGAGGAGCAAGATAGGCAGTTAGCCCACCAATTAAACAAACAATACAATACAAGGGGTGCTAACAGTGGACATAATTCTCCTCCCTCCACCCCTTCCAGAACACCAAGAAGTAGAAGGCGGTCAAGGACCCCTTCTAGATCTCCTAGTCCTAGAGGAAGAAGGGCCTCTCAGTATGCTCACTATAGGAGGCAAACTCCTCCAAGAAATTCAAGACCACACTCCCAACATGTACATTCTGGTTCCCAACATGGAGGTGGTAGCTCACATTATGACTTTGATACTCAAGACTTCATGCGACTACAACAAGAGCCTATCTTCCAAAGGTATGTGGAGAGGTATTTGGAACAAAACAAAGATAAGTTCTTGGAAAGTATAATCAACAAGGGTGCCAGAGTCCCTTATAATTTTGATGTGGACAACAAAATACAAAAGCAAAATCCCTCTCAAGAGGAAGAAATCCGCCAAATGAAGCAAATGATGGAGAAAATGATGCAACCTAAGAGCTCATTCTCACTAGACTCAATTTGTCCTAATCCATTTGACAAGAGTGTGAGTATGAAAGATTTTCCAAAGAGGGTGGAATTCCCACAATACGATAAATATGATGGCAATGGTGATCCACATGACCATGTGTGTCAGTTCTATACTATGAGCTTTGAATTCCATCAGGATGACTCCTATTTGATGAGGTTGTTCCCTAGGAGTCTTAAAGGACAAGCAATGGAATGGTTTACCAATATCACTCCTCCTGTCAAGACTTTTAGAGAACTTGTTCATAGATTCGTTCAACACTTCGCATATAATCTGTCAAGATCTGTTACTATGTTGGACCTATGCAACTTGAAACAAAATCGGGGAACCCTTTGTTACCTTCTTGCAAAGGTGGAGGAGACAATGCTTTCGGTATCCTAGGATGATCCATGAGGATGAAAAGATTGACATACTTGTTAGTAATTTGGTGCCTGAAATGAGATATGAGATCAAAAAGATAGTCTTCACTTCCTTTGATACCATGATTGAAACTGCATGCCGCATTGAGGATGTTCTAAAAGAACAAGGCATTTTGACCAGACATAACAATAATACCAACAATGGTCAACACAACAATAGGGATAAAGGGAAGAACAACAATTGGAACAAAAACAAACAAGTTGTCAATGATGGAGTTGTGGATTCTTCCCAATCAAGAGATCAAAGTGTTCTTAATTTGACTAAGGCTGTGCAAGCAATGAAGCTTAATGCACCTCCACAACAAGAAAGTAAACCAAGATATCAGGAGAGGCCCAAAAACCAGAAGTGGCAATTTACCAAATTGGGTGACTCATATGAGGATATTCTCAAAACTATCATTGCTAACAACTTGGCACATCCTCAGGATCCTACAAAATTTCACATTCCAGATCCTAAGCCACATTGGTGGGATGACAAGGCATTCTGTAAATTTCATAATGGCCCTGGCCATACTGTTGAAAACTGTTGGAGATTAAAACATATCGTCCAAGATTTTATAGAAAGTGGAAAGCTTCAAGTTGATGGCCTAAATACCAATGCTGATCATAAGGCTTTTAAGGAACCTTTGCCTAATTACGACAAGGGGGAAACCTCTAAATCACAGAATGGCAAAGCTGCAATCAACTACACCTATACAGCGGCAGAAAATGTGATAAACATGCTTGAAGTTGTGGAGCCAAGTGTTAATATGATAAGGAGTAAGGACCCGCATGGTTATGACTCTCCCCCTATTTTTGACAACCAACCTGTTGTGGTGCTGAGAGGTCCTCATTCTAGGTTATCTTCCCAAGCCCTTAATGTTGTTACCAGGAGTCAAGCCCCTATTATTCTCAGAGGGCCTAGTTCAGGTCCATCCAACAAATCCAAGCAAGTGGAATCCAAGAATGTCACTATAAAGTCCGCCACTGCTCTCAAACCAAACTACAATCTTGTAGATCAGTTACAGAAAACTCCAGCACAGATCTCAATCTTAGAGCTTCTAGAGTTGTCCCTACACATAAGCAGATCCTTGAGGACGCTTTGCGCACAACAAATGTCCCCAACAACATTGATATAGACCAATTCCAAGGCATGGTGAATCACATTACTAGCCCACATTACCTCTCTTTCTCTTAAGATGATGACAAATCCCTAAGCCATCCACACAATCTTGCCCTTCACATTGAAGTCATGATTCATAAAACCCGTGTCAGGCGCGTGTTGATTGATGGGGGTGCTGGGTTAAATATCTGTACTTTGAATTTGTTAAAAACTTTGGGCTATTCAGAGCAAGTGATCGACACTAGAAAGAAAATCACCATAAAGGCCTATGATGAGGCAGAATGAAGTTCTAAGGGGTTGGTTGTCCTTCCTGTCAGGATTGGCCCAGTTGAAAAAGATATCTTGTTTCAAATTGTTGATACTGGACCCCTTGCATACAACATTTTACTGGGTAGACCATGGATTCATGATATGTAGGCAATGCCGTCTACCTACCACCAGTGTGTTAAGTTCCCCTACAATGGAACATAAATTTGCATACCAGGGGATAACACCTTATCAATTAACTCAATCTCAGCTAATGTTCATGTCCCTCTTAACCGAGTAGCAGAGGATTATGAAACAACTTTAGCAGACTGTCAAAACAAATTTAAGTCAATAGACCTTGGCATGGTGGGGTATCAACTTGACTCTTTTGCAAAGATTCTTGTTTCCCCTAGGACATATGGAAAGCCTTCACATGAGATGAAACCATCATCTTCAGCAATGACACTATTTGACAAGTTTGTTGAATCCTCAGTACCAATACAAGATGAAAAAGAGGAAGTAGCTGTTCGAGATTGAATATACAAAGAGGAGAAATACCAGCACAATGAAAATTTCTCCCCCTCTCCTAAGTCCTATGGGAGAGGATATACTTTTGTCAAGAAGATGGGTTATCCAGGATATGGCCCTCTTAGTCATTGTGCGTTAGATGCCAGATCGAACCACTCAATCATGATCTTTTTGCACTAAGTCTAAGAAACCGGTTGGCCTAGGCTTTATGAACAACAATAAATGCACTGTCCCCATTTCTGATAGGCGGGATAGTAAAGATGACATAGAATATGTACCAGATTTGACCAATCAACAAGACATAACGGATGATTGGGTACCTTCAACAAATCTCCTTTGGGAAGATTCAAGAGATTTAATAATTGATAGTCCTCCTATCTCATTTGCAATAGATAGTGACTATATGAATGCAAGATTGACTATGGATAGTGTCTCCATCCCAGCTGCAACGGATGGTGATAATTCAGATAATTTTGTGATTGAGCAAATTTCTAGAGGAGAGGAGCCTCTTCCAAATCTTGAGGCTTCTACATCACGAGGCTCCAACAATAATTCAGAAATAGACTCTCATGAGTTTGAATGGGATTCACTCTCAGATGCAACAGTTGACTTGGATATGGATGTTGTCCACGCTTATAGTTCTCAACCTGATGTAACTGACGAGTCATGTGTTAGATTAGAAGATTGGAACCCACATGTCACATTAGTAGATGATTCTTTGCTTGCTAGGATAAATTCTGATTTAGACACTTTAGAGGGAAACTTGACAGATTCCAATTCTACAGTCACCAGAGATGACACCACCTATATCCTTAATCTTGAACCGGTCATCAACCTACCCCTTGTTCACCCCAACCTTATTGATTGGTCTCAATGGTACCAAAAGCCTCAAGTCTTGACATTTCACAATGACTATGAGATCACCTGCTATCTAAATGCCATTGAACCTGTAGTCTCTTCCACCAGTGAACCGGCTACCATATGATAGAACCTAACATCAATTACCTTAGTCACAAGATAAAAAGAAAAGAAAAAAAGAATAAGAGTTATGATGGCGAAAACCACTATGTGGCGGTGTCAGAACCAAAAAAAGTAAAAATAAAAGACGTATCCAAAGGTGAAAACCTCCCAGAGGCACCTACGGATGAGGTACTTGATAGTCTCCCAAGCTATTTCCAGGACAAATCATCAGTATTGGTTGAACCTACAGAAGCTGTTAATTTGGGCACAGAGGAAGTTCCAAAAATTGTACACTTGGCTAAATCTTTATCACCTGAAGAAAAGAAAGCCTATACTGAGTTCCTCCAAAAGAAGGAAATTAACTTTGCATGGACATACTCAGGACATGCCAGGGTTGGACACTAATCTCATTATGCATCATTTTCCATAGCTCCAGGTGTGAAACCAGTCAAACAGTTGAGAAAAATGCACCCTCATATAGCTCTTTTAGTGAAAGTTTCTAATTAGAAAGCTCCTTGGTGCGTGATTCATTAGAGCCATAGACTATGTCAATGGATTTCCAACATTGTACCTATTTCTAAACCTGATAAAACCATTTGAATCTGCACAGACTTTAGAGATCTTAATGCAGCATGCCCAAAGGATGATTTTCCACTTCCTAACATACATGATAGTGGACATGACAGCCGGATATGAGATCTATTCTTTGATGGATGGTTTTTCTGGGTATAATCAGATCAAGATAGCTCTGAGGATCAAGAAAAGACGCATTCACATGTGCCTGGGGTACTTATTGTTGGAATGTCATGCCCTTTGGATTGAAAAATGCAGGAGCTACTTACCAAAGAGCTATGACAACCATCTTCCATGACATGATGCATAAGAATATGGAAGATTATGTGGATGACACCCTGGCTAAGTCTAAGAGAAGAGGAACACATTTGGCTGATTTAGAAGTGATTCTAGATCACATGGAACAATTTCAACTAAGATTAAACCCAAAAAAGTGTGCATTTGGTGTTCTAGCAAATTATTGGGATTCATCATTTCAACTAAAGGAATAGAAGTGGACCTTGAAAAGGTTCAAGCCATTATAAACATGCCACCTCCCAAAAATGTCAGCCAAATGAGGAGTCTTCAAGGGCGCCTTCAATCCATAAGGAGGTTTATTTCACAATTGGCAGATAGAGCACAACCTTTCAACAAAAATTGCATAAAGGTGTTCAATGTGTCCGGAATGAGGATTGCCAAAAGAGCATGGATCAAATTAAAGAATACTTGCAAATCCTCCCATTTTAATGCCTCCCATTCGGAAAACCTCTCATTTTATATGTCTCAGCTTGAATCTTCACTGGGGGCATTGTTGGCTCAATTAGATGAACAAGGGAAAGAAAGGGCCATATATTATATTAGTCGCACTCTTGTTTCTTATGAGGTTAATTATACTAGTATTGAAAAAGCTTGCCTCGCAGTAGTGTTTGCTTCTCAAAAATTGCGACACTATATGCTCACGCACACCATACACCTCATAGCAAAAATTGATCCTCTCAAATACTTGCTCGGTAAAGCTGCTCTCACGGGTAGACTTGCTAAATGGATGATGATTCTTTCTGAATTTGACATAGAGTATATTGAGCGCAAAGCAATCAAAGGCCAAGCTATTGCAGATCAACTGGCTAATTTTCCTATTCAAGATAATATGCCCATTCAAGTCAACTTTCCAGATGAGCATCTTATGTACATGACTGAAAGATCCTGGAAACTATTCTTTGATGGTTCATGCATGCAAAATGGTTATGGAGCTGGTGTGTTGTTTGTTTCTCCTCATGGGTATACTATTCCTAAATCTTACAAGTTACTCTTTCCATGCACAAACAACATAGTTGAGTATGAGGCTTTGACAAATGGACTAAAAATGGCCATAGAGTGGAATATCACAGAACTACATATCTATGGGGATTCTCAGCTGATCATCAACCAAGTCAATGAACAATACCAAACAAAAGATGACAAGTTGGTACCTTACAAAAAATGGTTGATTCATTAAGACGGTATTTTACTTTTGTCACCTTTCAAAAATCCCTAGGGCTGAGAACAAAGCAACCGATGCTATGGCCACCCTTGCTTCACTTCTTGATTAGAGGAACATGAGTCGGATATGAATTCCTGGTGGAAGAGCTACGATATCCCATATTTGACTCACCCGAAAGCCATGTCATTTGTACCCTTGTCAATCATGAATCCTCCCGCTATGGTGCTATTTACTCATATCTTGTGATGGCATCATCTCGATACATTTAACCGATATGAAAGAAGCACCTTATCCGCGAACGCCTCGCCATTCCTCATCTCAGTGATTTGTATAGGAGGGGTCTAGATGGAACACTTCTTAGGTGCTTAGAAAGGAGGAACGATCAGCCGCTAGTTGACATCCACGAGGGCATATGTGGAGGACATTCTAATGGTCTTTCCATGGCTAGAAGGTTGCTTAGGGCAGGGTACTATTGGCCTACGATGCAGATAGATGCAATAGCATTTGCTAAGTCTTGTGAAAAATGTCAGAAACATGGACACCTGATACATGCTCCAGGTAGGGAGCTAATTCCTTCTATATCTCACTGGCCATTTCAGCGATGGGCCTTTGACCTTGTTGGGCAGATTCATCCCAACTCATCAGGTGGGCATAAGTTCATTATCACTGCTACTGACTACTTCACAAAATGGGTAGAGGTTGTTCCACTTTCTATTGCCTCAGGCAAGACAGTGTCTTTATTTATTTTAAACCATATCATCTGTCGATATGGAGTGCCATCTGAGATCATCACTGACAATGGAGGTCAGTTCAAAAACAAGGACCTTAAAGAACTCTGCCAAAGATTCAAGATAAAGCAACATTGGTCCTCCATTTACTTCCCACAAGGAAATGGTCAGGCAGAGGCTTCAAACAAAACCATTCTCAAGATTTTGCACAAAATAGTTCATAAGAATGGTAGAGACTGGCACCTACAGATAAATCCGGCCCTGTGGGCCTATAGAACGAGTATTCGTACTCCAACTGGGGCTACTCCTTTTGCCCTCACATACGGCGCTGAAGCAGTGTTACCTTTAGAGGTTGAGATTCCATCACTTTGGGTCTCTCTCAAAGGTCTAGTTACAGATGAAGACTATCGCGCCATGAGATTGCAAGAATTGGAACTTCTTGATGAGAAGCGTAAAGCATCATTTGACCATATGAGGGTCTATCAAAAGTGGATGTCCAAAGCCTTCAACAAAAAGGTTCACCCTAGAGAATTCCAAGTAGGAGATCTTGTCCTGCGAGAGAATCCTAAGAACCAACAGAATCGAGAACAGAAGGGCAAATTCGAACCTAATTGGCTTGGACCCTACATCATCACAGCAGCTTTTGGCACAGGTGCCTATCTACTATCTACTGAAGAGGGGGAGCAGCTCCCTGAGCCTATTAATGTTTTGCACCTGAAGAAGTTCTATCCTTGATGCCCGTTCTGTCTGGGGGCATCCTTTGTATATAATTATGACCCTGAAAAAAGTTCCAAAAAAATTGATATATGGTACTAAAAAAATTACAAAAAAAAATTGATATATTGTCAAAAAATCCAAAAAAATTCAAATATGATGCTGAAAAAAAAAAAAAAAAAAAAAAAGTGCCTTGGTGAAAACCTGGAAACAGTGCCTTGGTAGCAAAAATACAAAAAAAATAAAATATAAAAGTCCTAAAAAAAAATTCTTCCAAGTGGTGAAAACCTAGAAACAGGCCACTTGAGGCCTTTGCATCCCTATTTCTTAGCATGCATCCTCGACACTTAGCCTTTCTCCATCATGCCTTGTCCTTATTGCCTTGGTTTGGAATTGGTCTTTGTCTTTGTCTAGGGGCATCACTGTGTTAGCTTTGGTCTTTTGGATATGCTTGTCTTTAGGACACCTCGCAAATGGTGTTTTTCAACACTAACCCAACTGTGTTTTTCAACACAACCCCTGACATCGTGTGTTTTTCAACACTTATCAGTTTGGTCTTATCCAGTTCGGTCATGTGATCTTACCTACTTGCAAGCATTCGATCCTTATCCTCGGAACTCAGTATCAGTTTACACACTTAAAATTTTTTAATTGCAACACTTAATGCTTGAGATATGCCATGATATTTTCTTTGTGTGCTGACTGATATTGATTTTCGTTGAGTGTCCTTGTCTAATAAGTCTCTCTGTGATGCATAGCTAGAAGACTTGGGGCATGGGGCATGTTTTTATTTGCTTTCTGCTTGTGGGTGTTGTCTTGAACCTCTTCAGTGTCTCTTGTTGTCTCCTTGACACACTTAAGAGATTTATGGCATCATCCTTGAATGTTTTTGCACAACCATTCTCATGGTAATCCTGGCGTTTATGTCTTGATGCGAGCGTGGTTTTGCTACATTAAATTGGGTAAGCTAACATTGTAGTCATCTTGACCTTCATGTCTTTGATGCTCATGTTAGAATCTTTCCACATTCCAAGCTGATATAAATCACATTCATATCTTCATAGTTGCGTTTGTGACTAGTGATGATTGTGTGATTGTCCGATGTCCGGTAATAATGGCCCAATGATGAAAATAAGTTCTCTTACATTCTCTAATGAATGATGAACACACAAAAACCTATGTTACCCTATTGCAAGTACACCTTTGCATTTTCATGTAGCTTGCATTATTTAGACTTCATGTTAATTTGCACTTTTAGGCTGTATTATGGGTTTGAGAGGGTTTCTTCATCTTTCTTGTGGATTTTTCATCAACTGTGATCACGTTCTTCATTTCCTTATCTTCTTTCGTGATCTCAATCGAAATTCCCTATCTTAAACAGTTGATTGATTTTGATGCATCCTCTTTATTGAGGCAGATTCTCTTCCTTCTCTCCATTTCTTTCCATTTCTTCCAAACTTCTATCTTCCATTCGATTTCACCCCACTTCTTTTCTTCTAATTCAATCTTAGGGCATAATTTTCTTGCTGATCTACCTGGGTTCTGTGATTCTTATATTTTTCATCTTACATAAAGAACCTTATCTTTTGTTTGATTTGATCAAAAATTTCAATTTATTATTTCTCCTCTATCTCATTTCGATTTCGATCACGAGGGGGCAGTACCTATCAAACTTCAATCCTTGATTCAACTTTATCAATTTATCAATTGCTTCTCTTGGGGCAACCTTGCTTGAGATTCTTATCTCTCACTTTGGATGTGATCCCGAATCGACCTCATGTTCAAAGGCCTTTTGTTTATGTTTGTCCAGATGTGATCCCGAGTCGACCTCACATCTGAGTTGTTTTGTGATCCCAAATCGATCTCACATTGCAACTTCATTCTTTGACTGCATGTGATCCCGAGTCGACCTCACATTAGTCAAAGAGGGGCAAATGTATGCAACCTAAAATGGTCACCTAGACTTTGGGCCCCATTTATTTAATTTGTCAACATCAACTTTCTGAATCAATGATTGTTGCATTTTCAAATCAAATTTCTTAATCAATTCATAACTATTTCAAATGTTTCAATTTTCCCTAAGGTTTGAATGCTTCATTAATTTTATTTAATCAAAAGAAATAAATCCCTTTTAATAAATAAAATAATGTTATTTAATTGAAGTTAATATTACTTAAATAAAATGATGCTATTTAATTAAATCTAATTAAATTATTTTATTTTATTTTATTAATATTCATTTCTAAATTACATAATCTTATTTTATTTTATTAAAAGAGATATTATCATCTTAAATAAAATAAAATAATGAAATATCCTCTCAAGAATATCCTGTGATGAAAAAATGGAAACAAATCAGTTAAAAGGGAAATAAACTAAAAAAAGAATTCCAATCAAGATTTGTTTCTATTTTTCTATTTATCCCACATTGCTTCTGAATTTTCCTTCAATTCCACTTTTGCCTATAAAATGAGCCCTCTCATTCTCATTTCAAAAGATCACGAATTTTTACATCAGACTTATGCTACAAATTTTCTTGAGTTTTATCATTTGAGATTACACATTAGTTTGATTTTATAAGCATCTTAGTTTTAGAGCATATAGTTTAATATTACATTTTAGCTTAATCTTCATAGTAGATTAATTTGCAAAGTAATTCATTTATGGCATTGCATGTAGATCAATTTTCATTTCAATAAATTAGTTTTGTTTATTGCATTTTATAGTCATTTAGATTAGTTTTCATTGTTGCATTGCAAGAACAGGATTCATGGAGATTGGCATTCTTGCTTCTCCTCTTTGAATCTCTCGTTTCAAGACTATATTTGCAGGGGTAACTGGGTCAATCTGAGGGCCACAATATCAATCCCTGCTATTCTCGGATAGAGAGCTGTGAATTGATTTGCAAGGACTCATTATTGAGTATCCTTGCATGCAAGGATTCACAGAAGTATAACATATTTTCAGTTATACAGGTATAAATAGAAATTGGGTAAAATTTAATTCATTTTCACCCTTGAAGTTTAGAAAATTGTGATTTTTCTCTAGAGTCATCCTGCAAAATGTCTCTTGTTCCATACACCGAGCACTGCGGATATCGCATCAAGACCTTTCGACGGTCGACCGACACAGGACCCCCGGTATGTACCCCTTTTTTGACTTTTGAATTTTGAATTTACACGCATTTCTAGGATAGTAAAATTTATTTTTCATATGTGTCATTTCTTGATCGCCGCAAGTGTGTCCATATGTGACGCATCTATCTACAATACGACGCATTTACGAAAACACGTGGGGGGTCGTTTTGTGTTTTTGTTCAATCAACACATTTGCTTATTTTTGCACCACATTTGTTATAGTGAATCACATCTGCTATGGATATTGACACATATGTATAAATGTATATTCCTCTATGTACGTGTATATGTAGGTATATCATATAGATGCATCCGTATGAGCGTGTCCATTGCCAACAAACACATGTATCGATATACATATACATATGGATATGTGTATATACTATACATATATATATATGTTCATATTTGATTCACATATAGCCATTCACAATCACCATCATATTGATAAGTGTTTGTGTGTGGTACATCTATACATGTGCATATACATGTCGTTAAATCCCATTGACATGTATGTGCATATATATACATATACTTCCACATACATCTCACTTGTCAATATAATCATGATAGTACAAGAAAGATATCGAAAGCTCAAATGATAAACATCACCCAATAATGCATGTAGTAGTAAACAAGACTCTCAAATGCAGACATGTCAACTAAGGATGACTTACCTATTACCCACAAACTGACTCAACTCAATCATTTTAATGTAGTGTGTGTATATGCTCAAATAGTTTAATTTTATCGGTTACTCGACCAAGATCTTCTCTCGAGTGATACTTCCCCTCTGCCTAGAGTAATGGAACATATATCTGCATCCACTAACACATGCACACGATAGTTAATTGTTCACAACATATGCAATATACATAAAAAATCTCCAAACTTAGAATAATAATTCAATAACCATCCATTCTCATATATGTAGTATTTCCCCATGAATAACATCAACTGAGATAACATCAAATGAGATAAAATTCATATTGATAACAAGGTACAAGCATAATTTATTCATCTCCAGAATTCATATCACATTCATATTTACCCTAATTAGTAATAGTAAATAGTAACTACACAATTGGGGTGTAACATACTCCCCCCCTTATGAATCATCATCCCTGATGACTTTAGGGTTTATTATAAAACACAGGGTGATCCCACAATACTGGTTTATAATTTTCGGCCAAACTGGACACTGAAATATTTTTTTCTAATTAAATCTTCACTTTCGGGCACCTATAGCGGCTAAACCAATTGGTTAGATAGTGTTTTATTGAATATTTTTTCCTCAATCAAGTTTTGAGTTCAAACCAATTATAATTTAGACATAGGCAAACTGTATAACACAACTTTTTTTGTATGTATCGAAATTCAATTTTTTTTGTTGGATCAATGACTTCAATATCTAGTGCACTCATATTTTTCAATTTTTTTTGATAATCTACTATTTTTCCACATGTGCAGAATAGAGAGCTTGATTTTTGGTGAAAAACCTATGTTTAATAAAACTAAAAAAACAAATACATAATAAAAGCAAAACATATTAAAATTATATTAGTTGGATAGCTCATTTCGAGGACTACAATCATTCAGTTGGGTCTCTGAAGTCTCCTCCATTTTCATCCTCAACCTAAGCTTTGAAACGAAAAAAATTTGGACTTTTTGGTGCTAGAGGGTGAGAAGGTGGGAAAGGGGGGGTTCGGGCGAACCAGGGTTCAAGTGAACCAAGGTTCATTTGAACCCTAGTTCATTCAAACCCCCTTTCAAAAAATGTTTTCTTTGTGTTTTTTGGTAGGAATGGTGGGACCTTGCATTTAATTGGTTCACTCGAACCAGGGTTCATTTGAACCCTTTTTTGGTTCGCTCAAACCAAAGGGTTCATTCGAACCCCACAACAACTAACAACACATTGTGCACACATTCTCAAAAGCAATAAGAATACGAGGAAACTTTTGTTGAATTTTTGCATAGTCCTCCCAAGTAGTTGAGTCTTCTACGTATTGGTCCCATTGGACTTTGCATTGCAAGATGTCACTGTTATGCAAGCGCAACTTATGTGTTCCTAGCACCTTGACAGGCTCGATAGTTACTACTTCAGGGTCTCATACCTATAAATTAGTCCAATCAATTACATGATTATCCCCTAGTATATACTTTTTAAGGTAGGACACATGGAATACATTATGCATTCTAGCAAGAGCTGGTGGCAACGCGATTTGATAAGCTACTGGATTCACTTCCTCTAGAATCTCAAAAGGTCCAACATAACATAGGGCTAACTTAGAAGACTTTCCAAATTTAATGGAGCTCTTGTGAGGTTTTACTCTCAATAATACTTTGTCACCTATGGAAAAATTATGAGGTACTCTCTTAGGCATCAATGTATCTTTTCTACCTATTGTTAGCTTCAACTAACCTTTGTTTAATAATCTTAACTTATTCATCCATTTTGACTAACATCTCTGACCCAAGACTTACTCCATCCTCAATTTTATCCCAACTTATAGGAGTTTGACACTTTCAACCATACAAAGCTTCGAATGGAGCCATCTTTATCACATAATGATAAGAATTATTGTAAGAAAATTCTACTAAAGGCAAGTAGTCTTCCCACTTGTACTGTTGATCCATACAATACATCCTAAGTAGGTCTTCCAATACTTGATTTACCCTTTCAGTTTTCCCATCTATTTCTGGATGATATGTTGAGCTAATGTTCAATTGAGTCCCTAGTGCTGAAAACAAAGTTTGCCAAAACCTTGAAGTGACACGTGCATTACTATTTGAGATGATCTTCACAGGATTCCCATGCAACCTAAACACTTCTTGCATGAATTTTCTTGCTATGATAGGTGCTCCATTAGCTAGGTTCCCTAGTATAAAATGTGATACTTTTGTAAGCTTATGTACAACCACAAGGATGGCATTGTGCTTATTCCTTGACATAGGAAATCCTTGCACAAAGTCCATACTTTTGACTTGCCACTTCCTCTCTGGTATATCATATGGGTATAACAAGCCTATAGGATGATGGTGTTTAGCTTTCACCCTTTGACACTCAAGATACTTAGCCACAAAACTAGTGGCATCTCCTTTCATTCCCTCCCAAAAGTATAATGGTTTTACATCAGCCATCATTTTTTTCACTCTAGGATGTCCAAAGTATGGTGCTTCATGTATTTCATTCCATATCAAATATCTTAATTCCTTTACATTAGGAATGTACATTCTACCCTTGTATCTAAATAATTCATTCAGTTCAAATTGAAAACTTTCATACCTAGAATCTTGTGGATTATCAGCGAGTGCTTGCTTAACTTGCAAGTAATACTCATCCTCCTTGCACTTTTGGAGTACTTGCCCCCTAAAATTGGTTTGAATTGTTACTATGGAAGCAATATGTCATCTTCGACTTAATGCATTGGCAACCTGATTTTCCTTCCCTTTAATATAACTGATATTAAAATCATAGTCAGCTATTAGCTCTAACCACCTTCTATGTATTGTATTCAAATTAGATTGAGTAAAGAGGTACTTTAACCCATTATGGCCAGTTTTCATCTCAAAGGGTTTTCCTAATAGGTAATTCCTCCACATTTGCAGAGCGTGAACCATAGCTATGACTCTAAATCATGCGATGCATAATTCATCTCATAAGGTTTTAGCTTTATAGATTCATAGGCCATCACTTTCCCATCTTGCATTAATACACCTCCTAACCCTTCTCTGCATGCATCCATGATAACCATAAAGTTACTCTCAAAATTTGATACTTTTAAGATTGGTGTGGTGGTTAACTTCTATTTGAGTATGTCAAAAGCTTCTCAACATTTCTCAGTCCATACAAACTTCTTTCCTTTCTTTTGTAAAGAAGTAATTGGAAAAATGATCTTAGAAAAATTTTCTACGAACTTCCTAAAGTATCCTACTAGACCCATGAAACTTCTTACTTCTGACACATTCCTAGGTATAGGCCACTCAAGCATTGCTTTGATCTTAGTTGGGTCTACTGAAATTCCTTCATCCAAAATCACATGACCTAGATAATGTACCCTCTTTTGGAAGAATGTACACTTGGAAAGTTTACCATACAACCTATGTTCCCTTAGACGTTGTAGGACCATTTCTAAATGCTTGCAATGTTCTTCCTCATTTCCAGAATAAATCAAAATATCATCTAAAAAACTAGTAAAATTTTGTCAAGGTAATCCCTAAACACACTATTCATCACTTGTTAATGAATACTACATAATGAGTCCAAATAATGACTCATTTTTGTTAGGATTTAGCATATGTTTGTTATTGTTACTATGGGATGTGTAGACACATAAATTATACTGATTGATCCCATACACCTGATCCTGGTTTACTAACATCAGTTCTGCCTAAATCATCTTCCTTACTAACCAATTAATTAAATAATCCTTATTTAATTAAATCATCATAATTCATCTATTAATTAAATAAATCTACTTTATTTGATTAAATCATTATCTTATATTAATTAAATAAATCATTTTGTTTAATTAATTCTAATGTTCCTCTTTTAATTAAATAAATCACTTTATTTGATTAAATCATATTTTATCTCCTTTAAATTAAATAAACTAACCTTTATTTGATTTAAGTCTAACATCATCCCTCTTTAATTAAATAAATTAAACTTTATTTAATTAAATCTAATATTCATATTCCTCTCATTTTGATTTAAATAAATCCAAAAATCTAAGTCAAAATTTCAAATCAAACTAATCTCCATCTAAGTTATTTAAATCTTGATTAACTCTAACTCTAATCCATCAAATCCTCTAGATTTTGCAACTTGCATAAGTAAATCAATTTAATTGATTTATAAATTCTTATATTTTCATTCAAAAGGGCATCAAGTTGGAATATTCCCTCATTTTGAAATCTCCCTCCCAAAAGGTCTTGTCCTCCAACATGGAATTTATATCTCTTACAAGTCCTTTTTCTTGAGCCAAGTGGCATTAACTCCTCTTCCACATCTTCCTCCACAAGCCAACTTTCAAATTTCAAATTTTCACCTAATTGCATTTATTTGCACATTGATCAAAATGTGCTCCACCTCTCTCCACTAGCATGTTGACAAGTGGCACAATGCCATTGGCTTATGTTTAGTCCCACATCCTTCATGTTTTGCATTCCTCCGTCATCTTTCCTATAAATGGAGAGCTCTTCCATTGATTTTGGATCCACAACTTTATGCAAAGTCATTATCTACAAGTTTTGAGGCAAAGTCATCAACATATCATTCAAGTTTTTATAGTTTTTCATCACAATAGCTAGATTATTGCAAATTTTATCAAGGAGTTGTTAGAGTAAAGGTTTTTAACTTAATAATGTTAATTAAGTTACCTTTATTCCTCTCTTAAGATTTCACTTTAGTTTGCATATTGTGACATTTAATAATTATATTAATTATTAAATGTCTACCTATTAGGGTTACTTTTAGGTTTGCATGATCTCCTTTCTTAAGGATTGATCCATTGTATATTTTTCATTCTATTGTTCTGTTAATACATCTTTCATATTATAGAGCTTCAAACCCTCTCTTGCTTTTTTCTTCATTCTCTTCCCCATGATAGGTATCTCTTTGCATGCAGGTGTTCTTGGACTTCCGAAGTTGTTTTTGACAACTTCTACATGGTATCAGAGTGTGGACCTACTACAGCCTATTCTTGTTTTGAAGAATTTGGAGCTACGAGGGTTTGATCAGGCTTTCACAAGTTTTCAAGTTGTTTTTTTGTGGATTCACCTTACTTCATTCATTGGGTTCATTTTGGGCCCAAACGGACCTCGTCGTTAGATTCGCAGTGCCTGAAAACCCCTATTTTCATATAAATCTTGTCCAATTTGGCCATAGTTGATCAGGGAGGCAAAAAAAAAATTCCCCAAGGCCGTATGGCCCTAGGGCACGCATTCTGAGGCTAGTTTATTTGCAAAAATTAAAAAAAATCAAAGTTTTTTTTATTTTTTATTCACTTACAGTTTTAAAGGTGGCCGGGACCCACCCACCACCCGGCAGCCACCCATCCTTCGCCCCCGCCAGCCGCTTGGGCAAGTGGCGCCACCCTCTACTGCCACCGCTTCTGGGTTCAGCCCTCATAGGCTCTACAACAAAAGGCTCGATCATATAGCGAACCAGGTGCCAAAGATAGCCGCCAACCCCCAGATGTATTTTCCCTGGTCACATGGGTGACCGCGGGCTTAGCCGCAAGCCCCAGCTCCTTGGTCCGCCCAGGTGACCAGGGGCTTATTTTTTTTAGCCCCAAGTGCTATTGGAGGGCCTATTGTGCTTTTTCAGCTACCTTCACTAAATCGGGCGTAAAATGGGCATACAGTCTCCGTTTTTCACAAACAAGATACCGTTGGAAAGCTCATTATAGCACCAATTTGATGGTGTAGGTGTGATTTCTTCATTTGTTTGTTTTGATTCTTTTTTTCTGCGGTCAAATTAAGATGATTTTTTTTGCACTCTGGGGGGCATAACTTGGTCATTTTTGCTTCGTTTTTCAAAAAGAATAGGCATTGGAAATCTCTTCTTACGCTCTATTCAAATCTTCTATTATTTTTTTCAGAAAAATTACTAGGTACACAAGATTTAGTCTGAAGCCTTTTTTGCTTTTTTTCTTGCTTTTTCACTGAAAAATCACTACTAGGGTTTGGTTTCTTGCATTGTGGGGGTAGTTTTTTTCTTGCTTTCTATCGTTTACTTCAGAAAACCAGAAACTCTTCACATTAAACATTCATTAAACCTCTCCAAACATGGCTGAAAACCCTTCTTCTGTTGAACTTCTCACACCTCATAACTATCATACTTAGAAGGCATTCATGACACGTCTTCTCAGATCAAAGGGGTTGTGGTCCTGTTTAGATACAGTTCAACCAATTTTGAAATTCCCATTTGAGGTTATACAACATAGAAATAAGATGGATAAGGCTATGGGTTTGATTTCCTTACATGTTTCAGACAACTTGTTGTTTCATCTTGATGGGTGTAACAGTCCTCTTGAAATGTGGACCAATTTCAATGATTTATTTGGTACCATCAATCAGTTTCATGCAATACAAATTGAGGCAAAGTTGATTTCACTTGTACCCAATTCTTTTCCCTCTATTGAGTACTTTCTGATGAAATTCAAACAACAAAGATCTCTTCTATAGGGTTGTGGTAAGAACAAAACAAATGAGGAGTGTATTTACCTGATTCTTTCTAAGCTTCAAGGTCCTTTTCAGATATTCTCTTTGACATTTTATTCCACCATGGATGCATTGGGAAACCACTTTACCATGCCTACTTTTGAGGTGTTATGTGATCAGTTGACACAAGAGCAGGCCAAGATATCACAGTTGGATGCTCTCACAGGATCACAACACCAAGCATTGGTAGCAAAGTCATCTCAAGGGAAGCAGAAGAAGAAATAGAAATAGAAACCAAAGACCACAAAGCATTGGAAGGATTCCAGTTCACAGAATACCTCTGATTCACCTTCTCCTAAGGAGAAATCATCAAAGAAAGATAGACCTAAGTGTGCTTATTGTAGTAAGCCAAGACATGATGAGTCCAAGTGTTATGAGAAGAAGATAGATGGATATGCAGTTTCAAATTTGATAGCTCTTCTTGAGAGGAACAATATTCATCACTCTTATTCATCTACATCAGGTGGGTCTTCTTCTTCACCATCATTCTAGACAGATGGATAGGCCCCACATAAGGGTCATGCATTATGTGCAACCACCAATTCACATTCATCTAGATGGCTACTAGATTTAGGTGCTTCACACCATATGGAATCTTCTCAGGAAATGTTCTCATCTATCGAGGTTGTGTCCTCACCACACATATTGATGGGTAATAACACTTATATGAGTGTATGTGGGAAAGGTTCTATCGACATTGATGATGGTACATTCAATAATGTACTATGTGTACCATCTTTGTCCACTAACATTCTCTCCATCTATCAGATTGCTCACAGTGGGACAGGGAAGATAGTTGAGTTCACACCTGATTCAATGCACATCAGAGACATTCAGACTAGCAACATTGTTGCAACAAGGATAGTTGATCATTCTTCCCGATTGTATGCATTAAAACACTTTGGTCCACCATCTCCACTGTTTGAGTTTTCCTCTCTTTCTACAAGAGAGCATGCAGTATCTGAGGTGAAGTTTGGTCACTTGAACTTATGTGTTCTTCCATCTATTCATGAGACTAGTGTTGAGACTTCTACACCTCTACCTCCTATTGAGATCACATATGTTCAGCAGGATTCCTCTTCAGTTGTGACTGACATTGTAGCTCCACTCATCAAACCATCAAGTGCAGTTGTTGAGGCCATATTAGAGGATATTCCTTTCCTCACATATGACAGTTTCAACACACCTGTTATCCCATCTTCATTGGAGATTCCATTTTAGGATCATCTTGAGTTGTTTGATTCACCATCATGTTATTCAAACACTCATATTGCAGTTCAATTCTTTAGTGAGCATCATCCAGGACTTCCATTTTCACCTCACATCCAGGGATTTCCTCTTCCTCGACCGTTGGATCTGTTTCTTCCTCCGAGGAGACACATTGGTTTGATCATTGGCACAAGGGTTCTCTCATTCTGGGGGGCTTTGGAGTCTCTTCTCTCTCCTATGGGGGGAACATATTTTGTACTTGTGTGATAGAAGTATTTCTTGGGGGGTCATGTTGTTTTTCATCTCTTTTTGGAGAGGAGTGTTTTCCCACTCGGTTTTCTCCTTTACTCCACTTTACAGAGATTTGGTTGTATTCAGGTACCTAATCAGGCCTAGTTGTCGAGACCCTTGTTTACTTTCATGCATTGTAGTTACCTTTTCTTTCTTGCACATGTTTGTAGTTGCACTCTTTCTCATCTTAAGGGGGGGTGTTAGAGTAAAGGTTTTTAACTTAATTATATTAATTAAGTTACCTATATTCCTCTCTTAATATTTCACTTTAGTTTGGATATTGTGACATTTAATAATTATATTAATTATTAAATGTCTACCTATTAGGGTTACTTTTAGGTTTGTATGATCTCCTTTCTTAAGGATTGATCCATTGTATATTTTTCATTCTATTGTTTCTGTTAATACATCTTTCATATTACAAAGCTTCAAACCCTCTCTTGCTTTTTTCTCCATTCTCTTCCCTGTGACAGGTATCTCTTTGCATTCAAGTGTTCTTGGACTCTGAAGTTGTTTTTGACAACTTCTATAGGATCACCATTGATCATCATGAAAAGCTTGCAAGGAATTAGGAAAGGGATATCTTTCCACATCAAAATAGCACCAATTCCCCCATGGGATTGAGGGTTTGAATGTTTTGAGCAAGATTTAATAGTTTTTATTTGATTATCTTTGTTTTATTTCTTGTTCTTGGAATTTGAATGAATTGCATGGGGAATGTTAGTTTAGATTTTTTTCATGACTAATATTGTGTTGTTTGTCTATGTTTGAACAGGGTCTAGAGCTACCATTCACATTTTGGCACTAGAGGGAGGGTGAATCTTGAGAAATTAACACATTTTTTGGTGAAAATTTTGTTGTTTTTCAAATTTTTGTGCCTAAAGGGCAACGTTGCAAAATTCAAACAACGCCGCTAGTTAGAAATGTTGTCAACACTCCAAAATGCGACACTTCTATCATTGAGGATTTGGTCTTTCAAACTCCAAAGTGTGTTTCTTTGTGAAACAGTGGCACAATTGCGGTCTCTGTTTTTCCACAGAGCGCCACTGGTTTCACCAGAGTGTCGCTGACCTGCTCCAAATAGCGATGCCTTTGTAGATTGTGTCACTGGGGTGGGGTAAAAGTCATCCTTCAAGTTAATTTTAACATGTGCCTTTCTTTCTTTGATCAATTTGAACTTTTAACCTATTTTAGGTCTCTATTTTTTGTGGATTAACCAGTTTTTGTAGGTTGGAGTGATCAAAAGGGAAGGAAGGAAATGAAGATAAGACTTGTTATGGAATTATCATATGATTGTATCAAGTGTTTTTAAACACTTTGGGGAGCAATTATAATCCCATTCTTAAGGATTTGTTCTCTTCAAGTTTTTAGGGCTCAAAATAAATTTCATTTGGGCTTAAAAAGAACAATCAAAAGGTTAAAAAGAACTTTAGGAACTAACTAGAGTTAGTTTTGGATCTAAAAATTGAATAAGAAAACTTCACACTTCATCTTCGCGTTATAAAAAGAATCCATTATTGCTTTCGAAGTTAAAATGAACATGTTTTTTTTGTGTTTTGTAATCTCTTTTACAAAGTAAAATCATTTAAAAGGTGTATGCACTTCTCTCGTACTTCAAGCAATCTTGATAATCAAAAGTATTTTGGTGATATTAAGTTGTAGAAAAGATTGTCTCCACACTTCAATTTGGCCTCTTAAAATTGAACAAAATCTTGCAAGTGTGAGTTGAGTATATCACGTGTGTTCTCTCTTTGTTCATACAAACAAAGATTGATCAAACTACGGATTTTCTTGCTCGCTATTGTTTACCTTTAGAGCAGCCTGCCTAAGACCAATTCGAAGGTGACTCCAACCATTTTTTCACTCTGGCCAGTATACAAATTGATAAGACTAAACTGTCAAGTCCTCATGGTATGTAGGCCTTAGTCGTACAATGTCTTTTAGAACGAGGTACTACCTTAAAAAGTATAAGCGCCCCTAGTAGGATTCATTAAAGCCTTTAGTGGCTTGTTGGATGCTCACAAGGTGCCATGTCCCCGATCACCTTGACTAAGAACCAATTTGTTTAGAGGCCAAAATCTTTACTATTTGTTGGTGCAAGAATGGTCATTTTGAAGTCGTCCCACATTTTTGTGGTTTTTGGTAGAGATGAAAAGTTCATCATGGGAGATTCATGAGAACTGAAGCTTGGCTGGCCCATATAAGTGAGTGTCATGGAGAGGACCCAGTGTGGTCAAGCTTCTAATTATCCACCAAGAATAGGCACAGCCAGATTTATCCAAGTGGGAATCAACAAATATTATTTCTTTCTATCCTAGGGTTGTGCATCATTTTGCAATCAAAACACTTTGCTTGGATCTAGAACATTGGAAAACAAACATGCAAAAAAATCCTCAAAATTTCAAACCCTTTAGGAGGAGCAAATACCTTTTGAAAAAAAATCCAAGTGCTATTGCTTGCCTTAGGGATTTCATCCTTAGAGGCTTCTAAGTATTTGAATTTTCACCTCAATTTTCTCTTACTAAAGTCAACATTAGGGAAATATTTCCTTGATTTCCTTGATTTCTACATAATGGACTTTGTGAGATGAAAAGAAATTGGGACATTAGATATTTAGTTTGAAAAGCTAAGGCAATAAAGTGTTTGTGATAAAAGAAACTCATTAAGCAAAGATAAGAAACAATTGAACCCCACATGTGTTGTTCCAAATGATTTCCCGAAAGATCAAAATCTGAAAACAAAAGTCTAAAAATCTTAGTCCAAGAGCTCTCAAGAAATTTTTGTCTATGCTTTACGAATTTAGAGAGAGATTGGTCTTCAACTTTTACAAACTATAATATAGGGGGATTCGCTACTCACAATTTCTCTTCATTCAGAAAGCCTCATAAAGCAAACCTCCCTATACTACCTCAATGGAACAGTGGTAAGAGTTTCAGAATCTGAAAGAGCATGTCACAGAGATTTTCTAAACAGAATACCAAGCTCTCAGCCAAAGGATGACAGTGCAAAAAATAGATGACAGCACGGCGCGCTAGCATCCTAGAGGTGTGTTGGCATCTCATAGGGACCAAAAAGTGAGAATGTCTTAGAAAATGGCTAAGTGACAACTTCTACTCCAAATGCTAAAAACCATATAATACATGAGAAGAATAGAAAGTGATGAAACTGAGATAAAGAAGTAGAGATGACAAAGATAAGGAAAAAAAGGGAAATACTTACAACCGTGCGAGTGATGAAGCTTCCAGCTTGTGAGTGTCTTCGATACCTACACACAAGAGAGAGAGGGAAAATGTTGGGTGGCTATATAGGGGCCTGCCTTAGTCAAACCCTGTTTTGGTGTTCCTACCTCCACGGACAGCCAAATAGATAGAGAAAAGTAGAAATGAAGTAAAGAGCACTTAAATAACTACAAAATAGTGTTATGCTACTCAACCAAGTAATAGAGGAGAGGAGTGAAATCTTTCCACCTCCACCAAAAGCGCTCAAGGCTAATGGGGGAGAAAAGGAGAGGAACTCAAGCCTCTGCTGCTATGGTGTTTGTTCCACACTTGCTTTACTAAAGTGGTGGAGTGTTGATGTTGCTGCTGTGAAGTGTAAAGTGTTTGGAGAGCTAAGAGAGGGCTCAATGCTTGGGAGAAGATGTGAAGAGCTGAAATACTTGTTGAAGGAGTGAATATGAAGGAGAGATGAAGAGAAACAGCCATATTCGGGTCAGTTGGCCGAAGGAGGCGTTACAACTTCGCTGCCAATGGGAAGAGTAATGCCTTTACTGGCTCAGCCGTAGGAATCTGCCAGGGACGTAAGCACATTGAGTAGATGTTTTTGTGTTGCACGGGCATCCCCGACAGAAACACCTCCATCAATATGTAGAATAGGCTCCACATGGACCACCAACAGTGGGCTTAAGTGAATTTAAGCCTCTGACTTTAGTTTTCTAAGGTGGGTAAAGGAAAAAGGGGGAATTGCACATAGGGTGCAAATTTTCTCTTATACATTTTTCCCCCACTTTAGCGAGCACTAACACTGATAAGTTCTTGGTAAAGTAGATCAAGAAAAAGTAGGGTTAGAAACGTATACCTGAACCATCAAGGAAGTAGATCACGATCTAGCATACCTAAAAGTGTAGGAAAAGTGAAGGACTCCATAGCTGCTTAGAACTATGAAGTTGGAATAACAAAGCATCTTATAGGCCCGCAGACCTGCAAGGAGGCAACCCCCAAGATCTCTCGCATGGAGGAAACCCCAAGGAAGCAGACTTCGTAGAGTCAGGAAGTGGTGACACGTCTACCCACAGATAGAACATGTCAAAAAGTGGTGACACATCTACCCGTAGATAGAACATGTCAAAAGCAGTGACACGTCTACCCGCAAATAGAACATGTCTACCCATAGACAGAACATGTCAAACAGCGGCGACATGTCTACCCGCAGATAGAACATGTCAAAAGCAGTGACATGTCTGCTCACAGATAGAACATGCCAAAAGTGGTGACATGTCTACCCGCAAATAAAACATTTAAAAAAGCGGTGACATGTCTACCCACAAATAGAACATGCCAAAAGCGGCAACACATCTACCTGCAGATAGAACATGTCAAAAGTGGTGACACATCTACCCATAAATAGAGTGTGTCAAAAAGCAGTCGGTCACACAGACCATAAAAATTTCAAAGGGGCTCCCTCGGGAACCCTTCAGAAGGAGAGTGGTCCACTCAAGGGACGCGTTGTTTGAAAGGTGAGGTCTATTCAAGCTGCCCCCAAGCTAGACATGAAGAATTCATTCAAAAGAAAGGCTTTCAAAGAGGTCCCTTGGGAACCCTTCAAAAGGAGAGAGGTCCACTCAAGGGATGCTTCAAATTGAAAGATAAAGAGAGGAAAAAGGGGGTCCTTTAAGAAGGACGCACATCTCCAAAATGAGTTATCACTGCCCCCAACATATAGGGGAGGAGAACCATGCAAGATACTTAAAACAGGATAGAGGTAAACCTCGATATCACTTGTCAAGCAAAGAAAAGGAAGGTGCATCAATCAAACAAGAGTCTGATGGCACCTGAATCAAGAATTTGTTGTATTTTATCCTTCAAGGCCTTACATTCACTAGTGGAATGGCCAGGAACTCAATGGTATGCACAGAAAGAATGTTTATGCTTATGAAATTTCTTGCATGTAGGAGAAGGAAGAGTGATTAAGCAGGCTTTTAGAAGCCATGACAAAATAAACTCTTGCTTACACAAAGAATGAGGAGTAGGAAGCAACCCTTTCTCTTGTGGAGAAATGTTTGACTTCTCATGGGAAATAGAAGATACGAAGATAGAAGAAGAAAAAGGAGGAGGATCTCCATAGAGAGCATTTTTCTGGCAAGGGGGATCACACTCTTCTATGGGATCGCCATCATCCTTCTTGATAGGACTATCAACATTAACCTCCTTAACATAATTGTGATCATCTTCCCCACAAGGAGGATCAACACCAAGGACATTACAATTTATGCTCACGCTACCCTGCGATACAAGAGAATAACCATCTTTGATTGTAGGGGTGGATGATGTTGTCGAAAGGTCTAAGTGGATCAAGTCAAATTTATACTCCCCAATGAAGGAGTAGGTAAAGTCTAAATAACCCCAATCATCACCAAGACATTCATTCTTTTGAGAAGAGGTAGAAGTGTTAGTGTAATTAATATTTAATTACGCTTGCATAAGTTTACTTAGGCATTATTTAATTCCTAGGTTATATGATCTTATCTTTATCTTATCGATCTATCTTCTTGCTCAAGATAAGATTAGGTTGTTGCATCTTTTCTTTTATAAAGCAAATTATCTCTTGTAATTATTGGTCTTTTCGAATATATCAAATTGCATGTTTTTATGCAAAGCTTTTGCTTTTTTGTTTTTCTCTTCTGTGGAAGGTCTACTTTGGTTTGCAATCAGATCTCAGTTTTCTAACAAGAAGGAGCACACTTAGGACTCCTTGATTCAGAAGGATCTTCTTCAGGGACATTTATCTCAAGAGTATCCTTTGTAGTAGGTACTACTGGAGTAAACATCGACACAGTGGAAGACACTGAAGGAATAAGAGTAGGCACAACTGAAGCTCAACCAGCAGCTGCCATCTCACATAAGTGCATAGCATCAGGGTCAGCTTTAACTGTGACTACTTTGTTATTATAAATTAACTTAATAGATTTGTGTAAGGTAGACGGGATTGCACCCATAGCATGAATCCACGGTCTACCAATAAGGAGGTTGCACGATAACTTTTTTGACATAATAAATACAAGGGTGGGTACGGTAATGGGTCCAAGCTACAAAGGTAATACTATTGTACCCAGAGCTTTTCGCTCAACATTATTGAACCCACGAATGACAACAGAAGAAGTATTAATAGAAGATGAGTCAACATTAATCTTAGGCAATAGATCAATGCTACATGCATTGAGCACCGAACCAGCGTCAATGAGAGTACGTCTAATGACAATCTTATTAATATTAATTATAATCATTAGAGGCTTCACTTGCTTCTGTACTTCCGAAGATAGGAGCTCCTATGAATAGAACGTAATATTCGGTGAATCCGCATGAATGTACACCATCAACGCATTAGCATTTGTCGGCCTAGTGGAAGAAGGCAAGAGGATCTTTTGCAAGGCTTCCTACAGCATACCTTGATAAAACAGAGTAGACTAAAGCAAGTCCCATAGTGAGATCTTATCTAGAGTAACCTGGGGTTGTTCAACAAGATCATAATCACTAGGTACTTTAGTTGTAGGTTTAGGAACTAAAGGAAGACTTGGTCATTTATCCATTCTATTCTCATAAGTATGGGCTACCGCTCTATAAGAGGGAGCCTTAGAAAGATCAGGAGAGTCACTATCAAATGGAACACCATTAATAGAACAAACCCTTTTAGAAGAAGGACCAGCTGGAGACACAAACTACATTTACAGAATCGTCACAGCTAGTAGAACAATTATTTGAATACATATTCTCAACATCAATCCAAACAGGATCAAACATGGAATAGTTATTTGAAGGAACATTCTCGACATCAATCTAGGGAGAATCAGATGTGGAAGGAAGTTCATCATTTTCCAATGGACCATCTCTAGAAGAGAGTGCATTAAAATAGAGACAAGATTCGTCATTCACGAATGCATCATCTCTAGAAGAGAGTGCATTGGAATGAATAGAAGGTAGAGTAACATTAAGAAAGGTATCAATGATTTCATCTTCTTGCAACAAAATATCCTCTGAAGCAAGAGGACATTCGTGAGAAGGGTCAAAGATACCAAGTGACATAGGTAGAGCCAAGTCACCATCACATGCATGAAATGGAATATCATTAACATTTTGAATAAAATTAGATACTGAACTAATAAAAGAAGATATTAAACTCATTACGATTTTTTTGATATTTTCTATGTTCTAGTAATTCGCATTTTTCGGAGGTCTCTGGAGTGGAATTTGAGGTTAGAACTTGCATCGGTCCCTAAAATTCAACTGCCAAAGGCACTTGTATTTGTGGGACTAAACTAGTTCTCTAGGAGACCTTTCCAATGGTGCAAACAATTTTGAATTCTGAGCACCGAGTCAAAAGTGATGACCCCGCCCAGTAGGGGTAAATAGATTCCTAGTTTTTTGAAGAACATTGTTCTTCATGTCAGGTTCACCAAAATGTAATATAGGGGGATTCACTACTCACAAGTTCTCTTCATTCAGAAAGCCTCGCGGGGTGAACTGCACTATACTACCTCAATGGAACAGTGGCAAGAGTTTCAGAATCCAAAAGAGCAGGCCATTGAGATTTTCTGGACAGACTACCAAGCTCTCGGCCAAAGGATGACAGTGAAAAAAATGAACGACAATGTGGCACGCTAGCGTTCCAAAGGCGCACTGGCATCTCCTAGGGACTAGAAAGTGAGAATGTCTCAGAAAATGGCTAAGTGACAACTTCTACTCTAAATGCTAAAAACCATAGAATACAGGAGAAGAACAGAAAGTGATGAAATTGAGATAAAGAAATAGAGATGACAAAGATAAGGAGAAGGGAAATACTTACAACTGTGCGAGTAATGAAGCTTCCAACTCGTGAGTGTCTTCAATACCTACACAAAAGAGAGGGAAAATGTTGGGTGGTTGTATAGGGGCCTGCCTTAGTCAGGTTTCATTTTGGTGTTCCCACCTCCACAGACAACCAAATAGATAGAGAAAAGTAGAAATGAAGTAAAGAGAACTTAAAGCACTACAAAATAGTGTTATGCTACTCAACCAAGTAATAGAGGAGAGGAGTGAAAGCTTACCACCTCCACCAAAAGCGCTCAAGGCTAATGGGGGAGAAAAGGAGAGGAACTCAAGCCTCTGCTGCTATGGTGTTTGTTCCACACTTGCTCTACTGAAGTGGTGGAGTGTTTATGTTCCTACAGTGAAGTGTAAAGTGTTTGGAGAGCTAAGAGAGGGCTTGATGCTTGGGAGAAGATGTGAAGAGCTGAAATTCTTGTTGAAGGAGTGAATATGAAGGAGAGATGAAGAGAAACGACCATATTTGGGTCAGTTGGCCGAAGGAGGCATTACAACTTCGCTACCAATGGGAAGAGTAATGCCTTTGTTGGCTCAACCACAGGAATCTGCCAGGGATGTAAACGTGTTGCATGGACATCTACGCATCGCACAGGTGTCCCCAAAAAAAATGCTTCCACCGACATGCAGAATAGGCTCCACGTGGACCGCCAACAGCAGGCTTAAGTGAATTTAAGCCTCTGACTTTGGTTTTCTAAGGTGGGTAAAGGAAAAAAGGGGAATTGCACATAGGGTGAAAATTCACTCTTATACACAAATGTGCATCAAAGAACAATCCCAATTTGTATTCATTTTACTATTGTCAAAATCCAAGACTTTTTCAAAGGTTTGAGTATCTCACATAGGAAGTATAGCATGTTCTTCAACACCTAGGTCTAGTAAACAAAAGTATTTCTAAGTCTCTTAGGATCAAAATCAACACTCTTATCCATCCCTCAAACATCAATCAAAATCCATCTCACAAACAACTCTTGGAAATCTTGAAAAAAATCCTTCATACTAGACATTGGGCAAATCCTTTGAACCAAATCAAAATCATCTTTGTTTAACTAAGTGTGTGTGGAAGCATCCTTCTTCATACACTTAGTTAAATTATCACCTTGTGGGAAAATTTACCCCAAGACAACATCTAACCTCTTAGATTTTATGAGTCCATTATCAAATCCAAATCAAATCAAAATAAAAATCCAAAATCAAATCCAACATCAAAAATTCAAAAGTCCTAAAGTACAGTATTTCCTTCAAGGTCTCTTAAGAGTTCAATCATTCACAAACACCCACCTTTCACTATCTCATCACCATCCTTGATCCTTAATATCTTAGACTTTCTTTTTTGTACCTAAAGTTTAGATCAATCCAAGGAGTTAGAGGTTCACCTCCCACATTCCTAAAAATTGAACCTTATTTTATAGTCCAAACTAGATCTCAACATAAGAAGAACATGGAAACAAACAAAGAAACATCCACTTCAAGTGACTTGAGTCAAACTGCACCCGAAATCAATCCCATTAGGTCTAGCAATCTCACACTCAATATTCATCCACTTCCACAAGATCCTCAAGAAGAAGGTGGCCAAGTGGAGGAAATCACCAACAATGTTCTAGGGATGACCCAAGATGAAATCATAGAAATGGCCCAAAATCCTAAGACTCACAAAATTTTCAATGCCATGATGAAACTTAATCCTTCACAATACATGCTGGAATTGGAAAAAGAAGGGGCTAAACTCCCTTCCGAATATGATGTGAGCACTATTGTGGAGGAACCTCTTGGGATTATGCCACCAGTCTCATTCACACCCTCCTTTCAAAGCATCACTCAAACCATCCCACAAACCACATCATCCATTGCTCCAACTCAACCTATTGTTAGCAAGGGAAGCTCATTGCTTCATGCTCTTCAAACACATCCCCTTGTTAACAACCAAGACTTGGATGCAAACACCATCTTGGGTCAATCCCTTCCTCAAAATTTGAAACACCCATACATTCCACTTGTCTTTCATGACCGTTTTTCTCGCAACACTGGCATACCCCCTTAACATACAAGTCTCTCTCCCCATGACTTCACAAGGAGAAGGAGGACTATTTGGACAAGGGGGAAATCTTTGACCCCTCATCATCATCATTTTCTCAAGGGAGCACACCACCCATATTCCCACCATTTTCACCTCTACCACTAACATCCACACCACTCCTAGGTTTAGGGAAACCCCCTTTATCAAACCTTAATCAACAAAATCAAAACAATCCTCCAGTCGTAAATCAAACCATCATACAGAATCATCTAATCACGCCATCAATATCGCAACAACAGGTGGCCACAATCCAAACAACACAAACAATCAACACATCATCTACAATACCCCAAAATGTGGTCTCCTAAGGACCTATCATATCAACCACACCATCCACCGCATAAATCAATCCAACAACACCCCTCATCACAACATCTCACACAATTTTGAATCCTCCACCACCCCCACCAAAACCAAACATGGAAAACCAATATAGCATCACATTACAAGCTGCTCAACAAGCCTATCAAAAGGCACTTCAGTAGCTCCAAGCTCAACAATCGCAAAACACGCAAGCTGCTCAACAAGCGCAGGCGCAACAAGCCACACAACAATCACAGTAGGCTACCCAAGCTCAAGCTTTGTTGCAACAACATCAAGCCGCCCAAGCTTCCCAAGCTACGTAAGCAACTCAAGTTGCACAAGTCACCCAAGCTACATAGGCCCAAGCTCAAGGACAAGCTCAATATCTATCCCAAAAAGCTCAAGCACAAGCACAACAGCAAGCAACTCAATAGCAAGCATATCAACAAGCCCTACAACAGTACCAAGAACAACAAGAAGCAGCCCAACTATTAGCCCAACAACAAGCATTGTTGGCACAACAGCGCCAAGACCAACAACAACCATTGTTGGCACAACAGCGGCAAAACCAACAACAAGCATTGTTGGCACAGTAGTGGAAAGACCAACAACAATCATTGTTTGTACAACAACAAGAGCAACAACAAGCGTTGTTGGCATAACAACAATTTCAAGCATATCAACAAGCATTGATCACATAGCAAAGCTTGCAACAAACTCCCCCAAACATGCAAAGCACCCCACCCATCACTCGAATGTTCAATTCAAAACAGGTTCACTCCACCTCCTGATCCACAAAATGATGTAACAACACAAATCAAATTGCTCTCGTAGCAAGTGCTAGACCTCCAATCTAGGAAAACAATGAAAACACCAAGCAATTTGTGCCTGTATCCATTCGACAGAAGTCTTGTGATGGTACCATTCCCAAAAGGGTTTCAAATCCCTAAATTTGACAAATATTGTGGGATGGGTAACCCTAAAGATCACATTAGGGAATTCCAGATACATTGCATGGAAGTTACGTATGATGACACATATCTATTGTGACTATTCCCTCAAAGTTTGGTTGTCTCGGCAATGAAATGGTTCTCTCGCCTTCCTCCTAGAATCAAAAAGTTCCAAGAAATTGTAGACACATTCATACAAAACTATGCATTCAACATAGGTATGGATGTGAGTCTAGATGAACTATCTACTCTCAAACAAGCTAAAGGGGAAACATTTTCTTCCTTCTTACAATGATGGTGATCCAAGGCCAATAGGAGAAAATGGACCATGCTAGAAGAACAACAAATTTGCACCATCATTACCAATCTTCAGAAAACCTTTTCCTTCCATCTAAAGATGCAATGTATCACCACATACGACCATTTGATCCCCAAGGAACTCAACATCGAACGAGCCCTTATTGCACAAGGGGGGACACCCACATATCAAGAATATCAAGACAATTTCCCATCCACTAGTTACAATGAGAAACCTCACACATGGGTGAAGAACAAAAATATCACTAATGATGGTGTGGTTGACGCCAAGGTCATAATCAGTTCTCTAAAAAAAAACACCCAATCATACCAACAACCGCAAGGCAATAATCAAAACAACACATAAGCCAACAAAGTATCACAACAACCACCTAATAATCAAGCGGTCAACAATTTGAATAATCAAGGGGGATCACCCCTGCGAAACAAGTATCCCCCCAAACGAAAATACACAGCCCTTGGGGAATCAATCGAATCTGTCATGAAGAAATTGGTAAACGAGAATCTCATCAAAATTCCCATTTATGAGAATTATCAAGAGCCCCAAGTGAAACCACCATGGTACAATGAAAACCACCTTTGCAATTTTCATAAAATCAAAGGGCACACAATGGCCAGTTGTATGAGGTTGAAAAATCTGATTCAAGACCTTATCGATGACAAAATCATAAACGTTGAACAACCTGTAGATAATCAAGATCTTAAGATATACACGAATCCAATGTCGGATCACAATAAAGGGAATAACCATGGAAATGAAAAGTATGGAAATGTAAACCATGTTTACGATCATGTTGTCGCATCCCTAGATGAATGGGTCACTATTGTTAATGTCAAGGGAGCCAAGGCCAATTGTGGAGTCACCACACATGGAAGAAAAGTTACCATTGTTGGATCATCATAGCCACCTAGGGCATCCACCTCAAATCTAAAATATGTTCCCAATGGTTATAATGTCTTAGACTAGCTGAAAAGAACCCCCACTCAGATCTCCATCATGGAGTTACTGAAGATCTCACCAGCACATAGAAAAATCCTAGAGGTGGCTTCATCCACCATATCTGCGGATCTTGATGCTAACCACTTCCAAGCTATGGTTGAACACCTCACCACCCTGCATCTCCTAACATTTTTTTATCAGGAATTTCCCACTCAACCATCTCATAACATTGCACTCCATCTTGAAGTCCTGGTCCATAAAAACAAATTCAACAGGGTCTTGGTGGATGGGGGTGCTGGTCTAAACATATGTTCACTTAAGCTAATAAATAATTTGGGATTCTTCAAGGATACCATCGAAAAAGGTAAAGGTATAACAATCAAAGCATATGATGATCAGGAAAGAGTGTCTCAAGGCACTATTCAATTCCCTATTCAAGTAGGGCCAACCATCATGGAAACCACATGCTAGTTCCTTGACCTTGATATGCCTTATAACATCCCCCTGGGGCGCCCATGGATCCATGGGATGCAAGTTGTCACATCCACCTTCCATCAATGTGTGAAGTTCCCCTATCAAAACCAAGAGGTCACAGTCCATGGTGATCCCAAGCCCTTTTATTATTGCAAGAATCTAGAAGCAAAGTACTATAAAATCCCTCAACTCCCAAAGAATGATGAAGGCCCTTCAACCCCCTATGTAGACCCAACTATTTTAGCCTCCACTTTGCAGAAAAAGACACCCACTATTCCTGACATCTCTGAAATCAAAGAGATTATCCAAGACAATGGGTGTGGGGATTACATAATGAAGAAGAGTTCTTTCATAGTAAGAGAGTTACCTCAATCTCCTAGTTCTTGCAGGCAGCCCCAACCGATTGAGACATCATCCCAAACCTTCAAAGCAAACCCCTCCAAATTCAGATGTCGGGGAGACCTAAGTCAAGAAGTGGTAGATGAAAAAGACATATCAAGTTTTCTATACCAAGATGAAAGGCCCATGCCTGATCTTCCCATGGATGATAGCAACAAAGGACTACAAATGATGCTAGGTATGGGCTATAATAGAAACAAGAAAATTGGGAAGAATGACATCGGTCTTCTAGTACCTCTCATTCCTAAGAAGCGTATGAGAAATCTTTGCCTCAGATATACCCCTCCAAAGGTAACCATACTTGGCAAAGATGCCCCGGTTAGAAAATTCAACGCTCCCCCTTAGTTACTGGTGTCCACACGGTTACCCTTAGACAACTATACCTTTGACATAACCGATGTGTGTAGTGATGAAGACCCCATAACTAATTTACCCATGCTATTCAAGGATTCCTCTCTGCTCATGATTAGTACCCTATCTTTTGATTCAAACAACCAAACCCATGAGTTAAACTTAGTCTATCCCCAACTCATTGATTACAACCAACGAGGACCACCAATTCTAGACACATTCGAAAATGATGAGGCACTCTCAGAATTCATGGGATTATGGGATACTATACCATGTGGAGATCACAAAGTTGGGTTCGACATCGTGCTAGACACACATGCCTATTATGGGGAAATGATTGAATCCTTCAGTCACAAAAGTGAAAATTTAAGAATAATCTCTAGGTCTTTGAGTGAAAACCACACTATGGCACTCTCTAACCCAAAAATAGTAAAAATAAAGGACGCATCCAATGGTGAAAACCTCTCTGAGGTTCCAGAGGATGAGGGATTCAATCTTCCCTTTAGTTCTATTCTTTAGGAGAAGTCAACAGTCTTAGTAGAGAAGTGTAATCCAATCAACTTGGGAATAGAAGAAACGCAACATAACACCTTCTATACAGAATCACTCTCAACAGAAGAACAGGAACTCCTAGCTGCATTTCTAAGGGAAAGAAAGATAAATTTTGCATGGACCTATGTCGATATGCCTAACCTTGATCCACAAGTTGTGGTTCACCACCTAGCTATATATCCTGAAGCAAAGCCAGTGAGACAAAAGCTAAGAAAGATGCATCCCCAGATAGCATTTTTGGTCAAGATGGAATTACAAAAGCTCCTAGATGCTAGATTCATATGACCAATTGATTATCCAGAGTGGGTCTCAAATCTTGTACTTGTTTCAAATCCCACTGGGGGCATCCGCATCTGCATGGACTTCAGAGATTTGAAAAAAGCATGTCCCAAGGATGATTTCCCTCTCCCAAACATTGACATGATTGTGGATATGACGGTAGGACATGAAATTCTATCGCTTATGGATGGATTCTTAGGATATAATTAAATCATGATAGCTAAAGATGACCAACATAAAAAGCTTTCACTTGTCCATGGGGGAAATATTGCTGGAATATGATTCCATTTAGGTTGAAGAACACAGGAGCTACTTATCAAAGGGCCACGACACTAATCTTCCATGATATGATTCACAAACTGTGGAGGACTATGTCGATGACATATTTACCAAATCAAAGAAACGTCGAGATCACATAGTGGCATTGGGCTCCATCTTCGATAGGCTAGAAGAATACAAGGTCAGACTCAATCCAAAGAAGTGTGTCTTCGGGGTACAGTCAGGAAAGCTCCTCAGGTATATCGTGTCTATGAGAGGAATTGAAATAGATCCCACCAAAGTCAAAGCAATCTTTGAGATGGAGGCACCGAAAACATTGAAGTAGCTCAAAGGTTTGCAAGGAAGACTCTAGTCCATCCAACGATTCATAGCATAACTAGAAAACAAGGGTATCCCATATTCTCTTTTACTCCACAAGGGGGTAGCATACAAATGGGATGAGAAATGTGATCAGGCATTCAACAAAATCAAGGAGTACTTGCTCACACCACTAGTTCTCATTCCACCGATTTCAAGAAAACCCTTGATCCTATATATCAGCAACAACAACAACTCTTGGTGCTCTCTTGGCACAACATGATGAAAATGGGAAAGAGAGAGCTATTTACTACATCAACCGAACCATGGTGGGACACAAGCTGAATTACACATCCATTGAGAAAGCTTGCTTGGCAGTCATGTTCACAGCATAGAAATTCAAACACTATATGCTATCACATCAAATAAAACTCATTGCAAAGATAGACCCCCTCAAGTATCTTCTTTCTAAAGCAATGCTCACAGGGCAAACAACTAAATGGGTTATGATCCTGGCAGAACACAAGATTGAGTATGTAGAATGGAAGGCCATTAAAGGATAATCAATTGAAGATCAGCTGGCAGAAGCACCGATATATTTAGAGAATCCACTCGTATCAGAGTTCCCTGACAAGTCAATCTTTAACTTAAGTGTGGAAAATCACTAGAAAATGTACTTCGATGGATCCTACACACAACACAAGTCAGGAGCTAGAATCTTCTTTATCACACCACAAGGGGATTGCATACCTAAATCATACAAGCTTTCATTTCCTTGCACAAATAACATTGCAAAATATGAGGCTCTTGTCATAGGGTTGAGAATTGCAGTGCAGTGGCAGATTATGGCACTTAAAGTCTATAGAGATTCATAGCTTATCATCAACTAGGTCAATGACGAATATCAAACAAAGGATGACAAGTTGACCCCATACAAGAAACTGGTAGAAAGCCTCAAATAGTTCTTCATTGATATCACATTTGAGCAGATACCAAGGGCAAATAACTGAGCGGTAGATGCTATGGAAACAATTAGATCGCTACTGGATATCCCACGCAATGTCCCAAAGCAAGAATTCCTTGTAGAGAAGCTTCCCATACCATCATTCAAGGAACCAAAGCCTGAATTTGTGTGTGAAATCGTTGGTCCCGATGATCCCTAGTATCATGATATATACACCTACTTGAGAATAGGAGTCCTCCCCACTGATATAACCCCGAATGTCAAAAGAGAATTTTTCAAGAATTCATCCTGTTTTATCATCTTAATAGATACCCTATACTGTACGAGCATTGAAAGAACCCTTTTATGATGCCTAAATGTTGAGGAAGCTTTGACTGCTTTAACCGAGGTACACAATGGCATTTGTGGGTCACATTCAAGTGGTATGACCTTGGCTAAGAAATTGTTGAGGACTAGTTACTATTGACCTACAATGGAAAAAGAAGCTCATGATTATGTCTAAAGGTGCTTGCAGTGTCAACAGCATGGAGATCTCATCCATGCACCAGCTTAGGAGCTCCACTTGATCGTAACACCTTGGCCTTTTTCACAATGGGGGCCCGATCTCATTGGTAAAATCACCCCCACCTCATCTAGTGGACATAATTTCATCTTCACCACCACAGAGTACTTCACGAAGTGGGTAGAGGCCATTCCAATGACCTATATCACAAGAAACCAGATATCCAAGTTCATCCTAAACTACCTAATTTTTTGCTATGGTGTCCCTCAAGCCATTATCTCAGATAACGGGACACCTTTCAAACACCAGGATGTTCAAGACCTATGCCAAAAATTCAATATCCAACATCACTTTTCCACTCCATACTACCCTTAAGGAAATAGCCAAGCTGAGGCTACCAATAAGACCATATTGAAAATCCTAAAAAACACAATTAATGACGCTGGTCATGACTGGCACCTGCAGCTGAATCCCGCCTTATGGGCCTACCGAACAAGTATCCGCACACTAACAAGTGCCACCCCATTCTCCCTAGTCTACGGATTAGAATCCATCCTCCCCATTGAGATCGAGCTCCCATCCCTAAGGATATCATTACAGAATCTCATTACAGATGAAGAATATCGGGTATCATGGTTGAACGAGTTGGAATTACTGGATAAGCGGCACATGGATTCCTTAAACCATTTTCAATTCTACCAAAATCATCTCAAGTGGAGCTACAACAAGAAGATTAGGAGTCAGACCTTTCAAGTCGGAGAGCTTGTACTGGAGGAGAATTAGAAGAATGTACCAAATCCATATAGCAAGGGAAGTTTGAACCCAATTGGTTGGGACCCTTCATCATCATAGCAAGCTACAAGTCAGGGGCATATCAACTATCAATGCCCGAAGGAGAACCTCTACAGGAGCCCATGATCAACTCCCATCTCAAAAAGTTTTATGCCTAATCTTACAAGGTGTAAATCCAAAAATCCAAAAAAATAAGATAAAGGATTGAAAATAGTAAAGAGAAAAATCGTCCTCTAGTGAAAACCACTTCGGTAGAGCTTTGGGCAAGTACCTTAGTAAAACCTAGCAAATAGGTGCCTTGTGTAAATAAGCACTTTCCATCCACCAGGATCCCTATGGCTCATTCAGTATCATTCATCCATCACACTTCTGTATCTCCATCCATCACCCATCCGCGTCTGCATCATAGCTTGATCATTTTTTTGTATCATGATCCCTCCTAGTACTACTCGGCCCATTTCTAAGGTCAGTTTGTCATGCTTATATTGGAGTAGTCTATTGCATCATTTTGGGGGCATGTTCTTACATTAGATTGGATTCGTGTATATTCTTGAAGTTTTCCTTAAAATTAGAAAATCCAAAAACATCCAAAAATCCAAAAATCCAAAAACATTCAAAACATACCAAAATCTGAAAATAGGTCAAAAAGTCAAAAATGTCAAAAATAGAGTCATCTTGTTGAACTACGGGTCTCTGAGCTCTGAACGTAGGCAAGTTTGATCTTTGATCATCCCCCGAGACACTTAGGTCAGTCCTTTAGGAGTCTGTCACAATAACTGGAAATCCATTTGTTCATATCTCATCAATAATTGAGTCTGTGTCAGTTGAACTATGTGGTATCTGCATGTATAACATAGTCAAGGCTAATCTTTGATTAGCTCTTAAGGCCCCTAGGATAGGTCTTTAGGATAGTCTCTTGGTCAAAATCTCGAAAAACATCAAAACATTTGTAAAACATCTTGAAAATACCAAAAATAGCCTCAAAACATCAAAAACATCCAAATATTTGAAAAAATTCATCCATCCCCATCTTGCTTTCACCTGAAATAAACATTCCCTCATAATAAATCAATCATCACCCTCAACCTTTGGTGAAATAGTCAAAAACATGTCTAGCAGTTCAAAAGTGAAAACTCAAACATTAGGGTCTCAAATCTAGGTTAGTAGGTAAACAAGTTGGTAAACTCTTGGTACTAATAGCTCATCATCCATTCAATCCTAAATCATCTGATAACATCATGTCCTAGGATGCATCCTTCCTACAATGGACATAAACATCAGGCATCACTGTATTTTAGTTTTGGCTAGCGGTATGAAGAACATTAGCTTGTTTGTTTACTTGATCTTTTTCTTGTTGATTTATCTTATTGCGCTCATTTTGATGACCTCTCAATGATGTCCCAAATGAAGGGATTTAGAGAAAGGAATGGGGGAACGATCATTATATTTTTATATGTTGTGCTTGTTGGATGTTATTGTAATATAACTTTGTTCATGTGTGCTTTGTTTGGGTGTAGGGAGGTGTTTTAGGTGTCTTGTTGACCACATATAAAGGCTTTCCTTTCTATGTTTTGGTCTGAGATGTTTGGAATATCCGAACTACATTTTCAATGAGGTTTCATATGTTAGGTGTGAACAGGAGTACTCCTATTTGATTGAAAAGTCAAAGTACATCACACTAGGTGCAACACCATCCTAGTTCTTTATACCTTGATGCATCGTATCTATGTTTGTTATCAAACATAAGGTAAGTAGCCCTTTTAAAATCCCAATTCCTGATAAGAAAATCATCATCATCATTCATTATCATCTCTAATAAAGTCTCATAATCATGGACTTGTTAGATCTTCTTGTCATTGTCTCATTTCTTCTTTCTTCTCTCCACGCTAACATGGTTCCATGACAGTTAAATCAAAAACATCACCAATGCATCCATCTTGCATTCACAAACTGTCAGCATGTTGCATATCATATCATATCTGTGAACCTTAAATTAGCCTTACTTCAAACAACGACCACAGTTAGCTGTTAGTCCATTCAAAATAATCTAATCTAAGATTTCTATGAAATACTTGACTATGCTAAAATATTCAAACTAAGTAGAACAAAGACCACTAAATTGCAAGCATATAAAAACATAATCAAAATTTTATCTCATAGTGGATTGGTGCTTCTATGGAAAGAAGCCCTTTCCCAATCCTTTGCTAAGCTCCATGATATGTTGATGAAATGTTGATGACATATGGTGATGGACAAAATCAGTTCTCAATTGAAGAGAGTGACTTTGCATAAGATTGTAGATGATTTGATGAAGAATAAGCCTTCATTTATAGATTTTCAAATTGGAAGAGAGCTAAAAATAGAGCAATGTGGGATAATGATTTGACCAATGAGATGAAGCCACTTGTCACATTGTGATAGGTTGAGGAATGTGCAAGTTTTGGCCAATGTGCCAAAGAGGTGGAGATTCAAATTTGAATTTGAGAGTTAAATGTTGAGTGGGGGACATGTAAGAGAGAAGTTATTGCCATGTTGGAAGGGACAAGTCAACTTGTCTTCATATTCAAACTTGAAGAATATTCTCAAAAGATGCTTTGTTGAGGGAAAATGATGAATTTCTAAATCAATAAATTGATTTATTGGTGCAAGTGGGAAAAGCTAGAGGATGTGATGGGTGGTTAGATTAGATTAGTTAGGATTAGATTATCTTAAATGATGATTAGGGGTTTTGACTCATTTGACTTAAATATTTTGATTTATTTAAATCAAGAGGGGGAAATATGAATTTTGAGATTTAATTAAATAAAGTCTGGTTTATTTAATTAAGGGATGATGCAAGATAAAGGTTGATTAATTTGTAGGGGATGAACTTAGAAGATGGTTTATGAAAAATGAAGTGTTATGGTTTGATTAAAATTGATTTATTTAATCAAATGAGGTAATGATAGGTCTAAATCAAATAAAGTTAATTTATTCAATTTAAATGGATGATGAACCTGATTTACCTAATGAATGGATTTAATGAACTTGATTAATTTAATGAGTGGATGAATGTGAACTGGTTTACTTGATGAATAGACCTAATTAAATGCATGGTGCTAATTTTGCATATCTACATTTTTCCCCTCTTTGAAGCAATGTACTTGTTGTATTGGTTCAAATAATAGACTTACCGCAATCAAAATTCAAAAAAAATCTAATTTTTTTTGTATGCCCCAACAGAAAGAAGTACACTAGTACATTGCCCCCTCGAGAGATTGAGCAAAAAGATTCAAATTTGAAGGTCAATCTCGCGATAAAGAGGTTCAAAATCGATGGTTATAATGATGATGCAAATGAGATGATTTTAAGATGCTTAGAATAACCAATATATATTATCCTAAACAACTTAAATGATGATACGATGTGAGATGGATGAAATGGATGATGTGATATGCTATGACTATGCAAATGTATGATTTTATGAGATGCTTAAACTAACAGATCTATATTATGATGATAAACATGCATGTGAGATGATATGCAAAATACTGATGGTTGCAGGATGCAGGATGGATGCATGATGGATGCTTTGGTGATGATGGTTAACTATTCATGATGTGATGTTAGTGTGGAAAATAAGAAATTAGATGATGACAAGAGGATCCAACAAGCCAACTTTATGAGATATGATGATGAGAAATGGATGATTTTCTTATCAAGGATTAGGATTTTAAAAGGGTCACTTACCTTATGTTTGATAACACGCATAAGCACGATGCATCAAGGTATAAAGGACCAGGATGGCATTGTACTTAGTGTGATGGACTTTGACTTGACAAATAGATAGGAGTATTCTTGTTCACACCTGACATATGGAAACCTTGCTAGGATGCACTTTAGAAGTTTCAAACATCTCGGACCAAAACAGAAAAAGGTATAACCAATCAATGCAATAGTCAACAAGTTGTCCAAAACATCCTCTATACATATCTAACAGAGCAAGTATTCACCAAGGTTATTTTACAAGAATTTCCAACAAGCATAGTAGACAAAAGGATAATGATCGTTGCCCCATTCCTATCTCTCTAAATCCTTTGTTCGGATATCATCAAGAGGTCCTTGGACTAAGCGCAATAAGATAAGTCAAAAGACAAAGATAAAGGACACAAACAAGTTCATGTTCTTCAATACCGCTAACCAAAAGGGAATTGTGTTTTTAATGATAAGAACCGAAACTATTGCCAAAAGATAATTCCCATTGTAGGAATGATACATCCTAGGACATGTTAGTGGATGGTGGCATGTCATTTTGTTTATCCAAAGTGCTCTTTCTAATAAATAATGCCCCTTGTAGGAAGGATACATCCTAGGACATGATGTTATCAAATGATTGATATGGGACTGATTGGATGATGGACTATCGACACAAAGAATTGACCAACTTGTTTACGTACTAACTTAAACCTGAGACTTGATGTTTTTGAGTTTTACTTTTAACTTGTTAGACTTGTTTCTAACTGTTTCACCAAAAGTTAAGGATGATGATTAGTTTATTATGGATGGTGTTATTGCAGGTGCAAGCAAGATGAGATGGATGGAGTTTTCAAATATTTGGGTGTTTTTGATGTTTTTCAATGTTTTGAGGCTGTTTTTGGTATTTTTTCAAGATTTTCAAATGTTTTGATTTTTTTGGTTTTCTAATGTTTTGGGGTTTTCTGAGATTTTGACTAAGAGACTACCTAAAGACCTACCCTAGGGGCTTGGAGGGCTTATCAATAGATTATCCTTCCCTACGTTATACACGCAGAGACCACGTAGTTTGACTGACGACTTGACCGATTTACAGATGGAGATATACATGATGAAATGTCAGTATATTGCTATGGACGCCTAAAGGACTGGCATAAGTGTCTCGGGGGATGATCAAAGATCAACCTTGCCTACGTCCAAGGCTCAGAGACCCGTAGTTCGACAAGATGACTCTATTTTTGACTTTTTGACCTGTTTTGGGATTTTGATGATTTTTTGAATGTTTTTTTGGATTTTTTCTGATGTTTTGATGTTTTTGGATTTTTTGATTTTTGATGTTTTTGGATTTCTGATGTTTTGATGTTTTTGGATTTGTTGATTTTTGATGTTTTTATATTTTCTAATGTTTTGATGTTTTTGGATTTTTTGATGTTTTAATGTTTTTGAATTTTTTGATGTTTTGATGTTTTTGGATTTTTTTTCGAATATTTCTGACGTTTTTGGATTTTCTGATGTTTTGATGTTTTTGGATTTTTTCTGATTTTAGGACTTTAAGAATATACATGAATTTGATCTAATGAGAACATGCCCCCAGCGTGATGCAATAGACTACTTCGATAAAGGCAGGACAAACTGACCTTGAGGATGGGCCGAGTAGTACTAGAAGTTATCATGATACGAAAATAGGACCAAGCTATGATGTGGATGTGGGTGGATGAATGATGGATGGAGATCCAAATGCGATGGATGATGGATGGGTGATGCAGAACAAGCCATAAAGATCCTGGTGGATGAAAAGTGTTTATATACACAAAGTGCCTATTTTCCAGGTTTTCACCAAGGTACTTGCCCAAAGTGCCACCGAAGTGGTTTTCACTTAGAGGACGGGTTTTTTCTCTTTGCTATTTTTTATCATTTTTCTGATTTTTTTGAATTTTTTGCTTTTTTGAATTTTTTTTGTTGTCACCAAGATGCATGTTTGCCAGGTTTTCACCGAAGTAACCATTTTTTTAGGACATTTTCTATTTTTTTTGAATTTTTTGGTTCTATACCTTGAAATATTTAGCCATAAAAATTTTTGAGATGAGAGCTATTCATGGGCTCTTACAGAGGTTCCCCTTCGGGTGTTGATAGCTGATATGCCCCTAATTTGTAACTTGTTGTGATGACGAATGGTCCCAACCAACTAGGTTCAAACTTGTCTTTGTTGCTTGGTTTTGGGACATTCTTTTGATTCTCCTTCAATACTAGTTCTCTGACTTGGAACGTCCTACTTTTGATTTTCTTATTGTAGCCCCTTTTGAGTCTATTATGATAAACTTGCAAATGATTCAAAGCATCCATACGTTGATCATCCAGTAGCTCTAGCTTGTTTAATCTTGATACCCGATACTCTTCATCCGTGATGAGGTTTTACAGTGATATCCTGAGGGATGGGAGCTTCTGATCCATAGACCAGGGAGAAGGGGGTGGCGTCGGTGGGTGTGCGGATACTAGTTCGATAGGCCCAGAGGGCAGGATTAAGCTGTAAGTGCCAATCACGACCTGCGTCATTGACTATTTTCTTAAAGATTTTCATAATGGTCTTGTTTGTAGCCTCTACTTGGCCATTGCCTTGGGGATAGTATGGGGTGGAGAAGCGATGCTGGATTTTGAATTTTTTGCATAAGTCATGAACCTCTAGATTCTTGAATGGTGTCCCATTATCTGAGATAATGGCTTGTGAAACACCATAGCGACAAATGAGATACTTCAGGATGAACTTTGAAATCTGCTTCTCAGTTATATACGTCAGGGGTATGGCTTCCACCCACTTAGTAAAGTACTTTGTTATGGTTATGATGAATTTGTGGTCGTTAGATGAGGTGGGTGTGATTTTCCCAATGAGATCGAGTCCCCACTGTGAAAAGGGCCATGGTGTGATGATAGAATGAAGCTCTTGAGCTGGAGCATGGATGAGGTCCCCATGTTGCTGACATTGTAGACACTTTCTAGCATAATCATGTGCCTCTCTTTCCATTATGGGCCAATAATACCCCATCCTCAGCTGTTTCTTGGCAATGGTCATTCCACTCGAGTGCGAACCACGGATATCGTTATGTACTTTAGTTAGAGTGGTTAATGCCTCCTCAGCATTTAAGCAACGTAGTAGGGTTCCTTCTATGCTTCTTCGATATAGGGTATCTTCTAGGATGACAAATCTGGATGCCTTTTTTACAAAGGTTCATTTTAGGTTTGAGGGTAAATCGGTGGGTATGACTCCTACTCGAAGGTATGTGTAAATGTCGTGATACTAAGGATCACCGGGACCAACGATTTCACACACGAATTCTAATTCTAGTACCTCGAATGCGGGCATGAGAAGTTGCTCTATCAAGAATTCATATATTGGAACATTGTTGGGGATGTCCAGTAGGGACCCAATTGTTGTCATGGCGTCTGCTGCTCTATTGTTGGCTCTAGGTATCTACTCAAATGTAATTTCGATGAAGGATTCTTTGAGAGTCTCCACCAATTTCTTGTATGGAGTGAGCTTATCATCCTTGGTCTGGTATTCATCGTTCACTTGATTTATTATCAATTGGGAGTCTTCATATACTCTGAGAGCTATAATGTTCCATTACACTACTATTCTGAGACCTATGGTTAAAGCCTCATATTCCACAATGTTATTGGTGCAGGGAAATGCTAGTTTGTAGGACCTTGGTATGCAATCCCCTTGTGGTGTGATAAAGAAAACACCAGCTCCTGATCTGTGTTGCATGTATGAGCCATCGAAGTATAGTTTCCAGTGGTCAGCTACATTGAGATTGAAAATAGATTCATCTGGAAACTCTGAGACAAGAGGATTCTCAGAATAGATTGTTGCTTCTGCAAGCTATTTTGTGATGACTTGGCCTTTGATTGCCTTCTGTTCCACATATTCAATGTCGTATTCTAACAGTATCATCACCCATTTTTCCATTCTTCCTGTGAGCATTTCCTTTGATAATAAGTACTTGAGAGAATCGATTTTGGCGATGAGTTTTATTTTGTGTTCCAACATATAATGTCTAAAGTTCTATGATGCAAACACTACTACGAGGCATGCTTTTTCGATGAATGAATAGTTTAGCTCATGCCCAACCATTGCTCTACTGATGTAATAGATAGCCCTTTATGTTCCATTTTTTTCATGTTGAGCTAAGAGAGCTCCAAGGGCTACTATTGTTACTGATACATATAGGATCAATGGTTTCCTTGAGATGGGTGGCATTAAGATGGGTGGTGTCAGTAGATATTCCTTGATTTTGTTGAATGTCTCTTCACACTTGGTATTCCATTTGTACACTACTCCCTTGTGGAGTAGGTGAGAATATGGGTTTTGTTTGTCTGCCAGTTGCGCTATGAATCTTCGAATGGATTGGAGTCTGCCTTGGAGACCTCTCAATTGCTTTAATGTTTTTGGTGCCTCCATCTCAAGGATTGCTTTTACCTTTGTTGGATCTACCTCAATGCCCCTCATTGACACTATATATCCTAGGAGCTTTCCTGATTGTATGCCGAAGACGCACTTCTTTGGGTTTAATCTAACCTTGTACTCCTCCAGTCTATCAAAGATGGCACTTAGGATTGCTATGTGATCTTTTCTCTTTCTAGATTTAGTTAGAATATCACCAACATAGTCTTCGACTATCTTATGGATCATGTCATGGAATATCAATGTCATAGCCCTTTGATATGTTACTTTTGTGTTCTTTAAGCCGAATGGCATCATGTTCTAGTAGTAGGTCCCCCATGGACAAGTGAAAGTTGTTTTATGTTGGTCCTCTTTAGCTATCATGATCTGATTGTACCCTGAGAATCTGTCCATTAGTGACAACATTTCATGTCCCGCTGTCATGTCTACTATCATATCAATGTTTGGAAGCAGGAAGTCATCTTTTGAACATGCCTTATTCAAGTCTCTGAAGTCTGTGCAGATTCTGATGTTCCCATCGGGTTTTGAAATAGGTACCGAGTTTGATACCCATTCTGGATAATCTATCAATCGGATGAATCCTGCATCTCATAGCTTTTTTAGCTCTATTTTGACTAGCAGGGCGATTTGAGGGTACATTTTTCGAAGCTTTTGTCTAACAGGATTTGCCTCTGGATATACTGCTAAATGGTGAACCATGGTCTCTGTTGACGCCAAAAATTGACGAGATAACAGTGTCTTATGGGAAACTCAGTTTAAGGGGGACCCTTTTGCACCAAACTGAGTGACCTCCAGATTTTTAAAGAAGTCGGCTTCTTCTATAATGGGTTTTGGAAAGGGAAAAGGAAATGGATATAATGAAGCAAAGTCTAATCTAAGGTGATGTGCCAAAATTTACTGATGGGCAGGATAAATCATAGATTTAAGGGTCTAAATGGTGTTGTTGCGTTCCAAAATGTCGAAGACTTAAAGCTATAGCATAAACAATTCATTTATTGACATAAAATAATATTGCATATATCCTCACTACCAAGAAGATTCATTAGACATGATTTAGGTAAGCAAGCTTGTATTCAACATATATAGAAGTTCCTCAAATGAAATTTTTAACAAAGTATAAAACACAGTTTACAGTCTAATCAAAACATGAAAAATAGAAAGGCCGAACAGTTGGAACAGTCTGAAAGTTTCTTGCAAATAAAATAGTAAAAGAGGTCTGGTGTCTCTTACTAAAAACCAATGTGTTTCTCTCAAAAAATTTGGACCTTTCTCTCATCGACAGAGAGAGTATTTATAGCAGAAAGAGAATCCTCCCACCGCTTTGGAGAACTACAACAGAAAAGATCCCGCAATCCCCTACAATGATGTATGAATCAGAAGATTCCCAAGGCCGTTACAACGGCATCGAGCTATAACACAGCATCCGGTCATCCAGGTGCAGGTGCATCCTTCGTAATGATGGCAGTGGTCCCGGCCAGGCTCGAGGCGACAAGTTTCATCCATCGTTGTAAATGACTTATGACAAGCGGCACCCAATAGCATTATCTCCCTCAGCCCGCCTATCACCTACTCTACAAATCAGTTGTAAGGCACGTGGCAGCCTCCCGCTACCCGTATGAAAACTTCTCTCATTGCTATCGAGAGATTGCGAAGATGCAACACGTGTCCAATGGGCCGAGAAACTTACCGCAGTGGAGAGAAAGTTGCATCAACCGGGTGTGAAAGATGCGTGGCAGCGTTTCACTGCCCACGGCTATTTATTTCCTTACTGCGTTGAAAGATCTGCCAACGGTTGCCACTTAGCAAAAAGTGGGACCCGCCAACACCTTTTAGAAATAAAAATAAACCCTGCGGAAGCATTTCGTAGCCCGTGGTTGTTTATTTCCTTCCCGCATGAAAAACTTGTGATCTGCCACCACGTAGCATGATGTAGGACCCTCTAACACTCTTTAGAAATGACAGTCCCGGGGAAGCCTTTCGCAACTCGAAAAGACTTTAAGGAAATAAGAAATAAAACCTCCTGCAAATGCGACACGTGGACGCCTAGCGTAGCTCCTTAGAACCTGAAAGGGAAGTCGTTACCTGAAGTTGCGAAGAGAAGATACGCAAAGTGGTAGATCAAAACTTGATGGAAAACCGAATAAACTCGGTGATGCACAGGTCAGCGCACACACAATACAAAAGAAACCCAAAGGGAGCTGCTGAAATATTTATTTTAACAGCTTTTGGCGACTATCAAGGGCGTTTCAAATAAGGAACAGAGAACCCAAAAAAATCTCTCTGGTGCTGTAGACCAGAGCTTTATCCATAAGGTTAATAGAGTCAGAGTTTGGAAAGAGCCGCCTACAAGAGCGACCATTCATTTTCGGACGGCTTTGCCATGCTACGCAAATTTTTTTGTGCTCCGCGGAGATTAATAGCTTCCTTGTGAGGCAGCACATCGGATAGACCGGCCCCTACTTGTATATGGGAAAGCAGCTGTGATAGTGGATGAATAACTGCTTCAATGTTGGCTATCGTTGGGGCGCTGCTGAACTCTCTGAAAGCCTCCAGGTCATTTTCCTTCTACTCAATAACCTTAGCAATTTGTGTAGTTGTGGAAATAGATCCATCCTCAAGGAACGGGGACGGTAGCCCCATCTTTCCTAATTCAGAGAAACTTCCTCAAATGCCATCCAGTGCCTTACCTAGAAAAGTTGTGGCTGCCTTAGTGCACTGAAAAGTGGATTGACAATGAATAAATTTATTTTTTGTTTGAGCAGCAGTGTCCCGATCTTCGATACTTGCCCTGGCAAGGATTTCATCTGAGACGGAGTATAGCTTGTTGAGCAAGTCCCTTAACTCAAGAACCTTCTCTAGGATGAAACGTGGGAACTGCTCAATTATATTGTTTTCCTCTTCATTGAGCCTTGATGCCTTGTTGATAAATCGGAGAGTAGGCTACAGTGTTAGGCAAAAGGTCTTGACTTTCTCCCAGTGAGAAATGTATAATTTCTTAACCAGCGGAATGACATTAAGTTGGGCAGGGGAAGGCATCAGAGAAGCTTTAAGTGAAGAAATCTCTGTGTCTCTTGAAATAAGAGCCTCGGCTAATTCTGTATTTTTTTCTTTTCTCGGACGCTAGTTGCTCTACATAGCTGCTCATTTCTTTATTCCAATTATGCTCAACTCGGGAGTGGTTCGCTGATTGCTCTTCCAGAGAAGCCTTCGTCTCTCGGAGCTCTTCCTCCAATCTAGTCTTCAGGCCTTTAAATTCAGCCTCTTTCTCCTGTACTCTTTGCTCATAATGCTCTTGTAGGCGCTCCAACTCCTCACCATTTTGTGCCATCCCCTGACTATACTCAAGGCGGACGCGTTCAAACTCTTCCTCTTTTAACTGTAGGCTTTGTCACGCTTCTTGGTTCTTGTTTTGTAGTTCTTTTATTATGCCTGGGTCAGCAACCTGGTTTTTTGCAATTTTTCCCTGAAGCTTGTTCCTCTCATTCTCTGTTGTTAGCGCCCTTTCAGTCATTCGGGCGATATCTACCTCTAAGTATTCCTCCTTTGTTTCCAAAAAACTCACCCTTTCCATGGCTGCCCTGAGCTGCTCATCCTTCTTCTTTAACTAGTGACCAGTTTTGAGGAAGTCGGAAGTGACTACCTGTTGCGTTTCCTCTATGATTTCGACCTTATCTTATGGTCGGGCTACCTTCATGTCGAGTCCAACAGCATATATCTCATAGTCTTCGGGTTGCATTTCTCCCTGAGGCTTGCTTACCCTTGGGTACATGGTTGCGAATTTTAATTCTTGTCGACCCTCGTCATACAGAGCTTGTACTCTCAGCTCGGCAGGAGCATTGTCATCCTTTGCCTTGCATTTCCTCATTCTATTCGCGCATGCCTCTTTTCCACAATCTATCTATACTATGAATTCGACTGGTGATGAAACTAGCACACATGCAAAAGGAGCACCAGAAGGCAGGGCATAGGGATAGGTAACCTTCATAGGCACACGCATTGGCTTCTTCTAGAGAGTGACTGTTTGTGGAGATAAGTGTGGCACATTCCATAGTTTGGTCTGAGAACTATCAACAGGGCTAGGCATTTGTGGCAGCTGAATCGGGGAATCAGTCGTAAGACTCATTGGCCAGGAAAGGGTAGTTGCTAACGGGGTGTCAGCTTGTTGCAATGGAAGAGGATCTGTAAGCATAGCGGATAAAGAATGGGCACTGACAGGGGGAATGTTTTCTGAAAGTGAGACTACTGAGCGGCAGCGGTAGGTGTGAGCATACTCGGAGGAGTAATTACAATCAGGTGGGCTTGCAAAAATTGAGCGAATCCAACCGAATAAGTTGGACCAAAAGCAGAAGGTAGAGGGCTCGGACTTATGGAAGGAGTTGCCAGTGAAGCAGGGGCAGATACGAAGGAATGAGATGCAAGAAAAGGAAGAGAGAAATGTACCTGTTGACTGGTCAATGGTGGTTCTAGAATCGTTTGTGACTCCCCGCAGACTCCGGTATTTGGCTAGCAGCGGGTGTTTCTCCTCTGGCGGGTTCTTGCAAAACCCCTTCAATAATACTTTTCGTGCGCTGCCATTTCGCAGGCAGACGCTCACTAACTTCGGTAGCTGAATCCATCCACTGAGGCGTTAGCCTAGATGGTTTAGTGGCCCAAGTGAGTGTATGTGAGCCTCTTGATATATTAAAACGTACATTCGTTGCCACATAGGCGGCATGCCTAGAAACCTTTCCCCTTTGCGTTGAGGAGGATGATGCCGCCGCTTCTTCTTCATGCTCCTCAGATTTCTCCCCCTCTTCGCTCGTATCAACACTAGAGCTCATGCTGGGGTGGCCTTCCTTCCACCATCTTTCAAATTCCTGGTCATCCTTTAGCTGATTGTAAGGAGCATCCAACTGTGCTACTTCCTAGCGATATTTCCATAAAGCTTTTATTTTTTTATCACTCCATTCCTCATCCCTCTTCAACCTGTTGTACATGCTGCACTCCATGGGAACATTATCCTTGGCCACAGCCACATGAAAGTAGAACTTGTGCCATGGGCCTCTAGTGTCCGGCGTAGGGATTTGCGTTAATTCAACAAAATCCTCATCTCTATTCGTTCATGGATTAAGCCGCTTCTCCCAGTATGGTTGGGAAACATGCATAACTTTCATATGTGGCTCTGGTAAGTCATTGAAAGGGTTGTATTCCCACTTATCGTTTATCAGTACCAACCCTAGATGTGTCAACTTGTCCTCTAACAACTGGTGCGATTATTTTTTAATCAGAGTTACCAACTTGAAATTCTTCAGACAAGTGAAGAATCTCTTCTTCTTGACCTTTCCGCTGCTACAGAAAGTGAAATCAATGACACATACCTGCCGAAATATTTCCAGCACGAGCACTCTATCTGTGACGCAAGCCAGGAGCAGGAAAAGTTTGCTAGTAAAACCTCGCATTCAAAGGATTGTAAAAGCCCTGCCTAAGAACCAGTCACAAGCAGGGGTGTAGCTCTGCATAAATCCGGTCTACTCCTTATCGAGTCGGACAATAGCACCTTCTCCAATTAAATTGTTCAAAACTGGGGCTATGAAATAGTCTGCAAACACATAATAGTCATATGATGCAGAAAGGAAAGGTGTCCGTGTAGACACCGACTTCCTTTTATTTTGCTCATCAAAAATTAATAGCGAAAAAAATCGAGCGAAGAAATCCGGATTCTGATGCAGAAACATATGGACTAGGTAGGAAAGAAACCTAAACTTTTTCTCCACCTAATAATTTTCAATTTGCTGTTTCATTTCTTCAACCATGAACTCAACAAAATCATACCAGAAAAGTTCATGCTACTTGCGAAATTGCATTGTCAGTCCTAACTGAAAGCTTTCTATCTTCTCATCGGAGTCTTGGCCGCAAACAAATGCCAGCATGGACATGGCATCCTGGAGATCGTCGCGAAATGCACTGCGAGACAACGGAATACTTGGCGTTTTAGTAGTTGAGATGTCTTTCTTATTAGTCTCTTCTAACAAGAACTCCGAGCTAGTTTTCATCTTCCTCCATATTTTCTCTTCCTTGCTTGGGTGAAAGGGCTCGATAGTCTCCTTTCTTTTACTCAGATCTGGGATATATAACATGTGTCAAATGGCCTTTGGGCTGATATGCACCCTTAAGTTGTGGCCTTCAATGTAGTGGGTATCTGGATTATAGCGTTGAATAGTAGCATCGACCACTTTTGGTCAATAGTGCACCAATGGGACCATGTATTGTGGGAGACTACTATACTAGACTCTACTTGTCGTGGATTGGTCCACCCTTGGTGCCGATAACCTTGCACAAGCTGCCTCTCTGAGGGACTTAGGATTTTTCACGAGCCTTGGGTCATAGATATTGTCCCATTTTTCCTCAACTTTCTTCTGGTTACTCCATTTCTTGGGTCTATCCAGCTCCTCCATGTAGGCTCTTCTCGTCTTGTTGGGTATACCAGGTGTAGCGTATGCCACATCCTCATAGACATATACCTCTACTAAAGAATGAATAGTCATGAATAGTTCCTAGCTAATTTCCTCCTGCATTGGTTGAGCTGAAGATTCTGACATTTTCCTTCTCTGAAGATTTTGTAAGCTCCTGGTCTACGACTACCGCTTGGCTCTGGATAGATAGACAGAAAACAACTCTACACTTCTCCTTGCATTTGTAAAAAGACTTTGAAATATTAAGCCTTTTCATGCAATAATAGAAACTTTTTCCAAGGTGGTAGGCGAAAGCAAGCCTTTTGCATTTAATTCGGCATGTACCATTAATCTTGCAACTCGTGCAAGATGAACTAATTGCTATTCTGAAGCAGCTAGAATTCATTATTGTATTTGGGCGATCATGTGATATGTCATGATCTCCTTGGAACTTGAGCCTGCAACCGGCTTGCCAACCCTGCGTTAGCATGTGCTGACAATTAATATCCCAGCCAGAATGATTGCACCAAGCAAACGATCACTGCCTAAAAAGATATGAGTATTGCCTTGGGCTCTGGGACGCACTTGAGAGATGACACAATAGCCTATGGCCATATGTCTCTCCACCAACAAGTGCCACCTTTTTAAAACTAATTAATCAGCTTCATTTAATTAAGCACGCACCGAGTCATGCTATCATGGATGTAACTAGCCCGAAAATGTGAGCAAATGCAGAATCATCTTTTGAGATAGCAGCTAGCATAACATCACATTTTTTAGAGGCGGATTAGCATGTGCCTTGTCAATTTTTCTATAAATAGGCCAGTAGATAGTAAGAAAAATATACTTAGCATTTGAGAAGTGATAGGTCAGTAGCAGAGCGTTAAGCAAGTCTTTTCATAGGTTAGGTGGTAAAAAAATTTGGCATTAGCTCAGAAGCCTAGGGTCAATGCCACAACGATGGATACCCCAATTTGTCTAACCTCGTATAAGTCACAGATGGCATTCCTAGGTGAGATCTCAACTAGGAGACTAAAAAGGATGATGAAGAACAAACATTCTCTAGTTTTGGTAGCCATTAAGTGGGTCTTAGGCAAGGATTGCATAGAATATGAGGATAAATATAGGGTGAATACCGATGTATGCTCCCACTTTGTAGTGTCCATGCTGGAAATTTGCGTTCCTCAGCCACTTATCTTGAAGCTGGTTAGAGAAATCTTCTCGAAGAAATACCTGAATGGTCTTGGTGAGGTCGTTGCACATGCTGCCTATGGGATAGGTCTGCCAACAGCCAGTGACCTGCATCGCTTTATTGAAGAAGAAGCTATTGTCGTTTGGTTGCCATTCCTCAGCGGATTCCGCCTGCAGACCCGTAACCAACACCAGCAGAGGGTTACTCAGGCCCTACACTTCTTATTTCGGAGCTACAACTTGATACCTTTCTACGATGTAGACTGGTATACTAACTTTAGGAACCTAGTGTTTCCACCGCCAATGGTGGTTGTGCCAAATTATGCTACCAGTGCCGCCGAGGAGCCCGTGGACGAGGAAGAAGTGGACAGTGCAGTGAATACATCAATTGTAGCCAGTCATGCCTTCGGATAGACAACCCCTTTGCCTGCTTGTTCAAAATGTAACTCTCATGTTGTATATAAGCCTGATAAAAGGCTATCATATATAATATACCTCAACATGCTTGTATATTTTGGAATACAGCCCCCCAGCCATTTTGTAACCAAATAACATATATATAAATATATATCTCCCATTTTAAGGAAAATCCATGTTTTCTGTTGCTTCTGTGTTTAAAATTTTTTGGGTTTGGAAGTTTTATATGCTATTTCTCCGTACATAAGTGTTTTTGTGTAAAGCAACTCTAGTGTTTCACCCGCCAATGATAATGAGCTAATTTCGCAGAACAACAATTGATTTTAGAAAAAAGAACCAGCCAAACAATGGGAAAGAAAATAAAAGCGTTATTTACATATGTACAAAGTAGAGCTTAATGCCTAATGGAACAACTTAAGATGAATCCCATTGACCGAGATTCCTAACGGTTCCTATTCCATATTCTCCAGCTCAAAAGCATTGTGTTGTTTGCACCGAATGATTTTAAAGGGTCCCTCCCATAGGCTATCAAATTTACCGTGTTGACCTGGCTTTGCAGCCCTGCTGTCATACTTTAGCACTAAGTCTCCACTTTTTAGACCCTAGTCGGAAGCCTTCTTGTCAAACCATCGTTTAACCACCTATTGATGGCTTGTCATTGCCATCAGGGAACTCTCCCTTTTTTCTTTCACTTCCAACAGTTCGGCGAGCCGAACCTCCATGGCTTCATTTTGTTCTATCTCAAGGGATTTCAATAACTATATTGTTGGGATCTCCATGGAGATAGGTAACAGGGCCTCTTTCTCATATACCAGTTCATAAGGCGAAGTCTTAAGGACTTGCTTAGGAGTTATGTGGTTTTCCCAGAGTGCTTTTCGGAGATTTTTATGCCATTCCCTTTGGTACTCTAAGCCAACCTTTTTAAGGAGTCGGACTAAGATTTTGTTCGTTGACTCGGCTAGACCATTTCCTTGTGGATAATAGTTTGATGATGTTTTAAAGAATATGTCATTCTTTAATGCAAAGTGACATACCTTTGTATCTAGAAATGCTCTGGCATTGTCTGAAATGATCGTTTTCGGAAGGGCTGAACCTTGTCACCAGTTCTTTGAGGAAGTCTACGATTTCTATTTCTGTTGCACCCTTAAGGGGAACAGCTTCCGTCCACCTTATGAAGTAGTCCGTAGCGGTTAGAATCCACTTATGTCTAGCACTAGAAACTGGGTTGATCATTCTGATGAAGTACATGCCCCATTGCGCAAACGGTTTGTCTACCACTATAGGCCTGAGGGGCATTGCTGAATTCTTTCTTTTGTCAGAGAAGAACTGACATTTTTTACAAGCCCTTACCAGAGAGTGGGAGTCACTGAAAAGTGTAGGCCAGTAATAGCCAGCTCGCATGATCTCGATGGCGGTATTTTTGGTGGAGAAATTTCCACCTTCATCGCTATTGTGGAATGCGTCGAGGATCCTCTGCGCCTTCCCTAAAGTAACGCATCACAGGAGAACACCATTGAAATTTCTTTTGAAAAAGACTCCTCCTATCAGCGTATATCCGCAATTCTGAAGCTGGTAATACCTCCTTTTTTGGGATGAGAGGTCTAGCGGATACCTTCCAGTTTGCGTGAAGTTCATTCTATTAGTCAGCCAATCGTCTTCCGATCCCGATCCATTTATCAAGACGATCTCTAGCTGTTCCTCCTTGGCAGGTACCTCCTCATTCTGTGCCATATACTCACACAGTCCTCTACCTTTAATAGTCTTAGTGGGCCTGACTTCGATGTCATATTCAAGGATCTTGGTGATCCAATTAGCCCTTTTTTTCTATGATCTCTGCTTCCATGATGTATTCATGCACACTACAATGTGTGACATATACCAGAACTTTGTTGCAGGAAATTAGATGGCAGAATTTTTTAAGTCCCTTTACTATTGCAAAGGCCTGTCTTTCGACAAAGTTATAATTCACCTCATATTCTTTTAGGTTTTGGGAATAGAACGCCACTGGATGTTCTCCTTTTCTTTCACTATCCTTTTGGGTTAGAACAGTAGCAATACTGGACTCGCTACTGAAAGCATACATTATAAAATCTTTGCATTGATCCGGATTAACCAGCACCGGGGCTATGGAGATCGCTTCCTTGACCCGTTCAAAAGCCTCTCGAGCTTCTGTTGTCCACTTGAAAGCTTGATCTTTTTTCAGCATTAGGGTGATCGGCTTAATCATTCCCGCGAAATTAGAAATAAATTTGCTGACAAAATTTACTTTGCCCAAGAATGACTGCACACCTTTCTTATTTACCAGAAGGGGAAGTTCTTTGATAGCCTTTACTCATTCGGGGTCAATTGAAACACCTTCTTTAGACACAACATGTCCCAACAAGTTACCCTGCGGTACTTCGAATACACATTTCTTTGGATTCAGGGAAATCCCGAACTCCTGGCACTTTTGAAAAACTAATTCCAAATTATCAAAATGATCATCCTTAGACTTAGAGAACACAGTAAGGTCATCCAAATAGATTAGAATAAACTTATTAATTAGTTCGCTGAATGCGACGTCCATTGCCCATTGGAAAGTTTCCCCTACATTGGATAAACCAAAAGGCATTTTAGCATATGCAAATGTTCCCCACTTTGTGGTGAACGTAGTTTTGTGCTGATCTTCTTCTTTAACACGAATCTGGTTATAGCTAGAGAAACCATCTAGCAGGGAGAATATTTTCGATCCTACCACAGTTTGTAGGATTGCCTCCATAGAGGGCAAAGGATAGTGGTCCTTCAGAGATGCTCTGTTTAGGTCTCAGAAGTCCACACATAAGCGGATATCACCATTTTTCTTTCGGACTGGTACCAAATTCGATACCCAAGTACTATGTTTGATTGGGAAGACAATGCGTGACTCAATGAGCTTGGTTAGCTCCTGTACCATCAGGGCCTCAATTTTAGGGTTAACTGGCCTCTGCTTCTATCGAACTGGTTTCGCACCTTCTGTTAACTCAATAGTGTGTTGAATGATGCTAGGATCGTAACCCTCCAGATCATTGTAGGACCAGGCCACTACTCCATATTTTTCGTAGAAACTGATAATCCTTTCCTTATCATGGTGTGAGACATTTTTTTCAACTCGGAGATTCCTACCATCGGAGATCATAAGTTCCTCATAATCACTTTTGTTGGCCACAAACTTCTACTTATCATTTCGGGCATCGTTACAATCAAAAAAAAATTGAGAGTAACCAACCCTTTCGGAAGTTTATTTGATTTGAGCTGCATAGTTTGTCCTTCATAGGCCTCGGCGATCTTTGGTTGAAGTTGATTAGCAAATTCTCCTGAGTGTTGGATAAACAAAGCGATGTGTTCATTGCTTTCAAAGACTTGCCAACTCTGATCATTGTCCAAGATCACTGGTCGGACAAGCACCCGTACTGAATATTCATTCTGAAGCAAGTCAGAGACGGGATCAAACTGAGCACCAATCATCGCCATATGATCTGCATCGCTAATCTACCTTCGAGGAACAGTCTAGATGTTGAAAGCTTCGAAACCCTCAATCAGGTCCCAGATTTGATGTCGATAGGGTCTCATACGGACATTCTTCGCTGCAGAAATTCCTCAGACCTAGTTAACTACCAGTTTGGAATCTTTGAACACAATCAATTGCTTAATACCCATTCGTTCCGCAAGGCTTAGGCCTTGGACTAACCCTTCATATTCAGCCTCATTGTTTGAATAGGCGAAATGAAAGCGGAAAGACCTCAACAACTTTTCATTCTATGGGGATATTAGACAAACCCCTGCTCCAGCACCTACTTTGCTTCTTGCTTCATCAAAATACAATGTCCATAGCTCATTTGTTTGGTTACCGCCAGATTCTTTGGCAACCTTCGGAAGAACCTGGTCTTCGTCATAAATCACATATGTGCCCAATCCTGTAGCATGATAATTCCTGAAAGGGTCATTGTTCATGTTTTCACTCAACAGAGCATCTTCCTTATCATTTCGGTCTCCACTCACCTTCTCTCCCTCTAGCAATTCAACACTATACATTTCCTGCTTGGTGATAGAGGTATGTGTGGCTTCAAAATTGATCAAGGCCTCATCTGCCACATGTTCAGAATGTAGAGCCTCTGATTCTATCTTCATTTTTGCGCCATGCTTGGTCCTAAGTATCAGATGTGACCAATCTTAAGACAAATATCTGCCTACCTTTGAAGTAAATTCTTGAGATAGACAGAGACCAAACATAGGAGGAACATCTATGATCACCGTATCTTGCGGGACCGTGATACTGGGGCAGGCAAATAGAGTTAAAGGAAGCACTTTGATGACACCTACAGTATCAACTTTATTCCCATTGAGCTGCATCACCCCCTTCTTCATAGGTTCGTAGCTGAGTCCCAAAGCTTTGGCTATCAGTTTTGGCATAACCGTCGTACTAGTGCCAGAATCAATCATAGCATTGTATAATAGTTTCTTTCCTATAATGAGAGTTAAGAAGGGCTGAGGTTTCGACCTACTTCTATCTTTCGCATGGGATTCATTTGCTTTGTCTGTAGGAACCTTAGCTAGTGGTATTTGATAAACCATCTCTGTACTGGTAGACGGATCTGTTGGTGTTGAGTTGATTTCTTGCTGAAGCGCCTTCTGTAATATAGTCTTATGTTCTAGGATAGCTAGAATGTCCCATAAAGACACATTAGCAGATGATTTCTTCAATTGCTCCACCACATTAAAAGGTGGAAAACTCAGAGATTTCTGCTCCTTGGTTCTTGTTATAATAATTTCCTTCTGCGGTTGAAAAGGTGATGGGACGGTCGAAGCACTGGGAATTTGATCGGACATGCCTTTGCATTGCAGGCTGTCTGGAAGTGAAACAATAGGCTCACCGGTGAATCTCCTTTTTGAGCGCGTGTTGTAATCAGGCTATACCTGTGGTGTTTTAGATATGAATGTGTTATTGGCAAACACCATTTCTTCTTCCTCCATCCAAGAGAAGAGTGCATGATCGGGAGCAATATTGGACTCTTGTTCTAAAGACATTCCTTGCATTTGTGCGGTAAGGACCGCGCTCTCCATTGGCGAGGCATATACGTAACCTCCGTTTTCCGTTATAGTGCCTTGACTGCGTTGCTCCGCCACTTTCTATTGTAGGTTGTCGCAGGGACAGTTTCGGGGCATATGCGCATTGCTGCAGGGGAAACACCATGGATTGATATCATCAATAAGATTGTTTTGTCCCGCGGTTAATTCCCTACTCGAGCTTGGTGATGCACTTGTCAGCGGAGTAGGCACCGGAACCATTTGGTTTGTAGTCGGCAATGGTGGATTAGTGTGAGGTGCACTCTGATTATGATTTTGTTGATAAGTAGACCGCCTACCTTGATAGTTTTGATATGCAGGCCACGGGGGCATTGCTTGGTTCCGCTTGAGAGTTGTTATGTCATTCCTCATAGTTCACAACATCTCCTTGAGGTCGATTATTTCATCCTTGGAAGAACCCGATGTAGAAGCCAAGTTTTCAGGAGCGGCCGCATATGAGTACATTGACTGGGCAGTTGTTGGCGCACTAGTCGATGCCACCTCTTGTGCAGAGGTTGATATTTCAGGAAATATTGGCATAATAGGTCGAGGAGGCAATTTTCCGCAATCTATCAAATGATTCTTAGCTTTGATAGCGGTAGCATAAGCATCTGGTAGAGTGACTCCTCCCAAAGACTTGATCATCACAGAAATGTCAGGATTAATGGACTTCAGATAAAATATGAACGCCAATTTTAGAGTCGGGCAGATAATCACAAGAATCCTCTACCAATTTGAGTGAAATCGGGCATTGAAGTCCGTCAGAGCCTCCTGGGGGGCTCGTTTTATGATGGATAGCTGATAATATAACGAAGAATGATCTCCGTCATTTGAGAACCTTTCATAAAATGGATCTCCAAGCTCATCCCAGGTGCGAATTGAATTAGGAGTCAGCGTTCGGTACCAATTTAGAGCCTTGCCTTTGAAAGATGCAGCGAGGGGCCTCAAGGCTACATTCTGCGCTGTAATACCGTGTACCAAACAAACATCCGCTACATCCTGCAAATGTTCTGCAGGCATTTTTGAGTTGTCTCTGGCAAATTTGGGAATAGCTTTCAAGGCCGAAACCGGGGCTACCAGGGGACTTCCAGCATCCCATGCTACATAGTTTCTGTTTGCGGCTGGCAACATAGTGAGAGGAAAAGGTGGTGGGAATGGAACGGTTACCAGCTGATTTGTGGCCTGGACTGTCCCTAGCAGAGGTACTAGTAAACCTGGGTTACTTGTGGTCTGGGATCTAGTTACAAGCCGATGGCTCATACACCCCTCTATAAGGCAATTCATTAGTTCGGGTCCGCACTAGGTGTGCCAAAAAAAGAACAAACTATTGACGCCAAAAATTGATGAGGTAACAGTGTCTTATGGGAAACTCAGTTTAAGGGGGACCCTTTTGCGCCAAACTGAGTGACCTCCAGATTTTTAAAGAAGCCGATTCTTCTATAATGGGTTTTGGAAAGGGAAAAGGAAACGGATATAATGAAGCAAAGTATAATCTAAGGCGATGCGCCAAAATTTATTGATGGGCACAATAAATCATAGATTTAAGGGCCTAAATGGTGTTGTTGCGTTCCAAAATGTCAGAGACTTAAAGCTATAGCATAAACAATTCATTTATTGACATAAAATAATATTGCATACATCCTCACTATCAAGAAGAGTCATTAGACATGATTTAGGTAAGCAGGCTTGTATTCAACATATATAGAAGTTCCTTAAATAAAATGTTTAAGAAAGTATAAAACATAGTTTACAGTCTAATCAAAACATGAAAAACAGAAAGGCCGAATAGTTGGCACAGTCTGAAAGTTTCTTGCAAATAAAATAGTAAAAGAGGCCTGGTGTCTCTTGCTAAAAACCAGTGTGTTTCTCTCAAAAAATTTGGACCTTTCTCTCATTGACAGAGAGAGTATATATAGCAGGAAGAGAAACCTCCCACTACTTTGGAGAACTACAACAGAAAAGATCCCGCAATCCCCTGCAATGATGCCTGAATCAAAAGATTCCCAAAGCCGTTACAACGACATCGAGCTAGAACAAAGCATCCGGTCATCCAAGTGCAGGTGCATCCTTCGTAATGATGGCAATGGTCCCGACTAGGCTCGAGGTGACAAGTGTCATCCACCGTTGTAAATGACTTATGACGAGTGGCACCCAATAGGATTATCTCCCTCAGCCCGCCTATCGCCCGCTCTACAGATCAGTTGTAAGGCACATGGTAGCCTCCCACTGCCCGTATGAAAACTTCTCACATTGCTGTCGAGAGATTGAGAAGATGCAACACGTGTCCAATGGGCCAAGATCCTTACCACAGTGGAGAGAAAGATGCATCAACCAGGTGCAAAAGACGCGTGGCAACGTTTCGCTACCTGCGGCTGTTTATTTCCTTACTGCGTTGAAAGATCTACGAACGGTTGCCACCTAGCAAAAAGTGGGACTTGCCAACACCTTTTAGAAATAAAAAGAAACCCTGTGGAAGCATTCCGCAACCCGTGGTTGTTTATTTCCTTCCCACATGAAAAACTTGTGATCCGTCGCCACATAGCATGATGTAGGACCCTCTAACACTCTTTAGAAATGATGGCCCCAGGTAAGCCTTTCGCAACCCAAAAAAGACTTTAAGGAAATAAGAAATAAAACCTCCCGCAAGTGCGACACATGGACGCCCAGCGCAGCTCCTCAAGACCTGAAAGGGAAGCCGTTACCCGAAGTTATGAAGAGAAGATACGCAAAGTGGTAGATCAAAACTTGATGGAAAGCCGAATAAACTTGGCAATGCACAGGCCGGTGCACACACAATACAAAAGAAACCCGAAGGGAGCTGCTGAAATATTTATTTTAATAGTCTCCTTCTAGCGCCATAATGAAGCACCACAAATCTGCAAAATAGCTTAAACTTCAAAACACATTAGCATGGTTAGTTCAAACTATGCAAAAACTATAGTGCTCCTATGAGATAATCCATCATGTCTCACAATGTAAATAAAACAACTAATTAAGAACATAAAAGAGCATAACGGATACCTATCCCATAGTGGATTGGTGCTACTTTGATGTGAAAAGTAGCCCTTTCCCAACCCTTGACAAGCTTGATGTTGCAAATGATAATGGACAAAATTAGCTCTCAATATGGGGAGAGTAACTTTGCATGAATATTGTGGATGAGTTGATGAAGAATGAAGCTTTCAGTTATAGATTTTCAAATTGGAAGAGATCTCAAAATAGAGCAATGTGGGATAATGATTTGACCAATGAGATGAAGCCACTTGTCACATTGTGATAGGTTGAGGAATGTGCAAGTTTTGGCCAATGTGCCAAAGAGGGGGAGATTCAAATTTGAATTTGAGAGTTAAATGTTGAGTTTGACCTTGTGCAAGAGACATGTAAGGCCTATTAAATGCTTTGTTGGATGTACATGTCAACTTGTTTTTGAATTCAAATTTGAGGGAATATTCCTCAAAGATGCCATGTTGATGGAAAATGTTGATTTTATAAATGAATTAAAATGCTTTATTGGTGCAAGTGGGAAAAGCTAGAGGATGTGATGGGTGGTTAGATTAGATTAATCAGGATTAGATTAACTTAGATGATGATTAGGTGATTGTGACATTCAACTTAAATATTTTGGTTTATTTAAATTAAATGAAAAGAAATTGATCATTAGAGATTTAATTAAATAAATTTGATCTATTTAATTAAATGGAGATCTTTAGAAGATTAATTGATTCATTTAATAACCTTTAGGAGATTGATTAAATAAACTTGATTTATTTAATTGATGAGCGAATATGATTCAATTAAATGCATGATGTCAGCGTGTCTACATTTTTCCCCTCTTTGAAGCAATGTACTTGTTGTGTTGGTTCAAAGAATAAACTTTCCGTGATCAAAATTAAAAAAAATTATGATTTTTTCAGATGCCCCAGCAGAAAGTACACTGGTACATTTCCCCCTTGAGAGATCGAGCGAAAAGATTCGATTTGAGGGTTGATCTCGCAATAAAGAGGTTCAAAATGGATGGTTATGATGATGATACAATGTATGTGAGATGGATGATGCGATAATGCCTATATGATTATGCATTGGATGTTGTAAATGTAGATGCTTAGACTAATATATCTATATTATGATGATGAACATGCATGTGAGATGATATGCAGAATGTTGATGATTTGTGGATGAAGGATGGATGCACTAGTTATGATGATTAACTATTCATGGCGTAATGTTAATGCAGAAAAGAAGAAATTAGATGATGACAAGAGGTTCCAACAAGCCGACTTTATGAGAGATGATGATGATGATAGATGATGATGGTAAATGGATGATGAAAATTGGATGATTTTCTTATCAAGGATTGGGACTTTAAAAGGGCTACTTACCTTATGTTTGATAACACACATAAGCACAATGCATCAAGGTATAAAGAACCAAGATGGCATTATACCTAGTGCGATGGACTTTGACTCGACAAACAGATAGGAATATTCTTGTTCACACTTGACATACGGAAACCTTGCTAGGACGTACCTAACAAAGGAAGTATTCGCCAAGTTATATTACAAGAACATCCAAAAAGCACAGCAGACAAAAGGATAATGATTGTTGCCCCATTCCTATCTCTCTAAATCCTTCGATCGGATATCATCGAGAGGTCCTTGGAAAGAGCACAATAAGATAAATCAAAAGAAAAGATCAAGTACGCAAACAAGCATATGTTCTTCATATCTCTAGCCAAAGGGATTTGTTTTGATAGGATAAGAATCCAAAGTGATATCCAAAATGATGTCCATTGTCGAAACGATATATCCTAGGACATGCATTGTATAGGATGATGATGGGTTGATAAGTTCATTGATAGGCTGTTGATATAAGGTTGATTGACATGTTTGAAAATGATCAAGAGTTTGATTTTGTGTTTAATGGTTTGTTGTTTCGATTTTGATTTTGCATTTGGAGTTTTCTTTTGTTGATTGTTGTGGTTGTTTCTGTTTGTTTTGCCAAAGGATGAAGGTGACGATTAGTTTATTATGGATGATTGATTATTTCGAGTGAAAGTGAAATGGGATGGATGAATTTTTTCAAATATTTGGATGTTTTGACATTTTTGGAATGTTTTGAGGCTATTTTTGGTATTTTTGGATTTTTCAAATGTTTTGATTTTTATTTTTGAATGTTTTGGGGTTTTTGAGATTTTATGAATGTTTTGGATTTTGTGTTTTTTAATGTTTTTGGATTTTGATGTCTCGGGCTGATCAAAGATTAGCCTTTCCTACGTTTAAGCTCAAAGATGACGTAGTTCAGATTCCAATGTTTTTGATGTTTTTTTATTTTTTTTGTGTTTTTGGATTTTGATGTGTTTTGGATGTTTTTGGACTTTTCGCACAATTTTAACGACTTGGATATGGATATGTGTGATGATATCGATGCTCTATTTAGGATTTTTTTGAAGACCAAGCTAAGGTTGACTGATCAAATCGATGGATTGATTATGATGATAACATTGTTGAGGATACACAACAGTGCAAGGATTTGATTGATCAGGATTGATGATGATAACATTGTTGAGGATGCACAACAATGCAAGGATAGTGTTAAGCAACACTAGGACTAAGATGGATATCCCAAGATGATGTGGGATTGATGATGATAACATTGTCGAAGATACACAACAATGTAAAGATTTGAATGATCAAGATTGATGATGATAAAATTGTTGAGGATGCACAACAATGCAAGGATAGTGTTAAGTAACACAAGGATTGGGAAAGATATCCCCAAGACGATGATGTATTGATGATGATTTGACCGAGACTGATGATGATAACATTGTTGAGGATGCACAACAATGCAAGGATAGTGTTTAAGCAACACAAGGATATCTTGATGATTTCTTGATTGGATTTGATTGATCATGATTTTGAAGCTTGATTTGGAACAAAATCTATTCGAATGATTTGATGTGACATTTGAAGTGCAACTTAGATGCAACTGATATTGATTGTTTGGATTGACGTTCAATGAAAGATGAAGACTTCATAAAGAACATGTTCTCGTCAAAATATGCCATGGGCTAGTGATTTGGATTTTGGATTACAAATGCTTTGACCTATTTTATTTCACATTTTCCAATGTTTGGATCACCACATAAGTTGGAGGATATAGATCAAGATTTATTCCTGAAGCGAGATCTAAATATCTGCCCCCAGTGTCTAGCAATGTATGGAATGCCATGGATGGATGCTCGGATAAGTGTATGGATGGATGGATATGGTAAGCACACAAAGGATGCCAAGGATTATCTTTTAATAAGATAAGGTGTTTGAACGGAGGAATGCTTCATTTGGATAGTGCCTCATGGCTTAGATAATGCTAGGTAGGATGGGATCAATGAAAATGACCCATGTCAAGATGTTTATCGTAAGCAAGTGTAAAGTGTGCCCCAAACTTTGTCAAGATCAAGATGACTCGAACTATGGATGCAGATATATGTGAATGGATTGGATAAATGGCTCATTGATGACTGAGTTTATTATGGTTTAGATGGATGGAATGTTGGATTTATTACGGATGGGATGAGATGTTGGATTTTATTATGGATAGGATGAGATGCTTTCACCTGAACTGGCGTACGTAGATGCTTGATTCCACACACGACACCTGTTTGCCAGGTTTTCATCATGGTCTTGCCCAAAGTGCCACGAAGTGGTTTTCACTAGAGGATGATTTTTTTTCTTTACTGTTTTCAATCATTTTTCTGATTTTTTTTGGATTTTCATATTTTTTAATATTTTTTTTATTTTTCTAAAAGATTTTAAGCTCATGTTGAATCATAAGGTTTCGTTGATGTAGATGCCCCTATCATAATGTGCCATTGATATCCTACCTGAAGAAGTTGCTTTGCTAAGATACGTGCACTTGAATACAAATTTTGAGATTCCTGATCTGCTTCATTGATACGGGAGTTGACTTTGTCTTTGTGTGCACATCATGATAGAGTGCCTTCAAAATCCTTATGATAAAGGGTCATTGCTAATACATGGTCAATGTGAGAATTGGATATCATGTGTGGAGGCGTGGATGGAGTGTGTTTAGGGATAAAAGATAGATTGGTTGATAGTTTGGAACATTTGACTCTCCAAACTTGGGAAGATGAGAAATGATGGGTGGATACGAAAGTGTGCACAGAATTAGGACCAACTGTTTGATACACTTTGTACGTCGCTTGAAAATCCTACTTTTTCTTTTATGGACATTCTTGATGGATACTTTTCCCTCTTTTATTTTTCCCCATAGTTTATTTGACTTATGGAGTTTGATAGGGATAATCTTTCTTTGCATTCTTTGGTATCCATGTGTATTTGATTTGTCCATTATGCTTCTTAGCTTCTTTTGCTTCGATAAAATTCTTCTTGCTTTGATTTAACTGTTTCTTTTTATGTTGGTCCCAATTCATGGATGGGGTGATGGGTGGATGAAGATTCATGACGTGGTTGGTTGTAGTATTGACAATAGTTTCATCATGAGGATTCTTCGTGCTCCCTATGTTGACCTTTGCACTAGATAAAGTTGCCCCCAGTATGGTGGTAGTGGCACCTTCATTCCTTGATTCTGCTTGTTTTGAGATGTCTTGTTCAGTAAGCATGCTCTGACAGATGACCACTATAGATGACGTTGTTTCAATTTGTCGCTCTACTAACTCTGGATTATACTGTTCTGTCTGACTTGTTTCCTTGAGTGGATAATGTTGGATATCTGCATACCTGATGTCCTCAGTCTAAATTTGGGATATATCCGATCCTGATGTTGATAACTCAATTTGACTATAGGAATTGATAATCTGCTCTTTTTTTGTAACAGAATCCTGTTCTAGATGAAGATCATCTACGTGTCCATCCACAAAAAGCATCTCATGGGTAGATGGGCGAGTATGTGTTATGTGGATATGATCATCTTGTATAGATAGGAGAGTGTCCATTAGACCATTGTAGTAGCTTGAAGATACAAACTCTTGATCTTGAATGTTTTTAGAATTTCTTTCGACATGCTTTGGAACAAGTTCTTGACATGGGTCAGTTTCGAAGGATGGACTGCTTACAAAGGGTTCTTGGATGTCTTCATTAGGCATGGGAAGTAGCTCAATATCCTCTTGATCTTTAAGTGGACTTAGATCAAGTGTTGAGTTGAGGATTCTTTCAACATCTGTAACCATGAGGTCAAAGGGTGTCAACATGTTTTGGAAAGGACCATTGCTAGACCTTGGTGAAAGATTTTGATCATGCTTTGGGATAAATTCTTGAGATATGTCCTCTAACTCATAAGGTGATGTAGGGACATTTTCAACATGATCATTGGTCGATGGGTCATGGATTATGTCAATAGGATCAAATAATTCTAACACTCCTTGAAATAGATCACTAAAAAGTGGCTCTTGATGTATGGTGAGTTGATTGTCAGATGAGGTAGAAACATCTTTAATGTGCTTATTAATGGATAGATTTTGAACATTGCTTTCAACAATTTTGGCGGAGAAACTATCAATGTCTTCAACTATAGGGTCAAGTGATGTTGACATTTCTTGGATTGGATCATTTTTGGTTGGTGGATTTTGATCATGATTGCAAAGTGACTCTTGACCTATGTTGATTTGATCATTGGATGAAGTAGGGACAACTTCAAGGTGCTAAGTGATGGATTGATCTTGATCCTTGTTCTCAATAGTTGTGGTGGAGAGATTTTCAATGCTATTGCTACCTAAGTTTTCACCCTCAGGCTCAATCAGGCAAGGCATCCATGCTGCAGGTGTTCATAAGGGCTAAATGGGATTTCTCCATTAAGGACTATTTCATGCATCTCGTTGGAGCTATAAAAATCTGATGTTTTTTACATATGTTTTCATTCATAATTTTCCTAATAAGTGCCCTCTTGAACACTTTCTGCCCATATTTTACTATGTTGCATCATATGTTCCCTTGGGTCTTGCATTTTCTATTTTCTGGTTCCTATCGGCGTAGACCCGTGACTGTTTCCCCAACTCATGTTACGTTTTCTGTTTGCATGAGTCTGTGTTGCCTATCAGCAAGACTCATCCGATGTCACGGCGATCACAGGTCTTTTGCATTCTTCATTCGATAGGACATTTCTATTGTTTTGGCGACCGTGGAGGCTTCTATCGGCATATGTCTTAGTTGTCGAGGTTGCGTCTTACTGATCTCAACATGTCTCCCCGACTAATTATATGGTGGTTCATCGGCGAACTAGGTGATATCGGCATTATGTCTTAATGAGGTTTTCTTGTCTCGCCGACTGGAGAAGTAGAGTGCATCGTATCGACATGAGTTAATGTTTTCATGGGGATGTCATGGCAATCTCCATATGTCTTACCGACTTGACATAGGTTCCCTTCGGCATGAGTTGCGGCGTCGATATATGGTTATAGCGAGTTCTCTTGGTCTTACCGACAGTGTGCAAAATGGTTTTCTTTTGGCAAGAGTTCACTTTTGTCTCATCGATCAGTGGCGGAAGGATGTGCTCATCAGTGTAGGTTGGGGCAATCGTGGTAAGGTCTCGGCGAGTGACCTTCGGTCTCGCCATTGGAAAATAATGAAGGATCCTTGTCAGCGTAACAATTGCCTTGTCTCGGTGACTCAGAATGCATTGAGAACTTTTGGTGTAGCAAATGCAGTCTATCTGAGGTCTCCCCAACGGATGGAAGCTACAGCAACACACTTGGGATAGGTAGACTCATCGGTGGGAGATACATTATGTCTCAATGACCTGAGAGTGGTTGAGGTCTTTCTGAATAATAGGGTGCATTCTATATGATGTCTTGCCGATAGTGGAACATCACAACGATGGAAAACGGATGGACTCGTCGGCAAGATAAAGCATGTGTCACGGCGACTCAGAATGTATTAAAGCATTCGGTATAACTCTGCAGTCTATGTGAGGTCTTCCCGATGTCACAAGGTCACATCGACTGTGAATAAAACAAAGAATGCAGGGCTCGATAGACCAAAATGCGTTGAGGTGACATCGGCAGACTCTTGCCGATATGGTTTGCAATATCAAGGTCGAGGAGACTTCGGGGGAGGCCCCACCAAAGCATGAAAGGGCTCACCAACAGTTGAAAATATCGCCCTGAGGTCCTGCTGATACCGGGAAGTCTTTGCGACATGGAAAGTGTTATCGGCAAAGGTCTCACTGACAGTGGAGCTTCCAAATGAAAGGGGTTTCAGCCAAAGGATAGAGGTCTCAGTGAAATACTTTGCCGAGATGAAGAGGTTATGCTAACACCAAGGGAAAGCAAACGCATCATTGGTAGGATGGAGGCTATCGCCAGAAGGTCTGGCCAAAAGGAAAAATCTCCCTGACACAAAAGAAAAAGGGCCCTCGGCACGACTAAGGGGATTCGCCGAGATGTCTCAACGACTATAAGAGGTCTCCCTAAAATGAGGGGCCTTCGGTATAACATATGAAGTCACCATGAGGTCCCAACGACTTACCAGAGTCTTGCCGAAAGGAAAGAAGAGCTTGATAGAATAAGGTGCATTCGGGGTGACATTGAAGATGTATCACCGATAGAAGACACAGGGTCTCAGAATAACATTTTGTCTTTGATAAAGAGTCTCACCGACACCCAAGTGTCTTGCCGAATGAGGGGAAGCTCGGGGTGAGAGATTCAACATCACCAGGAGGTCTCACCGAGTGTAGTGGGTCTCTCCGAAATTGATGCCTTCAATAAGCGTGGAGTTTTCGCCATGATATCCCAACAACAGAATTGTGTCTTGTCGACGGCCTCAGTGGTATCAGTATGACTGATCGAGCTTGATATGAACTCTCATCGACTATCACGTACTACGTTGATTGTTTCCAAATGATATAATCGCATCAGCAAGACACTTTCAGTGTCTCGCCAAGATGTGATTCTTTTTAAAAGACTTTTGACCAGCTGTGAAGCCCGCGTGGAAAACGCTCGACCAACCAGGGGGAGCTGAGGTGAGTCATGGTAGAATAGAGAATCTCAACCCTAGACGAATGCCATGCAAATCAGAGTGAGCTCAGGGCATTCAAGGTGCAGTTGAAGTAGCTCAACAGGACACGAGGATCAGAAATGAATGCGGTGGTTGCTGCTAAAGATCTGAAGGATTCTATGAGGGTAACTCTTCACCGACATGGACACGCAGGGTTATGCATTTATTTCAATCAAAAGATCTATGGGAGATCTTTTCTGGGATGGATATTTTTGTAAGCCCTAAGGGGCCAAGATCTTTTCTGTATATAAGGCATTTTTTGGCCTTTTTGTAAGCAGTTCGGGGTGTATGCTCTTCTGAAGTCTGTGACCCTTTTGCAGTCCTCTCTCAGACTAGCAGGATTCTGTAACTCAATTTGGAACATAATATACAAAATCTACCATGGTTACCATTGATGGTCCATCATTCTGCCTGCTAATTCTTGCAAAGTATTGTGCATTCTTTTTTGATTCATTGAGCTACTTAGTGAAATTTTCTCTTTCCTTATAGCTTTTATTTCATGTCATGCCTTTCTTTGCAGAAGTAGTATCATGTAGGTTATAAATTTTGTTTACTTAATCATGCACATGAACTTCTAGTTTGTGAAAATCTTCCTTTCCTACTTGAAGGCATGAGCATGTCAAACCTGTTTGAATGTGTGATCTACAGGATCTTGTTGTGCAGTCTCATGGCTGTCACCAGTATTCAAGTGTAGCTCGAGTATCTCAATGTTCCTATCATTTTGGTGCATCACCTTAGTTTAGTTTCAATTTTATGTACTCCTTATCCCTTTCCCTTCAAACAATCAATAGTCTAGGTGATACCAAAGGAAGTCGGCCTTCTCTGGAGGTTCATTTCAACTATAGGTGACCCGCAGCCTCAAAATGATCCCATGTTGCTCTAGAAATCTTAGTTTCAATCTCTATACATAGGGTGCATTTTCTAGGTGACAACAGTTTCTGGCATGCCTGGTGGGACTATGAACTGCTTCTCAGTTCGTGTTTATGCATTCTGTTGCTGCTGTTTGGTGTGTACAATAGTAGTTTCAGCCTTTTGGAGGCATTTTCTTTACATACCTGGTGACTCTGAGCTCAAATCTTCTGGTTTCACAGACACAAGTCTTGGTATGTCTCAAAATAATCTGTTAATTCTGAGTTTCCATCTCTTTGACTGAAAAGATGTCAAATATTTATGAAGATGCTTGCTATTACCCTCCATATCATGAGTATGTTGCTCCTACACATCCATATCAGAGTGTATTGGACCTGCTCCAACAGATTGACCATACGTTGTGGGATCTCAATCAAGGTCTTCACAATATGAAGATTAATGATATTAGTAAGGTTCTTGTGTACCTATCTAGGATATTGGTTGATATCAAGATGCAGCAAGGTACCATTATGCGATAGCAAGAAGTGGCTGAGCAAGTTGGCTTTTATGATCAAGAAAGAGTGGCAAAAAGAATCCGGTTCGAGGAAGGCCTTGAACAGGAAATAGCCGCTAAGAAAGAACAAATGAAGCTACTCTCTACTAAGGTGCAGAACACTCAAGCTTATTCAAATTATCAGCACCAATTAATGGAGTTGCAAAAGAAGAAATTTGAAGAGAACCTTGCCTAGTAGTTGGCTGCAAAAGAGGCTAAAAGGAGGCTAAAATTTTTTGAACAAGAAGTTCCCAAGTACAAGTTTTCCAGCTTCAGGCAAAGTCAGCCTCTTGACTCCCCTAGTAAGTCTTCTCGGTTTGAAATTCCAAGCTTTAAGGGATTCAATTCGATGGAAGAGAATGTAGTACCTGAACAAGATCATTCCATCATCCCTCAAGAGCAGCCCATTGATCCAGATGACTTACTCCTCAAGGAGAGAATGAGCAAAGTAAATCCAATGCATTTACCTGTAGCATGTTACCGACTACAGCAAGAAAAGCTCAAACAGGAGGAGAGGCAGGAGGTCGGACAGCTGACAATTGAAGGTCTTCACTTGCAGGTAGAGGATACCCAAGTTTCACTGCAAAAGTAGCCACACAAAGAAGAACAATTGACTTATTTATTTGATCAACTACCTGGTTATGTTGAGCAAGTGGAAGAGAGCATGCAGGTTCTTGATTTATCAATCGATTTGGAACGGCCAGAGAATATTGTTGACTTGTTCGATGAACTTCCTCAATTTTTCAATGAAGATGAAGATCTCACATGCATGATAGCACCTATGCCTGATGATGAACTAGTATCATATGAGAAGGAAGCATGTGATCAGCCCATTCAAGTTGGCAAGACTATTGAAGAAGTTGTTGAAGATAATGCCTTGCAGCCTGTGAACTTACTGGATGAGCTTCCCCACTTTGTTGAAAAGGAGGTGTATTCTTTCATGGACAAAGAGCATAACGAACAACAGTTTGAGGATTTTTTTTCAGTTATCCAATAGGGATATCAGCTCCTTATCCAAGAAGATCAAACTGTACTAGCCAAGGAACAACCTGCATCTTACCTCTAATCAGCATCTTTCCAAGGAAAAGATGAGATCTTTAAAGATCAGTAAGAGGCCAGCAAGGAGAGTTCAAGCTTTACCCTTACCAGGGGTTGTCCAATCAGGTACTTAGCTTAGATGGAGTCCAATACCACACCAAGGATGAACCCTACACCCAAGCATGAGGGTACTGCTTAGGAGGAGCGCACTCAAGTTACCTTTCCACCTCAGAATGGGAATGTTTACATCCCGTATGGAAAGGTTAGTAAGCCTGAATATGTTCTACAAGAGATCTTGCAGCCATTAGTTGAATTGTCATGCATGCTTCGTTTCTCTTTAGTTGTTCTCCAGCATGGAAAATATTGTAAATTTGTTAGGAAGGGCAGTTATTTTACCCAACCTGTCAATGGGTTTGTTTGATCAATTTCTTACTGGTTAGTGTAGGGTAGGTTTAGTTGCTTTTTCTTTCCCTAAGTGTTGTTTCAACACATGTAAATAGTTTATTTTAGTTTTCTTGTTTTTAATTAGTCTCCAAGTGATCTAGTGAGTCTCAAGATGAGTTATAGCCATGTACAAAGTTGCTCTTGATCTTTTCTAAGTTGTCCTAATGACTCCATGCCCAATGGATAGGCCTATGCTACTGGTCTTCATGTTTAGCAGGCAAACATCCAGCAAAGGTCACCAGAAATGTTACCTAATTTTTCACCCTCAGGCTCAATCAGGCAAGGCATCCATGTTACAGGTGTTCATAAGGGCCAAATGGGATTTCTCCATTGAGGACTATTTCATGCATCTTGTTGGAGCTGTAAAAATCTGATGTTTTTTACATCTGTTTTCATTCATAATTTTCCTAATAAGTGCCCTCTTGAACACTTTCTACCCATATTTTACTATGTTGCATCATATTTTCCCTTGGGTCTTGCATTTTTTGTTTTCTAGTTCCTATCGGCGTAGGTTCGTGACTGTTTCCCCGACTCATGTTACATTTTCTGCTTGCATGAGTCTGTGTTGCCTATCGGCAAGACTCATCCGATGTCACGGCGATCATAGGTCTTCTACATTCTTCATTCAGCAAGATGTTTCTATTGTTTTGGTGACCGTGGAGGCTTATATCAGCATATGTCTTAGTTGTCGGGGTTGCGTCTTACCGATCTCATCATGTCTCCCTGACTATGTATATGGTGGTTCGTCGGCGGAGCTAGGCAATATCGGCATTATGTCTCAGCGAGGTTTTCTTGTCTCGCTGACTAGAGAAACAGAGTGCATCGTATCCGCATGAGTTAATGTTTTCGTGGGGATGTCATGGCAATCTCCATATGTCTTACCGACTTCACACAAGTTCCCTTCGGCATGAGTTGCGGTGTCGGTATATGGTCATAGCGAGTTCTCTTGGTCTTACCGACAGTGTGCAAAATGGTTTTCTTTCGGCATGAGTTCACTTTTGTCTCATCGATCGGTGGCGGAAGGATGTGCTCATCGGTGTAGGTTGGGGAAATCACCGTAAGGTCTCGGCGAGTGACCTTCGGTCTCGCCGATGGAAAATAATGAAGGATCCTTGTCGACATAACAATTACCTTGTCTCGGCGACTCAGAATGCATTGAGACCTTTCGGTGTAGCAAATGTAGTCTATGTGAGGTCTCCCCAATGGATGGAAGCTACAGCAACACACTTGGGATAGGTAAACTCATCGGTGGGAGATACATTATGTCTCAGTGACCCGAGAGTGGTTGAGGTCTTTCTGAATAACAAGGTGCATTCTATATGATGTCTTGCCGATAGTGGAATGTCACAGTGATGGAAAATGGATGGACTCATTGGCAAGATAAAGCATGTTTCACGACGACTCAGAATGCATTAAAGCTTTTGGTATAACTCTACAATCTATGTGAGGTATTCCCGATGTCACAAGGTCATAGCGACTGTGAATAAAACAAAGAATGCAGGGCTTGGTAGACCAAAATGCGTTGGGGTGACATCGGCAGACTCTTGCTGATATGGTTTGTAATATCAAGGTCGAGGAGACTTCGGGGGAGGCCCCACCAAAGCATGAAAGGGCTCGCCAATAGTTGAAGATATCGCCCTGAGGTCCTGCCGATACCGGGAAGTCTTGGCAACATGGAAAGTGTTATCGGAAAAGGTCTCACCAACAGTGGAGCTTCCAAATGAAAGGGGTTTCAGCCAAAGGATAGAGGTCTCGGTGAAATATTTTTCCGAGATGAAGAGGTTATGCAGACACCAAGGGAAAGAAAACGCATCACTGGGCAGGATGGAGGCTATCGCCATAAGGTCTGGCTGATAGGAAAAATCTCCCCAACACAAAAGAAAAAGGGCCCTCAGCACGACTAAGGGGATTCTCTGAGATGTCTCGGCGACTATAAGAGGTCTCCCCGAAATGAGGGGCCTTCGGCATAACATATGAAGTCGCCATGAGGTCCCAGCGACTTACTAGAGTCTTGCTGAAAGGAGAGAAGAGCTCGATAGAATAAGGTGCGTTCGGGGTGACATTGAAGATGTATCACCGACAAAAGACACAGGGTCTCGGAATAACATTTTGTCTTCAATAAAGAGTCTCACCGACACCCAGGTGTCTTGTCGAATGAGGGGAAGCTCAGGGTGAGAGATTCAACATCGCCAGGAGGTCTCGCCGAGTGTAGTGGGTCTCTCCGAAACTGATGCCTTCGCTAAGCGTGGAGTTTTTTCCATGATATCCCAACAACAGAATTGTGTCTTGCTGACGGCCTCAGTGGTATCGATATGACTAATCGAGCTTGATATGAACTCTCATCGACTGTCACGTACTATGTCGATTGTTGCCAAATGATATAATCGCATTGGCAAGACACTTTTAGTGTCTCGTCGAGATGCGATTCTTTTCAAAAGACTTTTGACCAACTGTAAAGCCCGTGTGGAAAACGCTCGACCAACCAAGGGGAGCTGAGGCGAGCCATGGAAGAACAGAGAATGTCAACCCTAGATGAATGCCACGTGAATCAGAGTGAGCTCAGGGCATTCAAGGTGCAGCCGAAGTAGCTCATTCTTCCTGTTGATTCTTGCAAAGTATTGTGCATTCTTTTTTGATTCATTGAGCTACTTAGTGAAATTTCCTCTTTCCTTATAGCTTTTGTTTCATGCCATGCCTTTCTTTGCAGAAGTAGTATCTTGTAGGTTACAAACTGTGTTTACTTAATCATGCACGTGAACTTCTAGTTTGTGAAAATCTGCCTTTCCTTCTTCAAGGCATGAGCATGTCAAACCTGTTTGAATGTGTGATCTATAGGATCTTGTTGTGCAATCTCATGGCTGTCACCAGTATTCAAGTGTAGCTCAAGTATCTCACTGTTCCTTTCATTTCGGTGCATCACCTTAGTTTAGTTTCAATTTTATGTACTTGTTATCCCTTTCCCTTCAAACAATTAGTAGTCTAGGTGATACCAAAGGAAGTCGGCCTTCTCCGGAGGTTCATTTCAACTATAGGTGACCCACAGCCTTGAAATGATCCCATGTTGCTCTAGAAAGCTCAGTTTCAATCTCTGTGCATAGGGTGCATTTTCTAGGTGACAACAGCTATCTCCAGTGGTTGAATCCAAATCATTGTCCCCAATAGTTATCATTTTTCATGTTTGTGCTTGTGCTTGTTGGGCATCTTGAGAGGCCATTTTCCCTTGTTGAGCTTGTGCTACTTGTTGCATCGCTAGTTTTGTTGGATGGCCTTTTGGTAGGCTTGGTGAGCTTTTAGTGCAATATTATATTGTCTTGCTGCATTCGGTTTTGGTGGTAGTGATGATGGATTTGGAATTGTGTTAGATGTAGTGACAAGTCATTGAGATATGTTTGGAGTGATCGTGATGGTTTGAGATATGATGGGATTGATCGAGGTGATAGGAATGGTCAGAATGACAGAGGTGATAGGTCTTTGGGAGACCATATTTTGATTTGTCGGGATTGATGTTGTAATTTTATTGCAATGTCGATGGTATATTCAAAGGATTTGATGTGATGGCTTGATTGGTGTTAGGTGATTGATTTGGATGGAGTGATTGGTGCTAGGTAAAGGGGGATTCCCTAAACCAAGGAATGATGTTGATATGGGTAATGGTGGTGAATATGTCTCTTGGCGCAATGACTCAACTATTTTGGTAAGTGTAGCAATTTGATCTCGCCAAATTTGATCTTGATTTCAATCTTGACTCCCTTGATATAGTTGATTTGGTTTTTGTTCAAGCCGATTTGGGATGCATACTTGTGGTTTTTGAATGGGATCATGGACAAATTGATTTTGGACAATGTCCGATTTGGCATGATAGGTTGAAATTGAACATTGTTGATGTTGAGAATCACATTTCCTTGTTTTAGGTATCTTTGATTTTGCATGGTGTTACCTTGACTTGGATCAATACATGGAGTCGTTATCATCATGTTTGGACTTTGAACAACATTTGTGTGATTCACAAACATATCTATCCCAAATTTTGCCGAGTTTGGATTCAAAATGTTCATGTTTAGTAAATTTGTACTTGGTACATTCATATTTGGCATGTATGGATTTGGTGGGATGATGTTGTTCGTTTGAAGACTCATGCATTGATTGTTTGGTTGATAGATTTGTAGTTTTGGACTTGGATTTACCATCGGGAAAGGTGTTCCAATATTTTGACTAGGCCTACTCACATTTTTTGTACCATTGAGGTTTGTAGGAGAGAACGATCCCGTGTACGGATTGTATAAATGTGAGTGTTGATAATCAATCGGCATTGTAAGCTTTTGATAGTTTGGTTGACTTGGATTACTCATGATGTATGGATTGATTTTATATTCCATGTTCTCCTTGTGTTTGACCTTGTTGTAAAAGTGACCTCTAAGGTTCTTAGGACTAATGACGAGATGAAGGATGAAAGGTGTAAATGATATGAGTGTTGAATGTTTTAGGGACTTTGGATCAATGCTAGACTTAGGGTTTGATTTTGATTGGTTTTATTGGATTTGGATAATGGACTTGTAAACCCTGAGATGTTAGATGTGATCTTAGGATGAACTTGTTCAAAGGATTGCTAATTCAATTAAATGTATGAGAAAGGATGCATTCTCATACACCTAACTAAGCAAGGTGATTTTGATTTTGATGATTTACCCAAGTCTAGAATGATGTTTCCAAAGCTCTAAATATTTTTGGTGGGATGGTTTTTTGATAGATGTTTGAGATAGGTGAAATGTTTGATTTTATCCTAAATGAACCTAGGAAGGATTTGTTTACAAGACCAAGATAGTGAAGAACATGCCCTTCTCTAAGAGTAATTCAAAATCAAAAGATCAATGTTTGCATGAAAACCATATGACCAAAAGAGAGCAAGCACATGTGTGGGTTCCAATTGATTCAATCTTTGCTTAATGGATTATTTTTATCACAAACACACTTCTTGCTTAGTTTTCAAATTGAATGTCTGTGTCTCAATTCCTTTTCGTTCCACAAGGTCCATTATGTGAAAATCAAGGTTTCAAGAGCATAGTTTCCTATTGTTGACTTTGAAATGAACAAATCGAGATATAGGCCCTAGTGTTTAGAAGCCTTCTAGGGATAAGAACCCATAGGGACAAGTAGTAACACGTGGACTTTTCAAAGGTATTTGTTCCTCCCAAAGGGTTTGAAATTCTGATGATTTGTTGAATGTTGGTTTTGATGTTTTGGATCAAGCACTGTGTTTTCAAACTAACTCACAAGCAATATAACATCCTAGCTCAATTGGTATGTTTTTCTTGGTGGGCTTTCCTCATGCCCTTCATAGTAGAAGAGATGATTTTACATGCAACCAAGGAAAAAATATAAAGGTATGTTAAGAATAAAGTCTTAACCTCTATATTTTAACCAAGATTGGACATGGCAAGTAACTTCTTGGAATCTAAGTTCCAATGTGCCACTTTGATAAACTCGTTGGATGGACTGCTTGGTTACTACAAACAAGGGTTTTAGTTCATACTTTCCGTTCATGGAGATTGACCCATATAGCAAGAGTCCCTTTTCAGATCCATCTCGTCGAAGCCAATTGCGTGATAATAGCGTTTACTCCAATACCCACATTTATATCCCAGTTGGAAATACTCTTGGCTTTAGAGTGTTACCGATTGATTCGTTCCCTTGGGTGAGTACTTTTTCCCCAAGGCAGGCCCTCTAAGATAGACAAAAGTGAGTAAACATGTTCATAGTTTGATCAACCTTCGTTTAGAAACAAAGGGAGAACACATGCAATAAGTTTACTCACACTCGCAAAGTGTTTTGTTCAATTTTAGTTCCCAAAATGAAGTGTGTGGGTAATTAATTACACAATTTAATGTCACCAAAAGCCTTTTGATTCTCAAGATGTCATGAGGCACGAGAGAAGCGCATACATTTTTTGATGATATTACTTTTTGTAAATAATTACAAAACAATAAAGATACACATTCATTTTATCCTTCAAAGCAATGATTCGATTCGTTTTAAAGCACCAAAATGAGATTTGAATTTTCTTGTTCAATTTGTTAACCTCAAACAAAATCTAGTCAATTTATCTAAAGTTCGTTTTAACCCCTTTGCAATGAAAATTTGAAAGCTTTTGAAATGTTCATTTTAAGGCCCAAAAATAAATGAGTTAGTCTAAAACAGAAAATTAAAGCATGCGACAGAAGCTCAAAGCATTTAAAAACACTTTATGACTTTTAAGTTTCAATGCCTGAATCCTTAACTCTGATTTTTCTTTTGCTTTCACTCAACTCCAACACTCGATTCCAATGTCACCCTATTATCAACACAAAGCTATCATTTTAGAGGTGAGATTTATCATAATGAAAGCACTTTCAAAATGAATGTATTCAATGATAACTTCTAATGCACAATAAAGCTTCATTGATGATAGATCCCAAATGTGTTTGAACCATGACAAAGGCTTTAAACATCAAAATATATGCACAATAGTGATTTTAAATCTACCTATATGATTAGACAAGCATAAAAAAAATGCAGACCTTAACATAGAAATGATTAAATCTAAAGAGCACAATATATAGTTTTTGATTTAAGCCAAGCATTAATGACAGTTAAAAATAGAAAGTGGCATTACCTTGGATGTTGGACCAAGATTTCATCCCCTCCACAAATTTGCAATGTCAAATAAATGCCCCCTTTTCAAGCATATAAACAACATGAATCCAAATTTATCTCATAGTGGATTGGTGCTTCTATAGAAAGAAGCCCTTTCCCAATCCTTGTTAAACTCCATCATATGTTGATATGAAACTACTTTGAAGATGATATGAGGTGGACAAAATCAGTTCTCAATTGAAGAGAGTGACTTTGCATAAGCTTTGTGGATGGGTTGATGAAGAATGAGGCTTCTATTTATAAAATTTCAAATGCTAAGTGTGCTCAAAATAGAGCAATGTGGGATAATGATTTGACCAATGAGATGAAGCCACTTGTCACATTGTGATAGGTTGAGGAATGTGCAAGTTTTGGCCAATGTGCCAAAGAGGGGGAGATTCAAATTTGAATTTGAGAGTTAAATGTTGAGTGGGGGACATGTAAGAGAGAAGTTATTGCCATGTTGGAAGGGACAAGTCAACTTGTCTTCATTTTCAAACTTGAGGAATATTCTCAAAAGATGCTTTGTTGAGGGAAAATGATGAATTTATAAATCAATAAATTGATTTATTGGTGCAAGTGGGAAAAGCTAGAGGATGTGATGGGTGGTTAGATTAGATTAGTTAGGATTAGATTATCTTAAATGATGATTAGGGGTTTTGACCCATTTGACTTAAATATTTTGATTTATTTAAATCAAGAGGGAGAAATATGAATTTTGAGATTTAATTAAATAAAGTCTAGTTTATTTAATTAAAGGGATGATGCAAGATAAAGGTTGATTAATTTGCAGGGGATAAACTTAGAAGATGGTTTATGAAAGATGAAATGTTATGGTCTGATTCAAATTGATTTATTTAATCAAATGAGGTAATGATAGGTCTAAATCAAATAAAGTTAATTTATTCAATTTAAATGGATGATGAACCTGATTTACCTAATGAATGGATTTAATGAACTTGATTAATTTAATGAGTGGATGAATGTGAACTTGGTTTACTTGATGAATAGACCTAATTAAATGCATGATGCTAATTTTTCATGTCTACAATATCATATAGGAAACACTGATCATTTCACATGCATTGCATCTCATCATCATCATAATATAGATTGATTATTCTAAACATCACCATATCATCCATATATGCATAATCATATCATCCATTGCATAATCATATGAGCATCATCATATCATCCATATATACATAATCATATCATCCATTGCATAATCATATGAGCATCATCATGTCATCCATATAAGCATCATCATGTTATCCATATAAGAATCATCATGTCATTTATGCATCATCATATCATACATGAAAAAGATATTGAAAAAAGAAAGGAATATGTCATAACATCTCATACATCTCATCATTGAAACAAACATCATCATCCATTAGGGGCATAATATAGATATGTTAGTCTAATCATTTTAAAATCATTCACATATCATAACATTTGCATCCATATCATCCATACATCATCATAAAAAATATTGCATAGAAAAGATACTAAAAAGAAATGCATCCATCCATCCATAAGCATCTGCATAATCATACATCGTATCACATGATATAGATTCACATCGCATATACATCCATCCATAATGCATAAATAAAATAGGACACATCTCATAATGAATCGATCATATCATATATATCAAAATAATGTAACTGTCATGGTACAAAATTAGGATCAAATGTCATGTGTATCAATCAAATGTATACAATGCCCACGAGGCTATAAAAAAATGGAGCCCGTGGATCTCAAAAAGAATCAAGTATCGCCAATCAAAAATGTGTGAGCTAGCCCTGGTGGCTACTCCCCTCACCCGCCTGCCTCTCTGGCTGGTCCTATCTATACCTTGTCTGTTGAGAAAACTCTGGCACTCGAGCCACCAAAGACACTGCCTGTCGATAATGGACCTTGTAGTACTCAACCTCTCGCACTTCCTCAGGGTACATCTGTGTGGGGACTGTCCTGCCCTGAGACATTGTTGCCATGCTCTCTAACTGTTGACGCTTTCCAACCTCCTGTGCCAATTGCAGCTCTATCGTCTATTGCTACTGTCTCTCATGGTCCCGCTCGGTAGTGAGGGATTGGACCTGTTGCCTAGCCTAGTCCCTCTTTGTTGTCAGTGACTATACCTAAGACTAGAGCCCTTGTATCTACCCCTGCAGTTGTTGTATCAAGGCATCTCTCTGATCAAGCTAAGGTGGCGGAGGTGGTGGCGGCGGTTGATCTCTCTATGGTGGCTGCTAGTCCCTTTGAGGTGGTTGTTGATCTCTGGGAGCATCCCTCTACTGGTCTCTTGGTCCCCTATGATCCTAATGTTGCTCGAGCTGGTGTGGAGGTGGTCCTCCTCCTCCTGCTAGGACCTATCCCCTCTTAGTCATCCTACCTCAGGGCCTTCGTCATGGAAGAACTGTCCCCGGAACTGTCAAGCAGACTGGAGGCTTGAACAAGTCATCATAGGCACGTGTAGTGCCTGGATCTGCATGTCCCTGATCATAGGCCTAGGGCCTAGCTACCAAATGTCTGAAAGAATCCACTGCATCTAATGCTAGGATTGTCTAACCCCATGTGGTCTCTTTGGTAGTCCTCGCAAAGATGGCCATGTATTGATCATCTAGCCTATCCTAGACGTCCCCAAACTGTCTTGCTACCCTGTCAGGCAGGTAGCACTCAATCATAGTATGCTCATGCCCCTGCATGATTCGATCCTTCCTGGCATAAAATAACTATTGTACATCATCATACCAAGCCAACATCTATAGCCAAGGTCTCTAAGTAAATGTTGTCATCTCATTTAAAACCCTCCGTCAGTGAGGTAGGCTAGGTTGTCCTATGTGTGTAAATGTGAGGCCACCCTGTACATCCAAACTGTTGGGTTGTCAGGCTCAACATCGACCATTGTAACTCTCAATCGAAGCATGGCTATGTGCTCCCATGCCCTAATATGTAAAAGTGTGACCCTGACACCAATCGCTCTATTGTCACAATAGGAAAACTTGTGCAAATCATGGTATAGTAAGGCCAGCATCACTGGTCCCCAAGCAAAATAGCACCTCCGAAATAGCATTCACTCCCAAGCCAAACCCCATCCCAGACTGAAATATCGGCCCCGCCAATCTGGAGCTACAAGTCCTGATATAATCACGGCCACAATCAATCAAAAAGTTGACACCCAACCTCTATAGTACTCAAGATCAATCTGACCCTCAGTAAAAAGGATCTCATTTGTCCCCATGATCTCATAGCATGCATCAGTGTCGGCGTCCATGTCATATATCACTCTCGTCATGGATGGGAAATCACAAAATCTTCCAGATATCCTCCAATGTGACAGTTGCCTCATTGGTGGGAAGATGAAATGATGACATCTCACTATTCCATCACTTAGCTAATGCATTCATCATCACCAAATGGGTCCTAATGGCAGTTGTATAAGCAACGTACCATAGACCGATCATGCCAAGGTGCTCCTGTAGCAACTCATGTAGTCCACTTAATCTGCTAAGCACCGGGGATCAATGCTCGTGTGAATGTACAGGCTCTCTGTCCTCCTACACCCATAAAGCCATAGCATCAAGTTTCATAAAAAGATTGTATCCCATTTGAAGTTTTTGCAACTAAAACAACAAAGGCGTCGATGTTTGAAAACTCCAAACTACAACGCTAGGACCCCTCAAACAACAAACCAAGCCGCGACATCACTATTTGATGTGCAGGCTTGTTTGACCAAAAACCCTAAAAATCTAACTGAAGCGTCACGTTGCCATTCACAATGGCGTCGGCCTTTGGAGTTTCTACCCTAAAACCCAAACTATGACCTGACGTCGCAGGTCACAATAGCGGCATTCTTTGAAGCTTAGCGTCACCGATTTAACACTTTTAGCGTCACTATATAGCGATGTTGGACAAGTTTGACTTTCAAAACATAATAAATGCACACAAAAATTGAAATTACAAGTTAGGTTAGGGTCACATATCAGTGGTCCTGTGCCTCGAAGTCTTTGGTAGACTCGAACTCACTCAGAAATGTGTCGGGGAAGCACTCATTGCGCCTTCTCGTAGTAGGGTCAAAGCTCAAAATGAAGGAGTTCTCAAAGCTTGAATGTGAAAATGAATTGAAAGTGACCCCTCAAAGGCTATTTGAGCATGAAAATTAGGGTTTTTTGACCTGTTTTCGCCGTCAAATTAAGGTTTTGTGCCCCCAACCCCATTTTTTCCCAACCAAAGCTCGTTTCAATTATTTTTCTCACATTTTGGCACGTTTTCAACATCCTAGAGCCTTTCTAAACCCATTGGGCAGCTTGTCCTCTTTTTTTGAGAAATCACCCAAAAATCCAAATTTGTGTCTGATCTCTCAAGGGGGCAGTATACCAGCATAATTCTTTCGTTGGGGCAGAGTGGGGCATCTGAAAAAATAAAAAAAATATTGAATTTTGATCTCGGCAAGTTTATTCTTTGAACCAATGCAGCAGGTACATTGCTTCAAAGAGGGGCAAAATGTAAACACGTAAATTATACTGATTGATCTCATACACCTGATCCTGGTTTAATAACATCAGTTCTACCTAAATCATCTTCCTTACTAACCAATAAATTAAATAATCATTATTTAATTAATTCATCATAATTCATCTATTAATTAAATAAATCCACTTAATTTGATTAAATCATTATCTTCTATTAATTAATCATAATATTCCTTTTTTAATTAAATAAATCACTGTTTTTGATTAAATCATATTTTATCTCCTTTAAATTAAATAAACTAACCTTTATTTGATTTAAGTCTAACATCATCCCTCTTTAATTAAATAAATTAAACTTTATTTAATTAAATCTAATATTCATATTCCTCTCATTTTGATTTAAATAAATCCAAAAATATAAGTCAAAATGTCAAATCAAACTAATCTCCATCTAAGTTAATTAAATCTTGATTAACTCTAACTCTAATCCATCAAATCCTCTAGATTTTGCAACTTGCACAAGTAAATCAATTTAATTGATTTATAAATTCTTTTATTTTCATTCAAAAGGGCATCAAGTTGGAATATTCCCTCATTTTGAAATCTCCCTCCCAAAAGGTCTCGTCCTCCAACATGGCATTTATATCTCTTACAAGTCCTTTTTCTTGAGCCAAGTGGCATTAACTCCTCTTCCACATCTTCCTCCACAAGCCAACTTTCAAATTTCAAATTTCCACCTAATTGCATTTATTTGCACATTGATCAAAATGTGCTCCACCTCTCTCCACTAGCATGTTGACAAGTGGCACAATGCCATTGGCTTATGTTTAGTCCCACATCCTTCATGTTTTGCATTCCTCCATCATCTTTCCTATAAATGGAGAGCTCTTCCATTGATTTTGGATCCACAACTTTATGCAAAGTCATTATCTACAAGTATTGAGCAAAGTCATCAACATATCATTCAATTTTTTATAGTTTTTCATCACCATAGCTAGGTTATTGCAATTTTTATCAAGGAGCACCATTGATCATCATCAAAGCTTGCAAGGAATTGGGAAAGGGCTATTTTCCACATCAAAATAGCACCAATTCCCCCATGGGATTGAGGGTTTGAATGTTTTGAGCAAGATTTAATAGTTTTTATTTGATTATCTTTGTTTTATTTCTTGTTCTTGGCATTTGAATGAATTGCATGGGGAATGTTAGTTTATATTTTTTTGATGACTAATATTGTGTTGTTTGCCTATGTTTGAACAGGGTCTAGAGCTACCATTCACAAGATGTAGCACTTGGTTACTAATACTTTCTATGTTATTTCCCTAAACCTATGAACTTTGGGCATGAACTTATCCCTATAACTTCTTATGGTATTTAACTTGTTATGTGATATATCTATATTAATTTTACATGTGATTGAATGAATGTTATTCTAAGGTGATTATGGATATGTAATTGTCTTGTGCACGCTAATGTCATAATGCAAGTTCACATTAATATGCAAATATAAATGAAGCTTGCAAGGTGGAAGAAGTTCATGCCAACTGGTCGATTGCTAAGGGAGTCAAATAGAAATGGACATTAAAAGAGGTCAATGGAGGGAAACTTTCAGCTCATGTGGAAGTTATAACTTACCTTTAAATGACCATGTCTATTAGTTGAGTAGATTTAGGAAGTGTTGCTATGTTGGATCCTCATTGAGGAAAGACCGGTTTGACTAAATCTGGTGCACGCATAACCTCCTTCCTCTTTTTCATGCTTTCAATAAATGGCATCCTCCTAGTCTGTTGGAGTCAACTACCCAGTTAGTTAGGGTTAGTTAGAAGCTTTCCTTCTATAAATAATGATCAGATGTTCCTCTTCTAGAGGTTGGATGATCTGATATTGTACTTGCATTTTTTCAATTTCAAGGAATAAACTCATGTTGTTGCTATGATGTAACAATGTTTTCAATGAATAAAATAATACTTTGATTCACTGCATCTGAGTTAGTTTAGGGAAGACTCATTCAAGGGGGCCACTTGGTGAGAATTCCATCCATTTAGTTTATTAGTTACTTTTTTTTTCAATAATTAGTTACAGTCTTAGCAGATGTTTGTTCCTGCAGCCAAGGCAGACATAGTAGCTTCCTGTTTGTTTGTTGAGATTTTTGTTTTTTTCATTCATTTCAGTTCAGTTTAGTCATTGATTCATGCTTAGTACTTATGCTAATTCCTTTCAAGCATTCTACTTTTAGTATTGTTTCCTTTCTAGGTATAGGATAAGAATGATTGCAACTGAGTCCTAGTGCATAGACAGTACTAACCCATTTCATGTTCCTAGGTTGACAAAGAAATGAACCTTCATGATGAGAAAGATAACTACCTAGTGCAGATATTTCATCTCTAATTTATAGCTTTAAGGGCTTAGTTATTGAACCATTAGAGGAGGCCAACACTGCAAGTGCATTTGTTATACCGAAGGGTAAAACAGTGAACTCATAGTGTCCATATCTGGTTCTAAATGTAGTTTTAATGATATCTTCATCCTTGACCCTCAATTGGTGATATCTATATCTCAGATCAATTTTAGAGAACATGGCGGAACCCCTCACTTGATCAAAAAGGTTGTCAATGCGTGGAAACAGATACTTGTTCTTAACCGTAGCTTTGTTAAGCATACGATAGTTGATGCACAAATGCAAGGTACCATCCTTATTTTTAACAAAGATGACTAGTGCTCCCTAAGGTGAAACACTTGGTCTTATCAATCCTTTCAATAATAATTCATCCAATTGTTCCTTAAGTTCCATAAGTTCAGTGGTTGTCATCCTATAGGGTACCTTTGAAATAGGTTCAGACCTTGGAACTATATCAATAGAGAAATTGAATATTCTTTTTGAAGGTAATCATGGTAACTCATCTGTAAACACATCCAAAAATTTCCTCAATATTGGATACTTCTCCATATCTTATTTTCCAGTTTCATCTATTTCACCATCTTCAAGTTCCTATAAACTCTAAAACTCTAAATCACTATCCTTTCCAAATTCTTCAATCTTTATGGCGAATATTTTACACCCTTTCTTCTTAGCTCTTATAAGTTGCATTTTCATTATTTGTCGAATCCTAACCTCTCTAGGTATCCCCTTGGAATTTAACTTGATTTCCAAAATCATCTAAGCATTCTATAGTCTTAGCATGGCAATCTACTTTAGCCCTATGTTTCCACAACCAATTAATTCCTAGGATAACGCCATATGATCCTAGAGGTATGACATAAAGGTTTACTTCTGTAGAAAAACTAGGTAGTTCTATCTTAGCTTCGAATAGATATTGATCCACCTTTGCTTTTGTCTATTTTGCATACTCTACATCCCAAGACATTGCCATGTATCCCACCTTTCTAAATAATTGTTTAGCTATTCTAGGTGAAATGAAATTCTCAGTTGCACCAGTATCAATAAGAACAAAAATAGGTAAGCCAAACAAAATACCTGTCAGTGTTTCAATTGGAGATACTTGGTACTTTTCCTGACAATCATCCACAGCCGCATGTATCTTTTGCTAAAACATTGCCTGTTGAGTGGGTAATGAATTACCCTATGGTCGTGATCCAAAAGTTTTATTGTGACATTCACTAGCATAGTGATCCCCTCTGCATATAAAGCATCTTGTAGTTGGTCCTCTTTTCCCTATGGTTTCTCCATACTTGTTAATATTTTCATTAGCCTTGTTGGTATTACTCACGCTAGAATCATTCATTTTTTGCTCTCTCCTAATCTCTTTTCCATTATTGTAAAATAGTTTCCCCTTTTTTCTTGGAACATTTTGCATAGATTCCTCCTTCTTTGGAACTATCTTGTTAGGAACTTCCACATCCTTCTTTTGCTCTTTTCTTTCTTGACGAGTGGAATTATCCTTAAGCTTTTTTTTCTGCTTAATTGCTTTTTAATATACAAGATCCATTGTTGTTGGATCATGCATATCCACTTCACCTCCAATATGATTATTAAGTCCCATTATAAATTTCCTAATGCAGAAGTGTTCATCCTTATGATATATGGGAACATAGCACAGAAGTCGGGTAAACTTCTCCCAATATTCATTGATTGTCATGTTACCTTGCTTCAGACCTTGGAAATTCAAGAGTTTTTGGTCATAGTATAGTTGCGGCAACCATCTCTTTTGAAAAATCTCTACGAATTCCCCCCATGTCAACTTCCAAGAGTTTATATTAAGTTATAACTTCTTGTTTATCCACTAGTTAGAGGCTTCTCCCTCTAACTGATACGCACCCCATGCGGCTTTAGTAACCTCATCATAGTTTTGTATTTCAAAATACTTTTCCATTTGAACAAACCACACTTCAACGTCATCACCTCCAGCACTACCATCAAACTTGGGTGGAATAATCTTCTTCATGTCCCTAGAAAGTTCGAGCTTCTTATTCCTTTCAATAGATGGCATGGGTGATTTTTCCTTTTCATGATTATGGGTTTCATTATGCCCATGGGAAGAGTTTTCTCCTTCATGTTCATTAACAGGTACTTCCTTTTCTACCCTATCCTTAACTCTTTCTTGTTCAAGGTTATCCAACCTTGCCAAGATTTGGTCAAGCCTAGCCTCTACTCTAGTGGTTCCTTGTCCAACCTCATGACTTCCACCGAGATTAGTTTGTATCCTCACCATCCTTATGTGATTGTTTTTTACCTAAATGTTTATCCATGTTAGACTAAACTATGTTATCAATTATCTTATGGGAAAATATTAGAAAAGAACATTCATATGCACACAAGAATTCTACATAAGACTAAGCACACACTTCTTTTGATAAACACATAATTTTATTCATTTCATAAGGATTTCAATATCCTTTCAATTACATGGAGTGACTATTCAAATAGTCAAGTGGAGATTCACTCTCTGACACATAACTTAAAGGGGTATAACCTACAGATTGAGACAGTTGTTGTTCCCTATCTTTTTGTTCATCTCTCATTTGTTCGTACCTATCCTAGAAAGGATAATAACCTTTGGATTTATCATCTAATACATAGTTATGAGAAGCAATGTCAATATGGTGTTCATAAATAATGTAGTCTATACTTTTCACAGACATTTGTTCATGAGACCATTTCTCGTCTAGCGGTGTCTATGGTACATGTCCCTCAGACTTGTTACTCAAAGAAATTACTATTAATTCAGCCAATGGAAGAACCCTAGGATCCCTAAAGATGAATTCCAAACTAACACTTTCTTCTAAAGTCATATCCCTAGACAGTGGTAATGACTCTGACTTTTCTAGTGAGATGGTTGGTAGGTTATTGTACATAGCCTCCATCTTTATCTTTCTCTTCACATCACTGATTAGAGAAAGTGTGTGACTAAAGGTTTTGGTGTCACTCAACCAGATGTCATTGTCATAGTTGGTTCCCTCTATGGTTCTAACAATGGCTTCCTTTTCCTTCTTGGTCTTGAGGTAGCGTTTGTTTCCAATTACTGACTTTTGAGACATTAATCTGAGATGCACCATCCTAACATAAGAATTCTCAACATTAGATAATGTTGGACGAAAAGAAATGACAAGCTCATAAGTTCTAGAGCTAAACCTGGTAGCTCTGATACCACATGTAACATACCAACCCTTAATGAAGTAAAAATTTCTAAATTTACACCTTATGAGTAAATTTATTGAGTAACAAACCATTGCAATAAAAATAAAAATAAAATCTTTATTGAATAAGATGCATTACATAATACAGTATGGATTTCCATTTTATCATAACGAATCATAAATTACATCAACGCAAGAATGCATACAATTACATACATAGCTCGAAGAGCTTTAGAACAAATAGTTGTAAGATGGTCTAGGATCCTTCCTTTCAAATCTTGGTTCTTTTGTCACCTACTATAGAGGAGAAGCATCACTCAGGCACTTTTCTACCAACCACGGACTCATAATGTAGTCCCATGCACATCTATCATTCAATAGATGGCCCTTCCCTTCAATGAAGAGATTGGTAGAGTAACTAATAACGACAACCAACTAAGCATAGTGTTGTGTCCTACATAACTAGAGCTTGTAATCCCACAATCTCGAACTAGCATGTAATACTGGATAATGGTGAACTAATAGTGTAGTCTCGGTAGTCACACATTCTAGAGTGGAGTCTCAGATATTCACACTACTTTGGCCAAAGTGTTACATTCATTATTCCTACTAAGAATCATCTATCACATACACTACTCAGGGCCGATTTGACTTAAGGCTATCTTAAACTACGCATAGGTATTTCCTTTAATGGATATTATGTCACCCCAGATTAACCTATCACCATTTTAATCTACTTGGAACAACCTACTTAACAAGTAAGTACACAAGCTCCCTCCCATACTAGATTAACTATCCTAGGAGTAACACAAGCTTTCCTAGTTAAATCAATAACTTAGCTAAGTGTGTCTCAAGTGCCTCTTGTATTCAATCATGCCTAGTATATAATATCTATGATATACACCAAACCCCTATTATGGAGTACTTACAAGCACAATATAAAAATAGTATAAAAGCTACAATTTCCTTTTCAAAGACACTTTAATATATCTAATGCACACATTGGAAAAGAAATTTCAAGCAATCATGGAAAACATATCTTTCAAAAGTTAAGTAACAAAGAAGAAGATATCCCCATGCCTATTATCACTTATCCAAATTAATGACAGTAATGCAACCCTCTCCAATAGCAATTAGCTTGATAATCAACTTCTCAAGAATGTCTCAAATAATTTTCTCACACAAGTTGATAGCTTACTCCTCTCAAACAACAATGTTTCTTCTCAATACAATAAAACTCTCACTCTTTCTTACTCTCAATATAAAACAAGTAAGGATGGGAATAACATAGAAATAAGGAATTGTAAAAGATGTGTAATCTTGGGAAAAGAATGTGTCCTCACTAATGAAATGGCTCAACTATTTATAGAGTAGCCTAGCAACCTCATGGCCTACAGTTTAGGCATGTAAAAGGACAGCAAGCTCCATGCAAAGCAGCACATGTTCAACTCAGTAATAAGGTGGCAACTCCCTAAGCTCATACTCAACAAACCACCTACTGATCGGCTTGTAGCATTGACAGCAAATTCAAGACTTGTTCAATCTACATATGCTTAATTTGAATTGTCACAAGGAATAGAATCTACAACAACTTGGCTTCAAAGGTGGTGCCAATTCCATCCCTCTTTCTTTCTAATTTGGCACGGTTTTACTACCCAAGGAAATAGTCAAGAACCATTTCTCAACAGCAAACATCCATCGAATTATATATAGGATGAATCGACTTAAGCATTTAAAATAGTTGACAAATTCAAGGCTGATTTTACCAAAGGCGTCAACCAAGTCTTATGTTTTAATATTGACAACAATATCAAATATATTGCAATGTCTTTATATCGTGTGACAAACTGAGTGATAATTGGTTTTTACCAACAGTCATAAACAACTTCATACGACTTCAAAGAATATAGTCATATCGACTATTATCAACCTTTAATATCATAGTCATAATCAACTATTACCATCCTTTATAAATTGGCTTTTATCTAAACAAATGATAGTCGATTTCATTAACATATATTATATGTTAAATATATATTATTTTTTATATATATAATATATATTATATACAAACATATATATATATATTAAATACCATAATTTATTTATATATATGTGTATATATATATAATCGTTTAATATATATATATAGATATATATCATAAGCCAATAGTGTAAGCATACATTCAATATATATATATAAGAGTACAGGCAAGATAGTATATAATAAACACATTATATTGAATGTATGCATATATATATGTATAAATGTATATGCCTCTATGTACACGTATATGTAGGTATATCATATTGATGCATCCATATGAGTGTTTCCATTCGCCAACATACGCATGTATCGATATACATATACATATGGATATGTGTGTATATATATATGTTCACATCCAATTCACATATAGCCATTCACAATCACCATCATATTGATAAGTGTTTACGTGTGGTACATCTATACATGTGCATGCATATACATGTCGTTAAATCCCATTGACATGTATGTGCATATATATACATATACTTCCACATACATCCCACTTGTCAATATAATCGTGATAGTACAAGAAAGATCTTGAAAGCTCAAAAGATAAACATCACCCAATAATGCATGCAATAGTAAACAAGACTCAAATGCAGACATATCAACTAAGGATGACTTACCTATTACCCACAAATTGACTCAACTCAATCATTCTAATGTGGTGTGTGTATATGCTCAAATAGTTTACTTTTACCGGTTACCCTACCAAGATCTTCTCACGAGTGATACTTCCCCTCCGCCTAGAGGAATGGAACATATACCTGCATCCACTAACACATGCACACAACAGTTAATTGTTCACAACATATGCAGTATGCATAAAACATCTCCAAAGTTAGAATAATAATTCAATAACCATTCATTCTCATATATGCAGTATTTCCTCATGAATAACATCAACTAAGATAACATCAAATGAGATAAAATTCATATTGATAACAAGGTACAAGCATAATTTATTCATCTCCAGAATTCACATCACATCCATATTTACCCTAAGTAGTAATAGTAAATAGTAACTACACAATTGGGGTGTAACACAACAACACCATGGTCCAATGTGGCACAAACATCAGGAGTATCTAATGTCAACATCTGAAATGAAACAAAAAATGTTGCTCAATTACCAAAACTACCTAACATTGTTTTACAATACCATTAATGAATAAAGGTTACCTGAGTGAAAGTTCGTCAATGACAACTACTGTGAGGTGTCAATGTCGAAGGCCCATAATGAAACTATTCAACATCCAAAGCGAGTTATGAAAAGACCATTCATATAAGATTCAACTATTCACATGTAATAATTATATTTCTTTACCGGTTACATACATGTGGACTCAATGACGTCATGAAATAGAGGGCTGGGGGAACGCTGCAAATAGCATGAACAATCTGACCTTGATTTCATCATAATCATTCTACTAATTTAGTTATTCTTACATTTCAAAATAAAATTTAATGAACATAATTAAATGAACTTGCTTAAATTTACTTGAGTATCAATGTCGAATTTTTCATTCAACAAAGATTTTATCATAAACATCCCCTCTGCAGTTGATGTATCCTACATAGCTACATCTTGACTACTCTCAAGATCATAAGTTCAAACAACACTGCAAGATTGACAAAAATGGATTAGAACTCGAGGCCTAGAAGACTCGCCCACATCACCCTGTACTAGAGGCCTTGTATACTGTATAAGGCTCTAAGTGAGTGAGCTAATGGAGTCTAAGATGTCCACCTCGACATTGTCCTTCACAATGAAAGGAACAGTCACATGCTTCACCACAATTCTACCCAAGGGTTTCGATGCTAGGTGTGGATTACATTGTGCCCCCACTCTATCATGTGAGGAACCCTCACCTCTACCCTAGAAATCTAGAAAGTCAAAATAGTTTAGAATCTCATTGAGGACAAACTCACAATAGAGTTTCCTCAAAAATTATTGTGGCACCTCATAATTATTGCATGGAGGCTGGTTAAAAACCATCCACCACCTAGCCCAAAAATTATTCTTTTTCCCTTCATGGAGGTACCAGTTGATAAGGAACCTCCTGCATCCAATTGTTAAGGGTTGATTGGTCCATGGATCGATGAAGAGGGCACACAAGTCAGATTTGTTGATTTTCTTTATCTTTACTTGCTCATAGGATAGTTTGTTTGCATAAAATTATTTTGGTGTTCCCTCTTATTGGACCAAAAATTAATTTGCACACTCACTGATCCTACATGAGACACAATAGATTGCAGGGATTCAGCAAGGCTTGTCCTATGAGGGTTTGTTGTAGTAGGATCTTTCAGCCTTGTAATCAATTCCTCAAGTTATTTGTTATTGTCTTTTATTTGCTCTAGTATGTTTTCTTGTGTTCCTAGGAGATGTCTAGGAATTGATGGAGGTATTTGTTGTGGTTCTTGTTCAGGAGGGTCTTCATGAGGAGGTGATGGAGGATTTTCAACATTTGGGGGTGGAATATCATTTCCTAGAAATTAAAACAAATTTTAATAAAAAACCTAATTCAATCTACAATTTAATCAAATTTTAAAACTAAAAAAGTAGAGATACTTACCTCTTTGACCTTCTTAGCATCTTGGCGACATCTTGATGAAGATTTCACAACCTCAAGATGAAAAATGGCAATGTATTTTGGCAAGCGTGGGTTGAGGAGCAAAAAATACGCAAATCATAGGTTGAAGAGTAGAAAAATGACAAGAAAGTTTGTTTTTTTTTGTTTTTATAACATCATTCAGATTTGGTGAGCACCAAATTTGGCACTCATCAAATGCTCATTTTAGGCATAAAAAAGAAAGTGGCATCTTTTTTGTGTCACATCTTTTTGCATATACCCGAGAGTGGCAATTTGCATCAAAGAAGAAAAATATTTCAAGAAGGAAACATGGTCATAGTGCATCTACACAAGCAAAGGTGTCCCTAAGGTGCCTATAACAAGTTGAAGCCCAAGAAGATCAAGCCATGTGAAATTATGAAGAAGATAAATGAGAATGCCTACCAAACATCAATCCTATCTTTAATGTTGTTGATCTATATTCAAATTCAGCTGTAGCAAATGATGATCAAGTGGAAGATGAGTAGAATGATAAGGAAAGTGGTCACTAGACTAGGTACTTGCCAAAGAAGAACAAAGAGCAAGTGGAAAGAGTGTTGGATACTAAATTGATGACTACACGATTTAGTTCTTACAAGTTATATTTTGTTAAATGGAAAGGCTTGTTGGATTCTTACAACTCATGAATCATAGATTTCAACTTGCTTAAGCACAATCGAACAACTCCACTTGTTGGACCATAGTTCTAGGAAGTTCATATTTTCTAAGAGGGGAGGATTATGCGAAGCATCTTCCTTAACCTTCTAATTCCCATGATTTGTAAGTTGAGTTGGCTAAAGTTTTTTTAAGGACTTACTTTTAACTTATTTTAGTTAACAGTTTGGTAGTTTTGATGTTGTCAAAATTTTAGCTAGCACTTGTTATGTCTTTCTATTTTTAGATTGGAGAATAAAAATAGGAGTGAATAACTATGTTGGCATTTAGAGGTTGAGATGGATAGGTAATTAGGGAGTTAGTTTTTGGAGATTTTTTAGTGGGAAGAATAGGATAAAGAAGAGAAGGAAGAAATGCATAACTAAAGGTTGGATACTACGTAGGATATGTATTTGTATTCTATTAAGTTATGTCTTTGTAATAGTTTATGAGTATAAAGATAATATATAAATAAATTATTGTGTATTTTGTAGACTAGTAATGGTTCTTTTCATGATTATTTAGTTCTCATTCATTTGACAGTGTTTACATGCATGAGTTAACACAAAATAAGGTGTTTTCCTTTGTAAATTAATTTGCAAGTTCAAGGGACTAATCTGCATCATAAATGTAATAGTAAAATTTGCACAGCCATGTCACTTTCCATTTAATTTAATGCCCATTTTGAGGATAGTAATTTGATATATTAACATACTAACAAATAGCATAATTTTGTGCAAAGTCGAGTGCCTTGCCCTTTGCTACTTACATATTCATTACACATATTCATACACTTACCACTCATCTCCATCCATATGTTCACACATCCCTATACTTTCACCATATCTACTAGTTAATTACACCCATCTACACACATATTTCCATACACATTTTACCCTCTATGATTTAGCTCTTCCATGTCTAAGGAAAAGGTTGTGGTCACAAGAAAATACTCACAGTTACAAACTTATCCTACCCAAATCTTCAAAAAAAATCTAAGTTGGTTGTCTCCCACCTAGACCCGACTAAACACAAACTTGTGCAATGTGTTGTTATGTCTTGTATAAAAGGCATTCAATACATTTATTTTAATCATTTAGAAATAATAATTCATCTCTCATTCTAGGAGCATATGCATGATTAAAGAGTCATTTTGTTATCATTAATATACATTTCCATAAGTTGACCTAGGAGAATGTGCCCACTAGGAACCCAACGAAACATTGTCAACCCTCAAATATCAGAACATAAAGGCACATTGGACACAACAAAAGTATATTGGCTTCACAATACAAATTTACAAGGTGACAATGCAGTCACAAACTTATTCTTGTTCCCCATATTCATCCCTACACAAAGTCAATAATTTTTATTTTTATTTTAAATTTTGAGACAAATATTAGATTAGATGTTTTAATTCATTTTGAGAAAAGTATTAGACATTTCAGTTCTAAAACATTACAAAATTCAGAACATTCATTTAGATCACTCAATCTTCAACTATAAAACTATTATTTTTCCAATTTACATACTATTGTGAACTATAAAATTATCAATCTTAAATAATATTATTTATTAATCTAAATCAATTATACTTATGTACATTTTATTAAATTAAATTGATCTAAACTTTGTTCTCCTTCACAGATATATATTAGGACAATAGTTTCACTAAGATGGATTTAACCCTATTGATCCAGAAACTTCTGAACAGTAAACCAGAAAACCAAAAAAAAACCTATCAACTCCGTGTGCCTCACGAAACAGTTTGCCTCACCCAAATAAACATAGCACCCAGCATACCCATCTTGGGCTCACTAGATAAGGTTATCATTTCATCTGAATTCCTCAGCTTTTTGAAAACATGTAAAACAAATTATTGGATGTAAATGGGGAATAACTTTTCTCTAACGGAAGTAATGCTCCATGTTCTTATGTACTCGTGTCAGTAAAATATAAAAGTGTGGACAGAACGTGTGATGTGCAGACAACGCCCCAAGCATCATGTGGGCACAGGCCCAAACTTTCCTACCTATAACTGCTGACATCTCTCATAAAAATTTCTTTGCATCTCTTTGCTTGCTTTCAGTGGGCCTTCTCAAAGGACATAAAAGCAGCCTGTTTTGCGGAACAGCTTTATGGAAAACAAAAATAAAAATAAAGGTAAGGTGACCCCAAAGAAGAGTCATGTTGGCTACTTGAATATTCTCCTCTGCATGAATGTACTGGACTGCAGGCTTTTGTGCCCTTTCCTAATAGCTTTCACTTTTAGTGCTAGAGACAAGTACTAGTATGGTTTTTGTATGAAATTTTCTATTATTCTTATGCCCTATGCACTAGGTAGTAGGACTGAGTCCCTGTCCCACCCAATGTAAGTACTTGGCTGTTGTAAGTCTGTACCACAGCAGAAAAATGCTTTTGTCCGGTCTGACCCACAGAACTGAGACAACTGCATGTGGGAGGAGCCTAATCAATATTGTAAAGAAAATCACCTTCTGCACACTCAATGATGGCAATATCCACAATCTGACAAGCCTGCTCCACTCATAAATCAGCATTCCATGTAGATGGGACTTTAGGCCTAGATCCATTAAAAGTATTGAGGAAAATTGTTGGGTTTTTCTTTATTGTATCACCCACATCGCAATCCATCTTATTGAGTCCTAAATAAATCATGGGTTTGGTGTTAAAAACATCAATTTTTGGGGAATAACTGCATATTTAATATTGACACTTTCGATGCTCATCTTTTATGCACAGAAAAAACTATGCTCATTTTTCACAATTTTTAATGAGGGGATTTTGATATAAACTCTAGTTTGAATGCTTCACTTTGCATTTTTGATGATGCTCATTTTTAAAATCATATTTAGTGTGTAGTGTTCAGATAGCCCGTCTCTTAAATCATTATTTAGAAACAACGAAATATTTGGAAGGTTAGCCCCCTTCAGTATTCTAGCTCAAATGAACTTAATCATAAGTTATCCTTCACAATTAAGCATACCCACCTGACTACATTATTTAAAAAATCTTACACTGAAGATTTTTTTTTCCATCTTGTACGATATTGCAATCCATGGAACTTAAAAACCATGAAAAAATAAATTTGGATCTTTTTCATTGTGCTATATTGAAATGTCACTTACCAATAGTCAGAACTGGCTAATTATATTGAAAGCGGCTGCTACAGCAGCTCAGATTCAGTCTAGTAATCTAATTAGTTGTTGCTTTTCACACTCTTTTAGCCACAGTACTCTTTTAATAATAAAAGAAGGTAAGGCTCCATTGATAGACTCATTTCCAACTCTTGTTTGGAAATACATAATGCTTACATATAGAGCTCTTTCTTTTTCATTTGACAATATAATGTATATATATAAATCTACATATGCAAAAATGCTGTACTCTGCTTTAAAAAATTGTGTAATTCCGGATTTGCCAAACCCACTTTGACTTCTTTTTTATCTATGTTATCCCAGTTGATTTATTGTATATGCTGGTTTTGGCCTGTTTTGCCCTTCGCAGGTAGCCCTCCACACACATGTTGGGAGAATGAAAATACCCTGTATATTTTACCAGAATTTTATTAAACTGGCTGTCCTTTCACCGAGGAATCATGCTGTGCTGCTGTTCTCTACCATAAAGGGATTTTGTTGTAATTTACTGGTGGTAAATGGTAGTGATTAGTTCCATAGTAATCACCTGAAACCACATGATCAACGTTCAGATTTTCTAACTAAAATAAATGCTAATGAAAACAAACTTTCTGCAGCAAGCATGCATAGTATAAACCTCACAATAAGACTACCCATAACTCCGGCTAACATTCAGCCAGATTTTATAGTACTAAAGACGGGTAGGAAAATTATAGGATAAATATAAGAGGGTGACTTGTTACAAACTTTAGGAATATGGTCCAAACTTGAGAGTGATATGGTATAGATTTACAAAAATTTAAAATGTGGTCCAAACCTCAGAATGTGATAGCAAGACTTATGCCATAGATTGCAGCCTGATGACGTTAACATATCTTTAAAAAGTGGTCCAAACATGACAGACAGTATTCAAACATAACTATACCTAAGAATGCGGTCCAAACATGGTTGTATGATGGCATTCCAGCACAAGGACACTTGCAGATGTTAAAAATGTGGCCCAAGCTGATTCTAGCAGCTTGTCAAACTAAATTTATAACCTAACCCAAGATTTACTAGGCATAAAGGATGTATATAACAGAATTATTTATAGAGAAGATACATAACCTTTGGACTAAAGTCAATGCAAAATCTGTATCATGCTAACTGCACCTGCTCCACAGTGGAATCTGCATACAATAGATAGACAGCAACTTTCAGACTATAAGAAATAGCCGAATTGTATAACCACACAAAAAAATTAGAGAAAAAAAAAAGCATCTATGGTCCCAAAAAAGAGAGCAACTAGTCCTTTCCTGAGTGAAACCAGAGGTGGTTGATTCTTGTGTTGTGTTGTTGAATATAGTGCGAATCATAGTTTTCTCAGGATAGGGTGACGTTTTTATCCCATTGAAAACTGAAAAGGGGCTATCAGGAAGGTTGTGCCCATTATTGCTGTATGTTTCACATACAAAGAACAATTATGAATCTATCTATGAGCTAAAGATATCAACAAATTGTTTTGCATTTTTCTGCTTCAAATGCAAGCATATAGATATTAAAAACCAATAAGAACATCAATCATTCCTACCATTCATCATCACCGTCAGTTTTACTCTTTGTCTCTACTTCATTGTTATGCTCACTGTCCAGCACATCCAATACATAACTGAACTGATCGAGCGTTGGATCAAACCCATTGAGATCTGCTTCAACTGAAGCAAAATGTGCAAAGCAAGATCATAAAACTAAAATATAAAGAAAGAATAACATGAAGTAGCAGAAGCAATGCTTAGAAACCCAAAGCCATGTCAAGCAACTACTCTCCTGAAATTTGAATTAAAAAAGCTAATCTAGCTTCTCACCTTCTGAAGCTTTTACATCTTGGTCAGCGTTGAATAAACCACTGGAGAAACCATTTGAGAAATGGCTTTGCTGCCCAAGAGGCATACTAAGTTGGCTTCCAGCTTGATTTCTTTGCGCATCTCCCAGATGCAAATCAGCAAAATGTAGACTCTCTAGCTCCACAGCTTGCTCTTGCTCCTCCATCTGCCTTCTAACTATTTCTGAGCTCTCAACCAATCTACAACCTGATGTTATACAAAGGTCAAACATTTCATAGGCTAGCAACATTTTATAAGCTTGCGAATTGATTTATCAAATCAGATCATTACAGTAGTCTTTTCACATTCATACCATAAGCTAGACAGATGAAATACTATTTTTTTTGTGAAACTGTTGCTTGTAGAGCAAGGCAAATGAGCAGCACCTTGTTTGTTATTTGGAGGATCCAAAGTCTCAAATAACAAACATTGTGCCTGCTGTTTACTTTCAGTCAAACATCAAAGCTACTTGTGGGATCTTACTGAGAGATGCATACCTAGATGTGAATCATACTCCTTAAGATCAAGAATGTGAGATGACAAGTATTTTGAATGTTCTCCTCTATCCACAAACTTCCTGAAACATAACAAGGAGATTAAGTCCCACCAGAAAATTAAAAATGCAGATTTAAAATGATTGCGATAAGAATCAAAGTTTTCAATTCTGCCCTAGTTTATCTGATGTGATTTCTGCATGGAAATGCCTTAAGACTAAAAAAGTACTAAAACAAATAGATTTAGTAGCGCAGACAAAAAGAGACCACTATAAATGCAGATCTTACATAATTGGTGCAAAAATTGCAGTTTTCATCTCAGTGCTAATTTTATCTAAGGTGATTTCTGCATGCTAATATGTACATAGAAATGCATTAATACCAGCAAAATTACTAATCTATATAGAAATACATTGATACATGAAGGCAAAGATATAGTTGCCAATATTTTTCCTCCTGTTTGGATTAATCTAACCTGTCTCCATACTTGCTTTTCTCTTTGTAAGGTTTAACGAGAACCCTGGCACCACAAACATAGTGAGGATTTCCTTTGGCTAAGACTATTTTCACTGTCTGGGGGTAAACATATGTTACAAATCCAAACATCCGTTTCTGCTGGTAGGGAATCCTCACATCCTGTACAGGTCCATAAATCCTGAGAACCAAAGCTCATGTTAGCATTTATTCATTTAATTTGCTTTTAAACAAGATAATAATATGGGCAAACAGAAAAGAATGGTCAAGAAGGGCCAATGAAACTCAAGTAAGTAAAAAAATGGAATAATTGAGTGCATTACAGCTACAGTAAGTCAAAGCAGAACAAGAACAGAAAAATTGCTGGAAAACTCCAAAACATAAATACTAAGCAACAAATGCAATGACTAGAAGACCAAATTATGCCAAGAAATAAGAGAACCCAAAATTCTAATTGACCAAAAATAGGAAGCAACATGTTAAATGCTTAAATGCCCTAAGCTATCTCAAGTGATAAGGGAGTCTGGGAACCCAAAGCTACCTCAAAGAAGAACAAATTAAAAAGGAAAGAATCAAACTATGCCCAACATACCCAAAATAATTTGAAACATCCTCTTCTGTGAATGTACTCTCAGCGGGAAAAGTCATGTAAATTTGACGGGATGCAGGATTGATGCTGCCCAAATCCTCTCGTTCACTATTACTAAAACCACTCCTGTATGCTGTAAATCTGTAGGCATCCTCTGCTAATATGATAGCATGCTGCCCATGGGGCCTATCAATGAGTGTAACGGTATTCTTTAATCGGGCTAATAGATTTGTCAAACTGTATCCAGTCTTACCGTGCCTCTGACTCTCAGTCAAGTATCCCTCAGCTTGCAGAGTTTTACCAAATCTCTCATAGTACAACTGAGGCAGAGAAGCAATTGAAACAGGGGCCCTCATTCCTCTCAAAAGCTCTTGCATTTCCATCTCTAATTTCTCCAGCGATATGCTTTCAATCATGGGACTTGATAGATTGTGTGAAAAACGGCAGTTGGATCCATGCTTGCAGTAACCACGAGCAAAATACAGGCATGGCTTGGATGACAGGGATTCAGAACTTGGAGAAACAGAAACATCAGTCATGGAAAAGGCCCGTCTGTGGTTTGATCCTGGCTTGATTCCACTGAAAAAAGTAGGAGAGATATCTCGATAAAAGGATTGATCATTAGCTAGACTGAAAGAAGAATCGGGATAAAAAAGTTGTTCTTCTGAAAATTTGAGATCGTGGGGCAGGCTCTGATGCCTGCTCAAATTCAGAAAGTCACTGGGTTCACCTTGAAAATTGGTTTGATGCATTAGATCTTGAGCTGCTAATAATGTAGTATCTTTTTCATGAGATGATCCCCAGTGGAATCCATTAGAATAAGGTGGAGGCAATAAATTCGAGTACTGAAGAGGAGAATGGTGATCTGATAGCAGCTGCTGATGAATTGGAGGAGATGATGACAATCCCAGTTTCTCCTTGGCTTTTGAAATCATGGACTGTAAGAGAGCATTAGGACCAAATGCCAGGCGAATCATTTCCTGGTCTCCCAGATCTTGCGAGAGCAAGTAGCCAATAATCTCGGACACATTTTCTGGTTCAAGGTTCCTGATCCTTGTGTAAACAATGCGCACTGCTCCATATGCATCCATTGAAACCTCTAAACACCTGCAACCATTCCAATAATAAGATTCGTAATTCAAATGCAAGTGTTGAGGATGAAACACATTTTCTTTTAAGCTGTCTCCACAATTACACACAAGTAAACACTTTGTTATTTTGTACATTAAATTATGAATCAAGTTAATCATACCAAGCTTGAAAAATTAGGTCTAAAACTAGACACTCACCGAAACAATCTTCTATCCCAGTAACTATATTCTGAAAGTCCTAGAGACCAATTACAAATTTGCATTTACTCAAAGTCTATCACTGAAACCTTAAATCAAGATAACCACACAAAACTCCCAAATCTTGGTTTAAAACTTAACACCCACAAAACTAGATTCAAAAATTGTATACACTCATAACCTAGCTATCATGTAAAACTGCATTTGTCATCGTAATCTATTACAAAATCCCTAAATCCAAATAATCACACACAACCTTCGGAAATTCAGTGGTACTCATATAAGCAATCTATTAAAGAAGATAATGCATTGTGATAGGTACTACTGACCAAACTGGCCTAAAAGGCAATAGCCATCATTTCATCCCAACCACATTATCTAAAAACTGCATTGCCTTCACATTCCTCCTAAATAGATCCCAAGATACATAGATTTCATGCTTAATACTTCATCTCTGTCGATCAAACCTAAGACAGAAAAAATCATAACATGCCACTATTCATGTGAATCTGTTTTCATTGGCTACATCATGGTAGTCGGTGGCATATCAAATCACCACCAACTAATATAGCATTGCTAAGTCTGGAGCCAATCGAGTAATGCACCCACTTAAAGACTAGCGCTATCATTGCCAGACTACAAGGCAGTCCACTCACTTGGCGCTCATCAGCACTAGTAGAAAATTTAGTTCTTGGATAAATCTGGCAGCTCCGCTATTTTTAAATGTATTCAGTGTCCTGACAGCTCAGTAGCATACGTAGCTTCACACTGCAAAAACCAAAAACCAAAAACCAAAACAAAAAGATGTCAAATTTCAATTCTATACTAATGATTCCCAAACAGACTCAAATCCAGCTGCAGTGTTGACTAATAATCAAAGCTTTTTTCCTTTTTTTTTAAGTGATCCATGTTTAAACAAACCTTAGACCCACGTAATGAGCTAAAAATACATGTTAGCTGCTGCAAACTGCCAATCTTAAAACACCATCATCTGAATCTGAGGCTACATGGTAAGCATCGATTTGTTACAAGTACAAATACCCAATAATGTAAACACAGAGAACAAGAGGGGAAACAGTATAAACTCCAAAACAGAACTGATTTGCAGATCTCATTGTAAAAAAACAAAACCCAATTCAGTATATCATTAAAAAACAATACCCAACTGCCGGTCTCCCTATAACGGAGTCGTTTACCTTAATCATGAGTACCTAAAACAGCACCATGTATTTCCTTTTTTGCCGTTACTAGCACTTCTTCCGTTTAACCCCCCTGGCAAACCATTTATACCCCCCTAAAACGTTATAAACACATTTAATACATGCAAAATTAGGCTCCGCGTAATCCCTAATACTGGACACTGTGTTCGGGATCCGCACCCCGTCAAAAAAGTACGTGCATTTTTTTGTTTTCTTGCTGTAAAGAGAAACGTAGCAGAGAATAACGCAATTTCAAATTCCCACTCGATTAAACGGGAAAACATTGCTGCCTTGAAAACTAACGTAGATTCAAAAGAACCCCATAATTTGTGGAACGCAAATTTCTCATTCGGGGCCCACTCCACATGAAAATCGAAGATTGTGGTTTTAGATCCAGGACTTTGGCTCAGTTACCTAGATCAATTTTAACCAAATTCACCCAGTCTTCCTACTAAGGTGCCTTCCGTCATTTGGGGAGCAAGCTATGAGTTATCAGGATTTTGGATGGGGTTTCGAGGATAAGGATTCCAGATGTTTTGGTTTTTTGGTCTGATTTGAGAGGAAAGGCACTTTTTTTAGATGTCTGTAAGAAAGAAATTTTTTATTTCTAATTTTTTTATTAAATTATAGATTTTTTTGGAAAGGGTACAATTTTAATCTCCAATAAGGTGAGGTTGCAAATAAGGACCTTATTTCCAACACAAATGTTTAACAATTAGGGAGTTTAAATTTTGGTGTCAAAATCACATCAAATTTAACCATCACACTATGTCAATATTGACAAACTATAGATACTTTTAAATAATTACATAAATTTATTATTTAAATTTTAAAATAATATTAATTAAACCCAATAAATATGGGTTGTATGTTTGAGAGAGATAATATATATTTGAGATGAGTTTTTAAATGGAATAAAAATATATTAATTAGGACTTATATTATTTTTGAATTTAAGGTTATAGTTTAATGGAAGGGATTGTAGCTCTTATTTTTAAGTGGTACTTTTTTATGGTTATTTAAATTTAAAATTAAAAAATATTTTTTTAATATTGATGAAGAATTTTTCCCCTTGTTAATGAGGTTGAGGGAGTTAGTCTCATATCAATCAGATATGGGCATATTGGAGAACACCTTAATTCGGGTGGTATAAGATAAACTTTAACAGAGCATCAAGAGGCAATCTGAGAGTATATGGGGTAGGATGCATCATAAGAGATTGGAAAGGACAAGTTATCTATAGAGTTTCAAAACCATTATCTAGGGGAACAAACAATGAAGCAAAATTTTGGGCCCACATTTTTTGCCTAAAACTATGTCAAATAATAATAAAATTGTTGAACTAGAAATTGAAGGTGGCTCATCTATAATTATAATCTCTTTCAAAAATAAATCTATTCAAAACTGGAAACTTAAGGGCCCCTCATGTTGCTTTAGAAGTGAGCAAAATTAAAAGACCACATAGTCAACCATGTTTATCGTGAGGCCAATGTGGAGGCCGACTCCTTAGCCAATATGGCAACAGATGGTATATAACAAATTGTGATGGGACCTAATTAACAAGATAGAGGGGAAATTATTATGTCCATGTAACATGCCCATTGTTCTACCCAGTAATTTTACTAAGTTTTACCAACAAATGAATAGTTTATGCATCTAACATTATGAGCATTAAAAAATTTCTCTTTTTTTGAATAATAAATGCACCATTTGAAACATAACCTTTCCAAACTTTTCCATTGCATAATTGAAGAATCATTTCATTAATACAAGTAATGATTTCACTTTACATAAATTCAAGATAACATTTCAAATTTATAATTTCCATAGAGATGGATACATGATTACATACATAGCTTCAATGAGCTTACTTGAAATAGAAATACAAACTGGTCCAAATGTCCCAACATTGGTGCATACATTCTAGATGTCCCCTTTCCTTGGTGCATACCTTCTAGTTGTCCCCAATACTAGCGCATACATCTTCAAATCTTGGCCGCCAACTGTATGAGGCAAAGCATCACTCAAGTGCTTTTTCGCCAACCACGGACTTACTGTGGTCTCACACACATCTACCAAACTTGGTAAGATGGCCCTTCCCTTCAACGAAGAGATTGGTTTGGTAACCTCATAATCCTTAGTAATTTCTGAGCATGGTGATGTGTCCTACATATCTAGAGCTACCATATTGTGGCTACAACTACATGTATGACATTCCCAGCCCAGTATGTAAATTTGGATCACAATGAACTAACAGTGTAAACAGTGGCTACTTACACTACTTTGACCAAAGATTCATAACCTAGTACTTCAAGTGAGGGTCATCTATTTCACCACCTTCATAGCTCGATTTGATTTGACCATTCATATTATATTCATAGGTTAAACCCTTCCCCGTTGATTATCCTAACTCTGGGAATAACCTAATTAACCGTATGGGTATTCATAATGTCAAAACATTAAATGACTCTATTTCAAAAAGTATAATCTCAACAATAAATGTCTCCATTCAAAAGTATATCTCAACAATAAACAACTCCCATCAAAAGTATAATCTCATCATTAAATGACCTCAATCAAAGATATAATCAACAATCAAATGATCAATTAGTTCATATAGGTTAATCCCAACATATTTGCTTCAATCAATAATCAAGTAAACAATCCAACCAAATAGGTTATTCTCAACCTAGGGTTTCAATCAAAAGTGACGTAATGATCAAGTGATCATAAAAAAATCATGAAACCTCTATTTCCATATACCTAAAATATTCTCATGTTTACAATGTTCACTATATTTGAATATAATCTAGAGGGCATTAATTTGAAAAGGTTTTGTGCTTTTGCACCTACAAGTCATTTTCTCAATACGATTGTGGGTTGTCGAAACATGAGTCCTCTTTCTGAATTATGTGAATAGGAATAGACACTTAACCAAAATAAGAAAATAACATAATCATAAAATATATTTTATCAACCCTATTGTTGAATATTGATATTACCATCAAGTTTATATCCTTAACCCTAGGGATAAGACTCTCTTCCTACTTTCAAGGAGATTTAATTAATCAATCTAGTATAGATTATCAATATGGTTTGGATAACACCTCCACCTATTAATGATGACATGCCTTATTATTGTTGGAAATAGGATGCCAATTAATTGCAATCCTAAACATTATTTATTTCATGTATCTCCTAAGTCCTTGGAAAGTGTTCTCAAACACTAGGATTAGAAAGAGATTAATTTTGAATGAAATAATCATGTTAATTGACATTTGTAATTAATTCTAAATGATTGGAGCATGTGAGGGTGTCCAAGATGAGTTCCTAAATAATAGGAGCACATGGGGCACCCACATCGAAGGTGGAACCCACCTTGAGTTAAGTTAATTGTTTGGAGTAAAAGATAACACTTATGTAATGCATGTAAAGATCCTAGGAGTTAGTGATTAATGTTTACATGCATGAAGTTTAGTTCAAGTCAGTTCAGATTAGTTCAATTCAGTTTAGTTCAATTTAGTTCAGTTAAGTTCAGTTCAATTCAATATCAGTTAAGTTTAGTTTAGTTTAGTTCAGTTCAGTTCAGTTATGGTTCAGTTATCTTCATTTGCATGTAGTTAGTTTCAGTTGAATGCTAGTTGACTTTAGTTAACTTGGAATGCATGACTAATGACTTGAGTTGCATGACAGATAACAGGTGACTACTTTCAGTTAGCAGGGGATGATCATTCTTGCATGAATGGTGGAGAGATATGTTTCAGTTAACAGAGAATGACTTGGACCCACCTTGGGCGCCCAAGTCAGCTTCTTGGAGTTAACACTTTTGCATGTTAAGATATTTCAAAAGGTTGAGTTAAGTGGGCCCATTCTTGGGTGCCAACTTTGTGGATAAGCTTTGAAGATATCTTTGGAATAAAGGTTGAGTTATAACTTCAGTTTGGGATGCCCAAATGGATGAAGGAGTTGATTTGACATTGTTCTTCATTGTAGAACTCTACTTGCAAAGATAGGCGTAGGTTTTTGGTGATAATCTTTGAGCTTTGTAATTGTAACTCTTTGGAGTTTACAAGGTTGATTATTGCCTATTTATCTCAAGCAAGTTGAAGAGAGTTTGTATCAGTTTTTATTGCAGGTTGTGAAGAATATTTGTTGAAGGAAAAAGAAGCATCTCAAGCAAAGATTGGAATTATTGTAATCTTATTCTGAGATTAAATAATACATTGATTCTTGGTGGAGTTTTTTCTCAAAAGGGTTTCTCCATGGTATATGACGTGTATCTTCTACTATTCTGTCTAATTCTTCTACAACCTTTTGTCTTCATTCTACAAATGATAAAATGAATTAATAAGATAATCACCCACAAAGAATTTGTAACAAAGAATACATATTTAGATCAACAATCATAAAGTTTTACAAAGTATTAAGCTACTTAATCACCTCAATTTTCAACAATTATACCATCATTTTCATTGTATTTCCAACCTCATTAACCACAAGGGTATTCCTAGCATTATATGTTAACAAATTCAAGTTATCTCAAGACATCAACATATTCCACATTTCATGCTCCAAACGTATAGTATAGACAAACTACGTATAGTTTAAATAGAAACACAATCATATAAATTCCCATAAAAGGATATATATAGAATAACCCAAATAAAGGGGTTTTACCAAAGTAAGATTCAATCAAGAAGATACAAGCTTATCCAAGCATTATAACACATATTTAAATCCATCCTTTCCAATCACACAACCATTAATAAATAACCTTTCAAATATAAATAACAAGGGAATAGAAATCAGCATGCCTTTTCAAAAGCTCCAATTGTAATTCATCCTTCCTAGCTCAATGCCACAAACCTGCTTACTACTTCCTATAAGATCAACCCAATTCCCACTTCTAACCTCTTACCACTGCTCTTAACAATTACAAATGTAAAATAACAAAGCAACTCACTATCTCTCAAGCTCTCAAACTCACTTGCACAAAAAATATAGTAGAATAATGATGGAGGAATTAGAATGAAAAGTGTAACAAATGGAAGGTAGAGCACCTCTATATATACTAAAATTTGAGCAACCAAAGGCTACAAACAAGCTAACAATCCTGCCACCTTTCTACTCCCATGCAATGACTTAGCTAATTAACTCATAGATTTGCAACACATGATAGTCATCATATTTCAAATGGTTGTATCGACTTGTTTCAAGAGACAACAAGACTTTTATTGAGTCAAATGAACAAGTTCTTTAACAATTTTCCTACTTGTTTTGTGAGTCGACTACCCCTCTATATTGTTGCCAACTTATCATTGATTGGTTTTATGCATATCTACAAGTTTAAGACTTCATTTTTTTTGTCCAAAAGCTATAGGTTTTAGCACCACATTTCATGTTTTAGTGCCCTTATGAATATTGTTGTCAAAGACTTCTTCCAGCGTTCAAACTGTATTCATTTCCTTTTCCAACATTTCACTTTATTCCTTCTATTATGCATGGCCTTTGACTTGGTCTATTATTTGTTTCATGCGTAGGTTTAAACTCATTATTATGCTCTCTATATGCATTGGTATAAGCTTTCACGTGCTCTATTAAATTATGTGCTTTGAGTGCAAACTTACTCTATCCTTATGCATTATAGCTTTAATTCATATATATGTTGGATTTTTAAGCCATGCTCTTCTTAATGGTTGCACCATATATGTGCAGATTAGAAACTTAGAAATTCATTTTCATAAGAGGAAATACTATCCACATAAGCAATGATTTATTACTATTAACCTTTGTGCTTTATAATGCTCTATATATATCTCAATACTTAATATTATATATAATATATATATACCTTGTATATATGTATATATGTATATATATATATATATAACAAATCTCTAATATATATATATATATATATATATATATATATATTAATAAATGATTATTTTCTCAAAATTATTAAATGCATTAATTGTCAATTAATAAATATATATAAACATATATAGAAAAAATAATCATATATATACACACACAAATATATATAAATATATTAATATATATACATAATATTATTTAAATATCTTTATATAAACCCATATACTCTCATTTTCATCGATCAACATATAAACACACAGTGTATATATTTCATTGATTAGCATATAAATATGAACAAACAAAGAAGAACTTTTCACTCAACATAAAGAATCAATCACACAACCCAGACAGGAGGTTGCTTACCATTTCTTGAACTATCTCGACTCTACTCGACCATCTAGGATGTGAGTGTGTGAATGCTTAGTTAGGCTCATTAAGGGTTACTAGACAAAGTTCTTCTCTTGAGTGATACTTCCCCTCTCTCCCGGAGGTTCGAACCTATTCCTACATTTAGCTTAGTACATCATAATAGTAGTTTAGTTGTTCACATGAAATCCATTATCATCATAAATCATTTGCATCATCAAAACATTCACATTGCAATACATATTCACTCATCACATTTTCCACTAGTATATAAAACATATTCATACCTTCAAAAGCAATGGTATCCTAATGTACATTTTAGTATTTCATTCACCTATTGAACATATTAAAGTTCTAATTTACATTAATCATCATATTTACTCACAAGGTAAAAGTAACCCAGTAACTAAGAGATAGGGTGTAATAGTCCCTTTGGATCAAGCAGAGCATTCAAAAATTATGACTTGACAAGGATTGTCTAGCCGCATGATCTTGATTATGACAAAGGCTAGTGGACCTCATCAAATGATGGTAGCTAGCAACTTAAATTCCTTTCTCATGTCACACTAAGAGGTAGTTACCATATGAAATAATCTCACAAGAGATTTACAAAGTAAAAAATAATCAATACAACAATGGGTAATGCAAGTGGTATAATTGGAAAAATTATTCTTAGGACATTTTATCACCACTTAACATATCTGGCTTGAGAGCCTCATGCAAAATGAAGAGGATGTGACCTATTAATCCCAAGCCAAAAAGAGACAAATCTCATAAGAAATTATTGGAAAAGTGTTATGGCAAGATAAAAATGGAAAATCCAATAAGATTTCTCAATTCTTGAAGGCAAATGGCCTTTCTTGGTGAAATCTTCGACTAGTGATTAAAGATGGTGTTTAAATCACACTATGGGTTCATTTTGATGGCAATAAGATGGGTGTTAGGCGAGGACTTTCTAGTAGTGAACAATCATTACAGGATAAACATGGATATTTCATCCAAATTTGTGGCCTCATTACTAGATTTGGGGGAGCCAAAGTAGATGGTTAGGGCTCTCTCATAGGAGCTAATAAAGAAAAAAATCCTGGGGGAATTTGATGACGTGATTTGAATGCAAGGCTAGGTGTGGGAATTTCAATGTCATAGGACATAACAAGATTCTTGGAGATGGATGTAGTTGTTCAATGGCTTCCATTCCCCTCAAACTTCAAAACCACAACTCTAAAGCAACATCAAAATAAGGTAGCGAAAGGATGTTCCTTCCTCAAGAAAGTAGCAAACTTGGAACCCATATTTGGTCTGGAGTGGATGTTTGAATTTATCAACCAAGAATAAGGTAAAACATCTTAGTAAATTTGATATATAAGATATGTAATATCAGATAAGGTAGAAAAGAGCTCAAGATTTTGTTATAACCTGATGAAATAGAAGAATAGATATGTAATAAGCAGATTAAGATAGGTAATATAACTCTAGGCTCTACCCAACTTTTGTAATGTAAAGGGCAGGAGCCTAAGATCTTATGTAAATTTTATTATGAAACAATATATGGAGTAGGACTACACTGTAGCTTACCTATAAAAAAATATTAATGGAGGATTTTTTTGGAAGAGATTATATATTTGAGAAAAGAACCTTAAAAACGGACTAAAAAATTATTAATTGGAACTTTATTATATGTGAATTTAAGGTTATAGTTTTAGACAAGGGATTGTAGTTCTTATTTTAAATTGGTAGTGTTTATGAATATTTAAATTTATAATTAAAATGATTTTTAAGTATTAATGAAGGATTTTCAATGGGAGAGATTATACATATTTGAGATGAAGCTTAAAAATGGAATGAAAAATTATTAATTGAGACTTTATTATATGTCAATTTAAGGTTATAGCTTTATGAAAGGGATTGTAATTCTTATTTTTAAGTGGTAGCTTTTATGGCTATTTAAATTTATAATTAAAAAATATTTTTCAATTAGGGTTTTCAATGAAAATGTGTGGAGAGGTTAGGGTTCCTAATTTTTGTTTGAGTTCATTTTTATTAGAGTATTTTTTATGTAATAATTAGAGTATAAATAGTACATTTTTAGTTAAGAGCTGGCACATTACCTAAGTCTTATATGTTTCTATAGACATTGAAAAATGTCTTGAGCTTGCAAGCAACATTTTATCATTAATTCGCCATCTTCCTAGCATAATTAATTAATTTTAATTATTTAATTATTTTTCATAAGGTCATGTTCCTCTATTAATTAAATAATTCTTAATTATTTAATTAATTCACTTTATCCTTATTCCTCCTTGATTAATTTAAATAAATATCATTCTTTTTAAATTACGTCACTAATTATCCTTTTTCCAGGTTTATAATTAAATAAATTATTATTTATTTAATTATTCATATTCATTTTCCCTCCATTTTCTTCTATAAGTAAATAATTATTTTAATTATTTAATTATTCTTTAGTTTTTTCCCTCCATAATTAAATAAATTATATTTATTTAATTATTTTATCAATTTACTCTCCCCCTTATAATTAACTAATTATTTTATAATGTAAATATTCCTCATTTTTATTCGTTCTCTATAAATAATTATTTTAATTATTTAATATTTAGCATCTCGCCTCTTCTTCTATAATTAACTAATAAATTTAATTATTTAATTATTCATCTAACCATTCCCTAAATTAAATAATGCTTTTATTATTTAATTTACCTTTTCCTAGCTAAACCCTAAATCTCAACTAACTTCTCAAGTTTTGGTCCATCCTTCCATCTTTATCTCTTTTCTTCTCAGTTAATCTCATCCATTGATCATCATGCATCATCTCTCAATCCTAGTCCTTCATTTGAATTGGGATTTCTATAAAAGGAAGCCATCACCTTCATTTCAACCTTACAACCACAATATTTGAAGTTTTTCTATCTTGAGATCAAGCTATCAGTCATCAATATCAAGCTTAGTGAATACATTATGTACTACAAATCTAAGAAAAAACAAAGCAAAATAGAGAACAATGGAGATGAATCAACTATAGCATAGAGATTGAGTATTATTGCTTTATTATCTGTATTTCTATTGTCATTTGTGCTTCATTGTTATATTAGGGTCATTACTTCTTGAATTAGGTAGTGTGTGGTTGTTGTTATTGATTCATGCTTATTCCATCGAATTCTAACCCTATCCACATTTGGTGAACCTAATATGAACTAACTGGATTTTTCAAAAATATTGAGAAAATTTTGATTTTCAGGAGTGTACCACAATTGATCTACGTAGTGACACAATTGAGCCTTCACATGTCGCAATCATTGTACGGCATGACACAGTCATTGAGTACAGAGCCACAATCATCTCCCAAAATGACACATCTGATTGTCATTTTGCGAAAATCATTTTTTTGCAATCATTGTTGTTTCAGATCATTTTATTGGATGTTAATTATCATTCTAACATTTTAATAGTCTTCTTACATTATTTGCATCATCTATTTTTGCTATTTTTTTGTCAGATCTATGTTTTTTTGCAATTATAGGTATAGTGTCGTAATCGTTATACAAAACATCGCAATCGTTTAGTCGTATGTCGCAATCGCCTTTCTATTCATCATAGTTGTAGTCTCGTTCATCACATTCATTTGTTCCTGCACCACATATTTTTTGATGCATTTGAGCCTTTGTACATCACAATCGACTGTCATAGCAAAAAGAGGGTATAAATCTAATATTTTTATTTTCTATTTTTTGCAATCATTAGGGTAGAGGTTTTTTGTGATACTGATAGATCTGATTTTCAACTTGTGGAAATCTTTTGGAGAAGACCTTTTGATCTAAACTACTAATCCAATTTCTTGTAGGGTTCCATTGTGTGTTTGTGATTTTTAAATTAGGAACATTTGGAATTGGTGCTTAAAAAGAAAAAGTGTCTTTTGTGTTTTGTGCACTTGCATGTTGTGTTAAAACCCAAATTAGTGTGTGTATCCTCTCCCCTTGTGCTTCATGCGATCTGGGATGTATGAGAAACACATAGAAATATCTTTTTTCTTTTAGTATCAAGGTTTTCCTTTGAGACACATCCTAATGGAGAACTCAAAGTGGATGACCTCAAGAATGTTTTCCCCAGCGCGATATATTAAAGGGGTGAAGGTGAAATTCAGTAACTCTATCTAATGAAGTTATACCTTGCATGTCAATTCTAATGTATGTGTATAGACCACACATGGGTTGATTAGAGGCTTTAGTGTCTCATGTTTGAAGTATACCACTAGTGTTCATGGTAGTCCCCCACCAAAAACCTATTTTTTAGAGCTTAAAACCTATTTTGTCCATCTTCTATTGTTGGTGCATTGGGATTATCATCATACTGAGAAGTTACTTACCACGTATAGTTCTTGGTTAAGGTGGCAAGGTTCCTTGTTTGGATTTCCTCCTTTCAATTCAAGAGGTGTCAAGGTGGTACATGACCTTGGCATACTCTAGCTTCACCTACTTCTCATTCACATATTACATCACTCCCCTAGGGGTGAGATAAGCCCAACATTATTAGGAAAACCTTATTACTACTAGCTAGGTTTTGCTTGTCTATATTATTTGTAAACTAGGGCCAAGCGAGTTTTGTGGAAGAAAACTTGCAAACATACTCACTTACCAAGAAGTCAAAGAGTCAAAATCAACCAAATCTGTTTTTCAAGTGTTTGCTGTATTTTATGATCAAATTTGAATTTTCCAAAAAATAGAAAACAACCTAGAAAACATCAAGTTAGAGCCAAAAAGTAGAATATCACAACTGTTTATCAAAACATTGTAATCATTGAACACTACATCATAAATTTCAAAGGTCCTAGGAATCCATAAACCCACATTTTCTTATGTTGCAATTTATCGGTTTTGTACCATAATTGACTGGCCTTGCACCACATATGTGGCTTTAAACACCACAAAGTTGTCAGAATATAAAATTTTGGAGAAATATTTGTACATCCAACTTTTAGTTTTCTTATAGACTGTGACCGTACACTTAGATGAGAGACTTGTTTAGGTTCAATCAGTTCATTCACAACATTTCATTATTCACATTAGGTTATCTTGCATATTCCTAGTTTGCATACACTACATTTTAGCTTCATTTTAGCATAATATTTGAGTTTTGAAATTAGGAAGCTTATCGTATTATTAGGCAAACCATTAGACTCATTTTAATGTGTCTTGACCTTATCATACCTCTCATCTATCTTATCTTTAGGTTGGGCTAACAACTCATGTGTCTAGTTTAGGTTCACCTTTTATTAATCATAATCATCATCATCATTATCTTGGTTTATTCTCTTGAGGTCTTGACATTTAGAGCCGTTACTTTGGTTCATCATAGTTTTCTTAGAATCCTCTTTTAAGGCTCAATGTTACATATCCATTCAAAAGCATAGTCATAGCTTCAACATCATTTTTGCATATCAAAGACTTGGTCATAGTTTGTATTGTCATTCCTACAATCCAAAAAGAAAATCCAAAAACATAGCATAGGGTCATCTTCCATTTTCATCCTTTGTTTTCATATCCATTTTAGTTTCATACTTTCAAAAATCCTCAACATCCAAAGGTCATAAGTCTTATATGGTCTTGAATAGGTCACAAAGGAAACAAAAAGATAGGGATAACTCATATGACCCCTATATAAATCCAACTAGCAAAATGAACTTTGGGTCAACATCAAACCAACCTCAACCAACACAAAGTGAAATTTCAAATCCATTTGACAATTTTACATTGAAGGAGGTTAACCAAATCTAACACATGAGGAAATTGAAGAAGCTTCTCAAGATCTTAAGATAGTGTGAATTATAGAGGAACTAGTCAATGCAGATCCTAATAAATATTTTCTTGCACTTTCCAAGAAAGGTGCTAAGCTCTCCTTTGATTTTGGCACTTCCACAATTATAGAAAAAAATCTCAAGGTCTTGGCAACAATTTTTTTTCACAAGGTCAATCATCCTTACAATAAATGCACACTAGTTTTCCACTTGGGGGAACAACACATAATGTGACAACTACACACATCCCCTCTCCTTCAACATTTGGGGCCCAAAGAACACATGCAATATCTCAAGGAACAAATCCTACATTTAGCAATCCATTTGCTTCATCCTCTATTACCATGGGTATGAATTTTACAAATCCATTTAGCACAACATCCACTCAAAACACCACACCATCAACCAACAAAAACACAAATCAATACCCAAACCCACCAAGAAAAAAAAGAAGGATTCACATTGTCACATCAAGAGTGCAAACCCAAATGACCAACACTACACCAAACAACAACATGTCTTTTGGGTCAAACTTGAACACCAACCAACCTCCATCACAACAAAATGTCACTCCAAACACTAATTTCATACCACAACATCAATACATCAACCCAAATCCATCATAACATCAAACCAATTCCAATATAAATACCAATACCATGTTCACATCTCACTTCCAACAAGGCAATCAAAATCAAATTTGCAACAAAACAACAACCCAAATCCAACAATTGCATCCAACTTTCAAAACCAAAATCCATCACACAACCACCTCAACACCAAACCAACCCTCTTGTGAAACATACCACCATCACCCATGGACACTTTGATGCAACAAATGCAAGCAATGCAACAACAAATGGTAAACATGCAAGTGGGTACAACAAAGAAAACATACTCAATGGAGGAACTATGTCCTTATCCCTTTGATAGAAGCATATACATGCCACTTTTCCCACCACACTTCAACATTCCAAGCTTTAAAAAGTATAAGGGGAAAGTAGATCTAGTGGAACACATAAGGGAGTTTAACACTGCATGTATGGACATTGCTTTTAAGCCTACATATTTGATGAGATTATTTCCATGTAGCCTTTCAAGGCAAGCTCTAGAGTGGTTCATGCATCTTCCTCCTAGGATAAGAACATGGAATGATCTAGCTGGGAAGTTTATCACACACTTTGCCTATACATTGAAAGTGACATGACATTAGCAAAATTATGTACAACCAAACAAAAAGAAGGGGGGTCATTTACATCATTTTATGAAAGGTGGAAAACTATGTCCAACAAATGTCCTTGTCACATACCAGAAAAATAGTTGGTCCCCATCTTTATAGAAAACCTCACCATAGAATTGATGATTCAACTTTAAATCCATTTTTGCAACACATTTGAGGATGATATTGAAAAGGTAATATCCATTGTGAAAGCTCTTGTTGCAAAAGGACTAGTCAAGATCTTCAAATAAAACCAAAACAATCCTAATGATAAGGGTAAGTTTTGGTCTAGAAATGAAAATGTCACCAATGATGGGGTAGTTGATGCTAAAACAGTTATCAGGGTTCACCCCACCATTCATCTTAAAGGTCCCTCCACATAAACAATACAACACCAAGTCAAGATCAAACTATGAATGCAGTCTAAAACAATCAACAACGTAGAGGTCCCTCATGAGAAACATGCCAAAACAAACATACACACCCTTAGGGGAACCCATTGAATCAATCCTAAAGAAACTCTTACAATCCAATGTCATTCAACTTCTAGATATCAAACCATATGAACCAACACTAGTCAAACCAGTTTGGTGGAAGGACAATGAAATTTGTGAATACCATCATATGAAGGGACATAAAACCTCATCATGTTGGAGAAAGATCTCATCCAAGACCTTATTGAACAAGGTAACATATCAGTGGACAATTCACCAGGGAAGACAAATGCCGACCATACTATATTCAAGACTCCCCTACAAGACCATGGAAAGGGAAAATCCTCTAGTTTAGGGAACAGTACCAATAACATTTCCAATTATACCAATGTCTCATTTGAATATACCATCAATCACATTCATGCCTTTGATAACCATGTCGCTACCATTACCATCAATAAAAATTTAGAATGTGTTGTCACCACTCGAAGACCTAAAGTGAACTTGCAAGGGGCCACTTCAAATCCACAACCAAAGAGTCAATATAACCTTGTAGACCATCTAGGAAAGACTCCCGCACAAATATCCATTATTGAGTTGCTTCACATATCCCTTGAACATAAGGCCATTCTGGATAAAGCTTTACAAGAAACATTTATTCCCACCAGCCTAAATGTTAATCAATTCTAGGCCATGGTAGGATACTTAGCTTCAACCCATCATGTCACATTTTTTGAGCAATATTTCCTACACAACAAACAAACCATAACGATCCATTACACCTTGAGGTATACTTTAATAAACACAAAATTAGATGAGTTTTGGTAGATGGTGGAGCAGGTATGAATATATGTACCCTAAAATTGGTCATGGCATTGGGATTCTCTAAACCTTGTATAGACGAGTCTAAGAAAATCATTATCAAGGCTTATGACGATGTTGAGTGCTCATCCAAGGGTATAATCACACTTCCTATAAGAGTTGGAACCACTATTCAAAACACGCTATTTCAAGTCTTGGATCTAGATCTACCATACAACCTTCTCTTTGGTCACCCATGGATTCACACCATGAGGGTTGTACGTTCCACATACCATCAACTCCTTAAGTTTCCATACAACAATACCAAAATCACTATAGTAGGTGATCTTGACCCCTTCGAATATTACAATAATATAAAAGGGACCACTAAACATCAAGTGCCTATAAATTGAGAAGCTTCATCCTCCACCTCATCACATTAAATTAATCCCTCTTCACTCACTAATTCATCCATATCATCCACCACACCTTCCAAACCTAAGGTCCAGATCCATGACATGGGATGTGGTGAATATAACATTGAGAGCTTATTTTGTGCTAGGAAGTTTCCCATATCACCTAAATCTTATGGGAAACCTCATGCTATCAAGAAGGAAACTAAATTTGTCATTCATAATCCCCTTACTACATTCACTAAGTGGGGTGAATTGAGCAAAGAGTTTATAGTCAAGGATGTTTCTACATGGCTCTACAAGGATGAAGAAGATACTAAACGTAAGCAAATATCAGTTGAGTAATATTCAAAAGGGTTTAATATCATGAAATAATAAGGTTATGATGGACATAGTGGCCTTATCTTGAACAAACATGGAATGGCATAACCAATATTTCCTCCCCGATTATCGAAGAACACAGGGTTAGGGTATGTACCACCAAAGGTGAGTCCTCCTCATACTAAGTTACCTATGAGTGAAAATGTTAATGCTTCAAATGAAATTGAGACATATGAGGAATACCATACTAAAATTGACTCCAATGAATGGGAGTGGGGTTTCTACACATCTAACGGTTATGACCTAGCTGAGATATTTCAAGAGCTTGACTTATCCTCTTCCCAAACCAAACCTATGAGTGGTCATGCCTGGATCAAAACCTTTTGGGATCTTGATGATACCTTTTTTTTTACCATATCTGCTCATTCCTTGAACTTTAACAATATCGATGGTGACTTACCCCTCATCCACCCACAACTGATAGATTGGGATCAACAAGGACCACCAATTTTAGACATATTCAAGAATGACAAAGCAATAGCTAAGTTCATGGGACTTTGAGAAGGGATACCAAGTGGGGATCATAAATTTGGTTTTATCATAGAACTTGACAACTATAGTGTAGAAAAATGTATCCCTTTACATTCTCACACCTAATTTGGAATTAATATTAAAATGAACTTAATTATTCCTTAATTTAGTGTTGTAACATGTATTTTACATGTTCACATTAATTTTAGGGTCCTATTAATTAAAATGGACTTAATTGTGCCTTATTTTTAGTGTTGTAGAGTGTACCTCTTTACACTTTCACACTTATTTAGGGATCCTTTAATTAATTGAGATTAATTTTCCTTAATTAGCACCTTTAATTTAAATCCAAACCTAATTAATTGCATTTTTCAAAGAGTAAACTTGGCATTTGTTAATGCCTTAACATAACACTTCTCATAAAGCAATGTGTGTCCTAGGTAAGTGACCTAGGACCCATTCGCCCATGGGTGAATGGGTCCTCACTTAAACCTAGGGCCTAAATTTTAAATTATGTTTTTGGTAGTATTTTAATGATTTCAAATCTATATTCACATGTCAAATTATGTTATTTGAATTTCAGGAAATTAATGTTACATACCTATAAATATAAGGTTATTTCACTAAGTTTAATCTAAGCAAGCTAAGCAATTTTTTATGAGATCAAGAGAGCACTTTCACAAGAGAATTTCAAGAGAAATTCAAGGCATTCAAGAGCAGATTTAGCGAAGAATAATTGCAGCAATAAAGATCCAATTATCATATCAAAGTCTTCTTGCATCATGCATGTTTTTGGAGCTAATATGATGATGTAGGTTTTATGATCCATTCAAGCATTCAAAGCATTATATCAATTCAAGATCCAAGGTTCAAGATCCACATCCATTGAATCCATTTCATGCAAGTTGCAGATCTACATTCCAAGGTTCATTCAAGGGTTTGGTGAGTTGTGACATGGAGTTGTTCATTCATCATTCCTTTCATGCTATTTCATTTCATTTCAAGGTTTAATTACCAAAATGGGGTTTGACCAAGGAAAACCCTTCATTCACCAAAAATAAAACATTTTTCCCTCTTGATTTATGTTTGTAGATTTAGGTGGAAGAAATCTTGGAGATCTCTTGAAGAGAAAAATTGGAGAACTTGTCAAAGTTGCAAAAATTGTCATAAAGTTGTCATCTCATGGAAACTCAATTACATAATTTATTTCTAGATTTATGAACTTAAAACTTGAACAAATTAAGAGATTCAAATCTATAGCAAAGGCTCTTAAAAGTTGTAGACAAACCCTAACTCAAGACCCATTCACCCCTAGGTAAATGAGTCTCAAGCCAACTTAAGTAGAGCACTTTTGGTGACTAGTACACATCATCTTACCCCTCTCTAATCTACATTTCAATTTCTGGTTCCATCAGTATTGAGCTTAATCTATTAGATCCAAGTTGTAGATTGCATTTTGGAGTTATTTTCCTATTTTTAATCCTTCTTCCCAAAGTGTTGTTTAATCAAGACTATTGTCCTTGTAAAAAAAGAAAATTAGCAGATTCACACTTTGACTTGACTCACCTAATGGTTGATAGTCCTTTCATTGTGTAGATCTCATTTCTTAATGAATTGAGGAATAATAGGTCCCAATTAGTTCTTCAACCCCATTTTGGTGAACTTGGACCTCATTTTTCTTCATTTCAACAACGTAGCATACTTTGGAGAGTGTGCTCCACCCTCTAGTCATAAGAATGAGAAGAACAAAGAATAGGTCTTTAGGTAAAAACCAAAAGGCACCTTTAGACCAAGAAAAAGTAAAAATAAAGGATGTATTTGATGGTGAAAACCTCCCCAAGGCACCTAAGGATGGAGGGTTGGTCAGCCTCATAAATCAAGAGAGATCACCATTACCTGCATGGAAAAATTAGAAGAGGTAAATCTTGGTACAAAAGATAATCCTAGAATCATTCACCTTGTAGCATCTTTTACAATCAAGAAAAAACTAGAGTTTTCCAATTTATTCTCATAGAAACAAATTAATTTTGCATGGTCATACACTGATATGCTTGGGTTAGATCCTAACCTAGTTCTACATCATTTTCCATTAGTTCCAAATGCTAAACCTGTCAAACAAAAATTGAGAAAAATGCATCCATTGATTGTGCTCCTAGTGAAAGTAGAGTTGAAGAAACTTTTGGATGTTGGTTTCATTTGTCCTATAGACTACACATAATGGATATTGAATCTAGTTCCTATAACTAAACCAACTAGTGGAATATGAGTATGCATAGAATTTAGAGATCTAAACAAAGCTTATCCTAAAGATGACTTCCCGCTACCCAACATTGACATCATAGTAGACCTCATAGTGGGATATAAGATGATATCGCTTATGGATAGTTTTTTAGGATATAATTATATTAGAATTTCTCTTGAGGATCAACATAAAATAGTCTTCACATGCTCTTGGGGTACCTTTTGCTAGAATGTCGTGCCATTTGGTCTTAAGAACGTTAGAGCAACATATCAAAGATCTATGATCACTATCTTTCATGACTACATGCATACCTTTATGAAAGATTATATTGATGACTTAATAGAAAAATCCTTATCAAGAGACAATCATCTAATAGTATTGGATAAGATTTTCAAGAGATTAGAAGAATACAAAGTCAAGTTAAATCCAAATAAGTGTTTCTTTGGGTTGCAGTCAGGAAAACTCTTAGGATATATTATCTCTCATAGAGGTATTGAAGTTGATCCTGTAAAAGTGAAATCTATCTTGGAAATGCCTCCACCAAAAAGCATAAGTCAGTTACACACTTTACAAGGAAGTTTGTAGTCCATTTGAAGGTTCATTTCTCAATTAGATGATACATTTCAACCATTTCAACATCTGCTCTGCAAGGGAGTCCCATTCATATGGACTGATCATTTCCAAGAAGCATTCCAACAAATCAAGGACTATGTGTTGTCTCCTCTGGTTCTTATGGCTCCTATTGATGGTAGACACCTCATATTATGCATATCAGCAACTATGTTGGTATTGGGGGCATTTTTAGCACAAAATGACAATGATGGAAAATAATGAGCTATCTACTATATTAGTCACACTCTTGCAGAGTATGAGCTTAATTATATCCCTATTGAGCGAGCATGTATTGCAATTATTTTTTCCACATAGAAGCTTAGACACTACATGTTGAACCATTGAACAAAATTAGTAGCTAAGATTGATCCTTTGAAATATCTACTGAGCAAACCAATGTTAACAGGCTAGTTGGAAAAGTGGGTAATGATCTTGAGTGAGTATGATAGAATATATTGATCATAAGGCAATGAAAGGACAAATGCTAGCTGATCAATTTGTAGACTCACCAAGAGTGATAGATCATCCTCTAGTGTCTAATTTTCTTGATGAATCCATCTTCACAGTAGACTTCTACAACATGGAAATTGTACTTTTATGGGTCTTATACAAATCATGGTTCAAGAGTTGGTATACTCTTTGTCACACCTCAAGGGGATTCCATACCTAAGTCATACAAAATAGCATTTCATGAACAAATAACATGGTTGAATATGAAGCATTGCTAACAAGACTATGAATGACCATTAAATGGAAAATTAAGAATCTTTAGGTATACAATGACTCCCTATTGGTTATCCGTTAGGTTAATGATGATTATGACACAAAAGATGAAAAGCTTACTCCCTATAAGCAAATGGTCAATAGTTTCAAGAAATATTTTGATTTCATCATTTTTTACTCAAATCTCGAGGATTCAAAACAAGGCAACTGATGCAATGGAAACCATTGGATCTCTCTTGGATATGCCTAATAATGTACCACAATACAAGTTCTTGGTGGAACAACAATTGATCCCTGCATTCAATATCCTTGAATTTGAGCTTGTGTGTGAACTTTTTGGTCCTAATTCTCCATAGCACAAAGAATTTTAGAATTACCTGCATGACCAAATTATCCCTCCCAACTTGTCTTCTAACCAGTGTAGGACCTTTATTCGACAAGAATCCAAATATGTCATCATTAATGATACCCTTTACTATCGTAGTCTAGATAGTACCTTCCTAAGATTTATTGATTCAAATGAAGCATAAATAGATTTGCATGAGGCACACGATGGCATATGCAAAGATCACTTTGCTGGTCCTACCCTAGCCAAAAAGCTTATGCTAACAAGATACTATTGGCCTACTATGGAATGTGATGCCTATCACTTTGTTAAGAAATGTTGCAAATGTTAGATACATGGAGATATTATGCACACACCTACGAAAGAACTTCATCCAGTTACATCACCATGGCCATTCCCTCAATGGGGACTCGACCTTATGGGAAAGATCCATCCCACCACTGCCAATGGTCATAAGTGTATCATCACTACAACCGATTATTTTACCAAATGGATCAAAGCTATTCCAATAACCTACATCATTGGTAAACAAATATCCAAATTCATCCTTAATTACATCATATGTTGGAATGGTGTTCCCCAATCCATCATTATAGATAATGGTTGTCCCTTCAAAATTAGGATTTCCATGAATTGTGTGATATATTTCACATCCATCATCATTTCTCCACTCCATACTACCCCAGGGTAATGGTCAAGTCGAGGCATCTAACAAGACTAGATCCTTACAATCCTAAAGAAGACTATCGATGATGTTGGAAATGACTGGCACATACAACTTAACCCTGCATTATGGGCCTATTGCACCAACATTCACACCCCAAAAAGAGCCACTCCATTTTCCATCATCATTGGATTTGAAGACATTCTTCCCATTGAGGTCGAGTTACCATCCTTGAGAATATCTATGCAACAATTTATTGATGAGGAAGAGTATCGTATATCCTGTTTACATGAGCTAGATTTATTGGATGAGAAGTGATAGAATGCATTAGTCCATTTATAGGCTTATTATAATCATCTTCATTACAACTTTAATAAGAAATTTGAGTTCAAAATTTTGACATTGAGACCTTGGTCTTAAAAGAGAATCTAAAAAATCAAATGGATCGAAAAAAACCTAGAATTTTATTTTTCCTAATGTTTTTTTTGTTGCAGGTACATAGCATTTAATTTTTGAGGTGCTTCATTTTGTCTCAGCTGTTTGAATAGTCTTTTCACACGAACAATCATCTATGGAGAGCCAGATATTATGTTTTATTTTTACGCACTCCTTCTCATCATTATTTCACATGTATATGTAGCCTTTAAGAAGAGAAACAAGGCAGATTTTCTTTCATCAAGTGTTTTCAAAGTGAAGGTTTTGTTAAGCTCTCTGCATGTTCTCTTCTTTATCAATTTCTACTAGTGTAGAAAGGTGTGAAATGACCATCCGCCCGTGGAATTTTAGGGTTTTTCTACCAGTCAAACCATGGGAGAGGCCTTTTGAAGGATATTTGTCTCAAGACTCTCTCAAGCTTATGTTCAACATGGATAGCGTGAGGGTTGAAGATTGCATTCAGACGGTACTAGGGACCAATGTCACTAGTCCAAGAGCTTGTCATTTTCTCTTCCCCTCTCAGGTGATTTCATTCTTCTTGTCTAATGCATTGGAAATGATTCAATCTCTAACTGAAGTTGAAGAATTGGTCAAGAAATATGTAAAATTTCAATTTGTGATGGACAATGTTGTTTTGAAAGCAATACAAAATTATAATCTTTTTATTGGAGATGGTTACATTGGTGGGTTGTTCCCTAGAGATTTTTTGCAGTCTTGACAGGGATATGAAGAAGTTTATGATGCTTTTAGATTAGCCATTCGGTACAAAAATGAAAATTTTCTCCTAAGAGCACTCAGGAAGAATAGACACTAGTTGTGTACGGTAATGGAGATTAACTTAAGAGAAAAGTATTATGCACTTAATTTCTTAAGAGTGCATGTACTGTTAGTTTCAGCTTCTGGATTACAATTGGGTTTGTAGCTTCGAGTTCCTTCTCCACCACGGAATCTTCATCCACCTCAGTCTTCTTCAAATGGTTCCACATCAAACAGTTTGCAAGTGAGTTTTAATCCTGCCATAGTTAGGATGGGTCATCTAGTGCAGTATTCTAGCCATTCTGTTGGTCGAAGAAGCATGTTTGAAAGAGGTTTTCAGCTTACTGAGAAATTGGATTTTCAAGATGAGAATTTAGTTTATGGGGGGTTTTTGGCACAATAGTTTGTGTAGATGTAGGCTTGGTAGTTTTTTTTTCATAAGGATATATTAAGTAGTTTGAATATGTATGGTTTTAATCAACAATAAGCATAAGGGAGATGAAATGTATGTAGGATGGCTTTTTAGTACTTGGTATTTGGGAGTTAGTTGCAGGAATAGACATGGATATTTAAAATTGAATTTTGATTTATTATCAGCATATTATCATATTTTGTTGAGCTAGGATTATCTATATTATGTAAACTTTTATATTATGATATATATATATAGGCTTCCATGCCTTTTTCTTAAAAAAAAAAAGAAAAAGAAAAAACCTAGGAAGTTTGAGCCTAATTGGTTGGGTCCTTACATCATAACAACACCATATGGATTTTGGTGATTATCAAATCTCTATTCCTGAAGGTGAACCACTACCAAATCCTGTCAATAGCATGCACCTTCACAAGTACTATACCTAGCTTTTCAGAGAATCTCATCAAAAAATATAAAAAAATTGAAAAAAAAAGGAAAAAAATTGTTACCGTGATGAAAACCTAGCAAACAAGCATCTTGGTGACACAAAAAAGATAGAAAAAACAAAATAGTAAAGAGAAATAATTTGTCCAATAGTGAAAACCACTTCGGTGGTGATTTGGATAAGTACCATGGTGAAAACCTCACAAATAGGTGTCATGTGTAGTCGGTCTTTGCTCCATTGTCTACTATCATTCTATATAATTTTCCACTTCCATCCATAATCTATCATGCACATTCCACTCCATAATAAATTATGCCCTCCATCTTTCCTATCATAAATCTTAGTCATCCCTCTCATGGTTTGAGAATCATTAACATTTGGCATCTTGCACTTTTCATATCCATCCATAAATTTTTTTGTACATTCATCTTTTCATCCATAATAAGTCGGTCCTATACATGAATCGGGGAAATTATTAGACTTGGGTTTCATATGGGATCCTAGACATGGTTCAACACTTCAAAACACATCAAGAAAATCCAAAACATCTGAATAAACCATCAAAATCCACAAATGTTAGAAAACATCAAAATCCAAAAAAATAGAAAACATCAAAATCCAAAAAATAGAAAACATCAAAATACAAAAAATTAAAAAGTGTTGTTAAATAGAATTCTAGAAACAGAGTCTGTGTTAGTCCAAGTGGTCGAACTATGTTGCATCTACGACTTCATGTAGTTAAGGCTATCATCGATGAGCCCCCAAGGCATTAGGGTAGTCACTTAGGGTTTTTCATAACAAGGTACTCATCTGTCCTAATCATCCATCTCACAATAAACTATCCCTTGCTAAGGTTAACGTTTTGAGTAGATGCAAGCAGTTATCAAACAAGAGAACTAAGCTTATCCAAATCGTGAAACAACAAGCAAACTATACAATCAATCTTCAACTATAAATAGATAAATTTCTGAAACAAAGGTACCTATCAAAACATCAACATCAAACATCAAGCAACAAATAATCAACAATCCTTATCAGCTATCAAACAGTCTTATACAAGAGTGTTGCACTGTCAAAACCAGACTAAACATCTTATGTAGTAATGTCGCATTTCTAAAACTAGACTTTAGCTATCCAAGCTATCAATTATCTTATACATGCTATTATGCACTCAAAACCAAACTCAATTCATCATTGGTCTTCTATGAGGTGTACCATTCCTAAAACCAGACGTTATCATTATCCATAACCTAATCATCCAAACAATAATTGGAAAATGACCTAAATGGTTGTTGACTTTGTTGGTCCAATTTGTGTTATCTTTTTATCAATTTGTCTTTGGTCATGTCACTATACCCCTCAAGGATGTCCCAAGGAGGATTTAGAGGAGTGATGATGGACCATGACCTTTTTCTCTTTGATTGTTTTTTGTGGTTTTTCTTGGCAATATGACTGGGGCAACTAGGTTCCTTGTGTGTGATTGAATTTCCATTAGGAATAATCAAAACATCCTATGCAAGCCAAAGCTCAATCTAATGCTTTCTTGTGTTAGGATCAACATGCCTTTTGGTTACTTTCTCACATATTGTAACAAGGTTCTATGGTTACTAGTCTACGTCATGCCATTCCTTGTATGTAGTGTGTATGTTTTTTTGCAAGGGATAACATATCACACCTTGGTCTATGTCATACCTTGGTGTTTTTTGTCCATTGCCATAATAAGTTTTATGATGATAACTATGCAATCAAATAAGAGCTTGATCATTTATTAGCAAGATCTCAAGGTAGCAAGTCCCAATTCATCTATTTTATTCCTTTCATTTTGTTCCTCATCGTTCTTTTCTTTCGACACTAACATTCCCTCCATCCATCTCCTGTAGTCACCCTGATGGCATGTTGTGACACAAAAAAATAAATAAATGCATTAGTAGTACCATCTTTCATACACAATCATGTTAGCACATCATAGGTGTTATTACCATATATGTATTAGACTTGCCATATTGCATCAAAAAATACAAAAATACCCATAGCATTGCATCACACCGAACCATCATCCATATAAGCATCACATACAAACATGGGATATAAGCATATAAATATCTATTCATCCATCATAACATACATAAGCATAGGAAAATAATTAGGTGCATCCATCCATACATCATAAGCATGTATAAGCATAAACTATACATTAGATATCCATAACATCATATCATAATGTCCATAATCCACATCATATAAGAACATTGTATAAACATAAATTGCATAATCATAAGATTGTATCATAAATCCACCACATAGAAGCATGCACATAGGACCATACACATTATATAGTCACTGCCAAAATTCATGTATGTCACATATATATATCAAAAAGTTGTGTGTCACAATACAATATCATGATGTATCCCAAAAATGGAGCTCACGAGCTCAATCAAAATTATCAGTTTCTAAAAACATATGAAAATAGGCATAGCCTATACTGCCCTCATCTCTTGACCCTGATGGTCTATCCACCCTTTGCTATGATCCTGAGGGTCTATCATAGGGACCAAATCATCTTTGTGAGACTCCCCCACTGCTCTCAGTCTTGCGTGAATGTGTCATGCTCCTACTCTGACTCTGAAAACTGGGCTCTTTGGAAGTCTCTAGCATGACACACTTATATAGATCCTTGTAGTATTGAGCCTCTCTATTGGCTCAATACATAGTATCTGCGAATGTTGCGGCTAGCCCACTAATTTTAGAAACGAAGTCAATGCATATCTAATCAGCCCTCTATGCTTGCATCACTGCTTGATCCATCTTGGCTATTAGTGCCTGCACCTAACCTTGTAGAGCTAGAATTGTGCTACCTATGCCTATAATTCTTGCACTTGTGCTTGGAGTGCTTGTATCTATGCCTAGGGACCCTGCTCCACATCCTCAGCCTCCTCCTCCATCATTTCCATAATAACATCCCTAATTAGGACATCATCCAGACCATCCTCCATAGTCACGACATCCCTGGTAGCCTCCTATATGACAATATCTTCCTCTCCACCCACTCCTTCCTCCTCTACATCTACCTCAATCTCCACTTGCTACTGCTCTTGCTCTCCCTCCTCTCTAGTAGGTGGCATACATGGGGGAACCCTCTATGCTACTAGTGGGGGAACCTCTCCCATCTCTACCTTTTTCATCCCATCCTCTACCCCTATCTCCTCACCCACCGCCTCCATCTCCACCATCCCTATCTCTCCCAACTCCTCTCCCTTGGCCTCTACCCCATAGTCTACCTTGTTCCCCCCTACTCATCCTCTCCATTGGCATAGACTAATCCAAATCTATGAAGGGTGTGGGTCTATGTGTCACCCACCATGCATCGTACTCTAGGTTCATTCCTGCATTGGAAACATTGGCCGTTGCTCCCCACTGAATGGGTTGTAGTCCTACAATATTTTATAAAGCCACCTAAATGTTGATCATAGGTCCCCACTATGTGACCTCTCTAGCCAATCTGGTGTACTTTGCTACCCCCACTAACACTCCTTGTCACTCACTGAACTATCTCAATACCCTCTCTGGTAGGTGCCTCTCAACTATGTGTTGTGTCTCCATAGTCCATTTGATCAAATACTATGTATGTCTGTAGTAGGGTAGATGCTCAACATCCTCATCCCAACCTGCGTAGTACCTACAAGGATTCCAAGTAAACCCATCCATCAAGTCAATAGCATGCCTCCAATATCTGACATCTCCTACCCTGATCTGAGTAACTACTCCCCCATAAATATACACATATCGTAGTCATTGAGCCTAATATCTCTCAACTAGTGGCCTAAACATTGCAATGTGCTCCCACACCCATACCATGAGGAGTGTCATCCCACAAATGACACTATGTCCATCTCTATACGCTACGTCATGTAGCTTAAAATATACCATCACTAATAGGCAAGGTCCCCATGTGTATACTATGGCCTCCATCATCATGCCCTTGAGCATCTCCCCCCACACCACTAAAAATTGATGTTCACACCTATCTGGGAAAATCACTTCATTAATCACTAGAAATAATACCACTATGAGTCTCTCATATCTATCTGCTAGGGTGTCCCATCATATCTCAAAATCCTTGATGCCTATCTCTAGTAGGGAATCAGTCCCAAAGACCCATTGTATCATTGTTAATCCCCTCCCTATATCATATACCACTTTCTCTCCATGGATGGGAATCCACAAAATCCTCCAAACATTCTCTAACATCATGGTTGCCTCACTAGTCGGTAGGTGGAACAAACTCATCTCTAAGCGTGACCTCTCTGTCAATGTTGTCAGTAGACCCTGATTCGCCTACACCACGAGCATGAATGTGACATGATAGAGTCCCAATGTAGTCAAAGTGTCTTGCTCCTCTACAACTAGATGATCTCGAAGGAAAAAAGAGGTCAATCGACTCTCTTGCATGTATATTGGTGCTAGTCTCACCTGCATCCACCAATAAGTGCATCATGTTGATCACAATGCCTACATTAGCTTATTTGATTTATTTCATATTTAAAATTTTTTCAAAAAATTTCCTAAATTAGCCCATCAAACAAATGGATCGCACTATCATCCATGTGCATCATACATGTCAATTGCAGTCCCATTTTATAGTTGTGCCATTTTGTCATGCAGTTGGGTCACACCTTTTTAGTTGCACCATTCTAACCTTTAGTTGTGTCACACCATAATAGTTGCGGTGCAGAAAATGATTGCGAGTAGATTTCACACATGTCACACCTTTGTGTTGCCATACAATAGTTACATCCCACTATGATGCATTGTACCACTGTTGCAATGAACACAATAATAGCTGCGGTGCAAAAAATGCACTGCATTTGTTTTCCCTTCTTTGAGACCTAAAATCTATGCAAAATATAAAATCACAAAGCATGGTTTGGATACAGACCACCATGTCTGAGCCCTCCTCGCATCCATATGTTTGTACTTGATACCTGTGGTGTGCAAAGATTGGTACATGCAACATTTTGACAATAGCTTTGCAAAAAATCCTGTAGTGTAGAAAATTGTACTCCCTTCTTGGAGATGGTAAAATTTTGAACACTTAGTTTGGACCTATTTTAGTACCTTTGCATTCATGACCCTAATAGGTCCCTAAGACCCTTTTATTTAGGATCCCAAGGCTTATTTTAGTTGAAATCCTGACAAAATTAACAAATGCATTCAATTTTCTAATACCCCAACATTTTCTCACCCCAAAAACTTAGGGTGGGACTCATATGCCACCTTGGGCATATGAGTCCCCCTAGGTGGGACCCATATGCCACCTTGGGTGTATGAGTCCTGTGTGGCCCCTTTTTAGGGTTTGAGTGGGAAATTAAGGTTTCTAATTCAAAGTTTTGGCTAATGTCAGCATTTGGGATCTAATAAATGGTAAATTAGATGATATGTCTATAAAACTAAGGTTTCAAATCACTATTTCACTAAGTAATTCAAGAGAAATAAGTAATCCTAGAACTTTCAAGCAAGAGCCTTCAATAGAGATTTTCAAGTATTCAAGAATAAAGAGCAAATAAAGTTGAAGTCTTGGAGCAACATAATAGTGTTTTTGCAAGTCTTCAAGCTCACTTTCATTCAAGATCTAACATTATCAAGGTTGATGATGGTTTCTTATGGAGAATCATGATGGATTCTAGGCTAGGGAGATGCAACTAGCCTTTGAACCAAGCCTAATGACTTGTTTCCTAAGTGATTATGTCTTCCATTATCATTCTACTTTCTTCCTAAAAGAAGGCACATGCATTATTATGGCTTCTTAGGGTGATTAGACATCTCCCAAAGTGAGTCATCCTCTTTATGTTTCATTCATGCATCCTATTCTTGCACACTAGAGTAGGGTTTCATTGCACTTTATACCTCTTAATTGTAGATGCACTAAGATTAGGATTCTTACACACATTCAATTTCAAGATCTATTCTTTCTATCAAGGTTTAATTAACAAACTAGGGGTTTGACTGAGGCAAACCCCCCATAAGCAAATCGACACAATACTTTGTTTTGCAGGTTTTAGCAAGTTCAAATCTAGAAGCAAGATTTGGAAAATAGAGGAAGGAAGTGAGGAGATAGGAGAACATATTCAGATCTTGGCTTTTTTGAAAAATAAAAATGAGACTAAATTGCTCCTTGTGGCATATGAGTCTTGGTATAGCACTTTTAATAGATTTATGTGGATTCAAACTCATCATTGTGAAATTCTAGTTTCAGCCCAAAAACCCTAAACTAGACTAAATCACCTAGACTGGCGTATGAGTCCCAGTGTGCATCACAAGTCAACATTTCAAGATTTTAGATCTTGTTTCAAGCATCTTCAACTTTAAAGGTGCACCTTAGTTCATTCTCAGTTCATTCTTCTACTTTTGAGTTTTATTTCCTAGATTACACAGTTACATTTGCATATCATTTGCATCTTTCTTTCTAAGCCTTTGCTTAGTGGTGAACCCCCTTTAGTCTTTATTCACACCCTAGGAAACTATCCTAACCCTAGCCCATTCCTCAATCAAGTCAATTGGTTGAGGGATCTTGGTTTCCTTGAATGAAATAGAGCAAAATAGCGCCCCCCTTGTGTGTTCCATCTCCTAAAAGGTGGGCACACCCTCATCCACCCCCTATATTTTTCTTTGAATCCTAAACCAAATCTCCTAATCTCCTATAGAAAAAGTGTACAAATGACCTATTTTCACTCCCCTAGGGTATATTTATAACCTAATTTGACCTAATAGGGCCCCTACCCTCATAACTAGTCGCATTAGGTTTTTCCTTTGAACCCAAATATCAAGCCCTAGATCGACTTTTGAGCCTAGTTCTTTTATTGCCACTACTTTTGCACCTATCAAATTAACTTGTTGATAAATTTGCCATTTTTTTTGGATTTTTTTTAAAATTTGTCAATTTTCCCAAGGGGGCATCATCTTATCCTACATCCGTCAGGGCACACTAAGGCAAGTTTAGGCTGATTTTCATGATTAGTCTTTGACACAATGCTTGAAATCACATTATGTCAAAGAGGGGAAAAATGTTGACATTGAAAAAATGTCCCAAGCCTGCAAGCAACATTTTATCATTAGTTCACCTTCTTCCTAGCATAATTAAATAATTTTAATTATTTAATTATTTTTCCTAAGGTCATGTTCCTTAATTAATTAAATAATTCTTAATTATTTAATTAATTCAGTTTATCATTATTCCTCCTTGATTAATTTAAATAAATATCAATTTTATTTAAATTACATCATTAATTATCCTTTTTCCCTTTGTAATTAAACAAATTATTATTTATTTAATTATTCATTAGCTTTTTCCCTCCATAATTAAATAAATCATATTTATTTAATTATTTTATCATTTTCATCTCCTTTATAATTAAATAATTGTTTTACTATCTAATTATTCCTTGTTTTTATCCACTCTCTATTAAATAATTATTTTAATTATTTAATATTTAGCAGCCCACCTCTTCTTCTATAGTTAAATATTAATTTTTATTATTTAATTATTCATCTCACTATTCCCTAAATTAAATAATGCTTTTATTATTTAATTTACCTTTTCCTAGCTAAGCACTAAATCTCAACTAAATTCTCGAGTTTTGGTCCATCCTTATCTCATTTCTTCTCAATTAATCTCATCCATTGATCATCATGCATCATCTCTCAATCCTAGCCATTCATTTGAATTGGGATTTCTATAAAAGCAAGCCATCACCTTCATTTCAACCTTACAACCACAATCTTTGAAGTTTTGCTATCTTGAGATCAAGCTATCAATCATCAATATCAAGCTTAGTGAGTACATTGCATACTACAAATTTGAGAAAAAACAAAGAAAAACGAAGAAGAGCAATGGAGATGAATCAACTATGGCATAAAGATTGAGTATTGTTGCTTTATTATTTGGATTTCTATTATCATTTGTGCTTCATTGTTGGATTAGGGTCATTATTGCTTGAATTAGGTAGTGTGTGGTTGTTATTATTGATTCACGCTTATTTCCCTGAATTGAACCCAATCTATAGTTGATATTTGTACTTATTCTCATATACATGTTTAGGTCCTTAGTTTTACCCTTTTCTCATCCTTGAAGCTTAAATTTATTGCCGTGAAAGTGCTATTGATCACTTACACTCACATAAATGACCCCTCTACTTTCAAAACTCAAATTCTAATTTGGGGTTGATTTGACATATATTCTTATTACCATTGTGTGTTGACTCAAATTGAGAAACCTTTTGTATGTGACTCTTAGTATTGTATTTCAAGGTATAATCATAAATCATTAGATTGTCTAATTGTCTCATGTCATATTTGATCATTGTATCATAGATCTACTATTACTACTTATAGACATTATTAGGGGCATTTATCAAATTATCTACATTGCACAATCATCTAGGGAATCTTGCATGTTTGAGAGGATTATTATTTACCTTTTATCTAGTTTTTGACTCATTATTCTTACATCGTTTGACACAGGGGAAGAAATTATTCCTACTTTGTGCAAACCAAAAAGCATAAGAACCGATTTTTATGTAGGAGTGGATTAAGAACATCAAGGAAAACCAAAATTAATATTTTTATAATCAAGAAAGATCAAATCCAAAGACACAAATCTAATCTGTGTCAAGTCAAATCCACACTTGTAAGATCAAAACTATGGTTGCAAAAGTGATTTAGAGCAACAAGTAGACCATTCACTAATTCTAAAGCATTTTATAAGCATTAGCAATAATTTTATTATTGGGGAATCAACATTTAATATATTTCATAATTTTCTAGCTACTTTATTTATTTTTTGAAGCATTTTTGGTGTATTTACATTTATTACATTTTATGCAACTGTTTAATCTAGGGTAGATTTTTTTTTAGACTATATCAATTAGAATCAGGTAGCTGCCCCCCTATAAATTGTAGTGCGCCCAGTAAAAAAATTTCATGTGACCGGTGATGGCTGCACAACACACTCTCTGGTGCCATGAGGATGGTGGGGAGACTAGACCTCGCAACCTCTTACCTACAACAAGATGCTTTAGCCAATCAAGCTAGACCCATCACCACAATCTAGAGTAGATTTTTAATGCTTATGTTGTTTATTTATTTTCTATTGATATATGTAAAATAATTTTTTATTCTCTCTCTTACATTAGGAGAGATTTATTTAATTTTCATTTTTATTTTGGTGAACCCATCCCCTCCTACATTTCCTTAGTGTTTTCCATATTTAGAGTTTTACTTCTAATATTATAAATCTAATAGTGATTTGTTTTGTTTTATCTTTTTGTACCTCTCTTTGTCATACCACTTTAATAAATGTTTGTACCTTAAGCTATTGAAACCCTAATTTTACTTTACAAAGAAGTGCTTATCTAAACCCTAATATGGCTAACCACTCTAATATTAATAAGATATTTTCTAATAATGCTCATACTAAAAATGATATTAAGGATCATGAAAACTCATACAATTATTATCACAATGATTGTGTAGCTAAGCAAGACCTCCCCCTTACATGGGAATTAATTTTCAGTGCACTTACATGTTAAATATCTTGAGTTTTAGCTACTACTTTACATCATGCATTTATCGGGTGCTAATTTTAGCATAGACATTCTTCATAGTATTATCACTCTTATGGTTTCTTATAATGGTGTGTCCTCTTTTCCATTACAACACCCATCATCAAGTCTTCTAATCCTTCTTCCTATCATGTTATAATTACCACATCCATGGCCTCTAACACACATTTTGTCACTCTTAGTGTGGCTGCTTCCTCTTCCATTCTTACCTCTAACATCACCACCACCTTTCCCTCCATTCATGTTCCACACATCCCTCATCCTTTCATATCTACTAATATCCTTGTACTTAGTAGTGTTAATCCATACACATACATTTTCTATACCCTCCTCTTCGTCTTATGATGACCTTACCTTATAATGTATGGATTTTCCTTCCATTATCATGTCATTACCATTTATCACTCACCATATTTAAAATTCCTCCATTATTTTCCATGCTCATTTCACCACTAATATTCCCACCTCTACCTTGGATACACTATTGGAGGAATATAGTCAACTTAAGAAGAAAGTGTATGAGTGCCAACTAACCATGACTTTATAATATATTATCCTTCACATTGACACCTCTCACATTTATAGTTGTTACATCTCTATTACTCATGGACTTTGTAGCAAACATATTTGAATGATATCATGGAAAGGAGATTGTAATGTCCATCTATAAGATTTTAATGTTGTATGCCTATATTTCACATATGAAGATAATTTTTTAGCTAAAATATTTTCATAAACCTTAAGGGACTACTCAATTTGATAGTTACAATATTTTTCTCATGTAGTTTTATCTACTCTTTTTATGATTTGACCACTATTACAACACTCCATGTTAATATGAGCTTAAAAATAACTATTATTGATTTGATCAAATGTACACAAGGACACAATGAGCCTTTTAATGACTATATCATTAAATTCTAATATTTATGTGGTAAGATGAAGCATCAATTAGAAGCTAATGAGTTATAATATATATTTTTTGAGGGAATCCTTCCTCATATTAGAGATAGTGTTTAGTTGAATAGTATTTCTTCCCTTATGTATTTGTGCACACATTTATAAAAGGATAAAATTAAACTAACAATATCTGATGGTTTGAGGTGTGGTGCCTACTGTACCTATTCCCTATCTTCATACCATTTGAAAATTTAAAACAATAATACCTTTAAAAATTGAGTAACAAGAATGAATCTAAACCTAGTGCCAACCAAATGGCTATTACTTCTAATACTATCTCAAACCTCAAGGACCTATAAATTTTACAAAGCTTAGTGGACCATTGGAAAATATGCTTCAATTTTTTCTTACTAATAACTTGATCACTCTTGATTTCATTTGTCCATTTGACCAGGATATAGAGGATTACCTAAGTATCATCATGCCAATCCTTTTTATAAATTCCAAAGAGTTTTAATGGATAATTCACTCAAATTTTCATGGCACTAAAACATAAAATCCAAGACCTCATTGACAATAATGTTATACATGTTGATGGTGTGAATGATAGTGGTAATCATTTAGTCAATACACCTAGCCAATTTTTTAAAATGTATACTAATCCTTTTCTAGCCCATGTACAAACTAAAAATATTGAATATCAACAAGTGCCCAAGCATCTTATGACACATAAACTTATGACTAGAGATCTTTTGGATATTGAGCATATTGGTACCTCTTCTTGCACTCCTATGAAACATTTATGGGCATGACATATAATATTAAATCCTCCTCATGTTCCTCCATTTATTTACTTAAATGAGGAGGAGAAACTTTATGAAAATTATTAAAGTCTACTTTATGTTTGATGTGTCTTACATGGCCATTAATTTGAAAGTATCCTTATTAATCTAGGTAATGAATACAACATATGTATGGAATATTTTTTAAATGATTGAATTCTAACACAATATATTATTCACATTTGGGTGTAGGATTGAAAAATACTAATGATGTCCATATAAACACTTTGGGAAGTAGTATCTTGCCTCTCCAAGTAGGCCTTCAGAAATAAAATATATTGTTTCATCTCATTTCTTCAATAGATAGATTCACTATCACTTGAATGACTTTGGTTAGAGCAACTAAAGGTGGTTCCTTCTATAGTACATTGATATTTGAAATATAGAATTGTGAAAGTTAAGAGGTATGAATGCTTACTTATTTCTAAGTCAAGTAACTTCACATAATAATTATATTAGCACTCTTAAAATAACCTTTTCTATGATCACAAGGATTAGGAACATAGAATTGAAGAAAGATATAAAGTTTGAAATTGAAAGGAAAAATAAGGAACTAATGAAGCCCTCTTCATTACTTCCTCAGGAACATCAAGACCAAAATCCAACTTAGAATAATTTTCCTCCACCAAAAGTTAAGTAAGAGAAATATTATTCCACTCCTTATACCTTCATATGTACTAGAGCAAGGAATGCTCCATACTTATCATGAGAATCCACAAAAAATGTCTAATCTGATGATATTGGTACTGCAGACCCTTTAAAGGTTCCACATTCAAATGGGTTTTCAAATGAAAATCAAACTATTTTAAAAACACAAGTGGGGCCCACTCTATAAGTACAATAGTAATGGATTACAAAAGGTCAATATATTATTATGCATATATCAAGTACATTTACAAAGAGAGAAACATTCTATCATGATGAAATTCAAATAATTTAAGGTGGTTACAAACCACATAATTAAGATATGGATGATCTATTTGTTGATGATCCATCTAATATTGCTAGATGATATTTTTTCTACCATGCTTTGTATACACATTTATATATATTTTACATTATTTTGATGGTGTTTCCACTTGGGGAGAATACATTTATATCATTATCCAATATTTTACTATATTTAATTTTCTAATTCTTTATTTTCCATATAACTCCAATGATTATGATTTTTTATCACATGATTTAATAACATGATATTTTCTCTGATGATTGGATAGAAGGTTTTCCATGGCTACTAATCTCACATATTATGATTCTTATGTTCCATGATGCTTATTATTTTTCTAACAAGATTATCATGATGACATCTAACACTCCTTTGTGACTATAGATTGATCCAAGATTACTATTCTTCACTTCTAGAAGCTTCTATACCAATCCATGTTTAAAATTTCCAATAATTCACATGAATATCATTAGCTTTTTGATCACATATAAATAATATTAGTCCCATTTTTTCCATGATTATAGAATTATCTATAAATCATATACTTATATTCTATCAAGTTTACAATATTCCAATTTTCTTTTGTTATATTTATCATGCTTATATCTTATGCTCACATGATTACGGGATTTATGATTTTTATGATGATATCTCACCATTTCCTTGATTTTGTAGGATGCCCATATCTATAACACTTCATGAATTTTACCTCTTTCCCTACTAGGGTATCCTTGGGACATATTATTGCATAGCATTAAGGGTTATTTTATGAGTATAGCTTACTAAATTTTAGGGTTATTTTCAATAATAAATAACATTTATTATATTTTTATTGTTACTTATATATTAACTATTAGATGCACAAGACAACTAAGAGGGGGGTGAATCAATTGTACATTAAAACAGTCAATCCCTCATTAACTTTCAAACCCTTATCAACATTTAAACCCTCATTAAGCATTAGCAAAATGTAAACATATGAAACAACAATGCAAACACAACCAAACACAATAGAACACCATATTTACATGGAAAAACCTAAGCAAGGAAAAACCATGGTGAGGATTAGCTCACATATATATGAATAGAAACATTGAATACAATTAGGCTCACTGCCTAGAAAAGAAGAAAGGTGAACTGACCAAAGGACTCTCTGTTCAAAAGAAATAAGATAGAAGAAATTGTTACAAAGAGATTCAATATCTCAAAGCAACAATAAGATCCACCATGGCAACTTTATGCCATCCACAACCTTTGGATCACTACCTCCAGTAACTTCAAGCACACTGAAATGTAGAAACCTTCTGCTCACTACATCTAGAGTCATAGGCATTAAGCTCACACTCAAATCACCACACTTGATCACATTCACATCTCACACTTGCCACACATGCCACTACATCTCCAATAATTCACCTTGAATTTATATCATTTGTGACCTAAACAACTCCTTAAGGTTGGCCTCAATGAAACGTATGTACCTCAAACGTGCAACACCAAGTATGTTGACACCTAACACTTTTGCGGTGGAAAGAAGTGAAGGCAAACCATGCCAAGGGTGAAATAGGACCCAAATCTACATTGACTCACTTCTCCACACTTCTGTTGAACACCCAAAATATTGAGAGGGGGCTGAATTAGTATTCTATTATACCATTCAAACATTATCCATCTAATTATCAAAGTATATTCAACTGTTATAAGGAAAGAAAGCGTGAAATATCCAAAAGATCATAGAACATATGAACATTAGGATTTTTACGTGGAAAAACCAAAATGGGAAAAACCATGATGAGGGTTAGCTCACAATATATTATAACCGATTATAATATATTACAAAAGTGATCACTGTAGGTAAAATCACTGTCCAAGTGGGATCATTGTCCATAGAGGAAAAGATAGAAGAAAGAGGGGTGGCTCACAACACATTTTTAACTATTACAAATTACATCTACAATATGTAGGATTACAACTCTAATGAAGTATAGTATCAATATTTGTATTGATCTAGATCAATGCTATGATTTCTCTGCATTCACACACTTTACAACTCAATTCACACAACTTTGATCAAATTCACATCAACCTCATGTAGGTCACATCCAATACTTTTTATCACCCCTAAAAAATGAAATAACTTCTTCATATATACCCCCATTAAGTGTAACATCAATTAGGTCAGCCTAATTGGATGTAACAAACAAAATTCAATTTGTCGGCGCCAAAACATTTCAACCAAACTTCATGCCACAATTTAAAATTCAAATATCCTTAAGATAGGTCAAGATGGAGCTAAAATAGATCCCATATAAAAGTGCAACACATATCAACCTTTTGCATACTCATTAAATGTGTTAGGTCGGCACATCATAGGACCTAAACCAAAACCCTTCAAATGTTCATCCAATTCACAAAATATGGACCTCAAAAGACAATACCATTTGGAATTCATGCTCAACTGATATCTAATAGCTTATCTTCAACACCACAACATCAAAGACTCATCCGCAAAGGAGTGCAAAATCTCCCACACTGACACACTATACAAGAAATGATTGTGAAATGCCAGATCGGACCCTGTCATTCATATCTCACAAAATAATTTTCCAAATAGGATGAATTATTGGATTTAGATTCCTCTAACAAACACAAAAATTAGGTTAGAAGCACAAAGAAAAATCTTCCTTTGCAGAGTGGTGTGGACCCAAAAACTAATACATTGTAACTCTAAACTGGAAATTCTAACACCTAGTTAGATTTCCACACTACTAAACTTTCTAGACCAAATCTCCTTGCACAAATGACTTCTTCAACACCTTAGAATCATGTCAATATTAATCAAATTAATCCAAAAAAATGTTGACATCAATGACAACACTATCTTATATTTCTACGTACATTGTCCATGTTCATGTTGCTAACTAGCATCATCAATGACAATCTCCAATAATCTCCCCATTTGTCATTGATGGCAACATGCTAAAAACTCCAAACATGCTCTCCAATATTCTCCCCCCTTTGACATCAAGGGAAAAGGGCACCTATATACATTGTTCTAATCCATTATTAGAACTCCCCTTAAATGATGTATCCATATATACATAGTTGTGAAAGGATTTTACTCCACCTAAGTCATGTACCAGAGCAAAAATATACCGAAATACAACTCTATATGTTTGATGTATAAATAATTTGAGTAGAAAAATGCATAAAAATATGAAAGATGAGTCAACCGGGGTGGTTGACACTTGTAACCTCTTCACCTTATCTTCCCAGGCTGGCCCACCATCTTCCCATTCTTGCTTGGCCTCTACAAGAAGCCTGATCTAGGTTTCAAACTCCAACAATAGTTCTTCTCCTTGTTCCAGTGAAGAAAGTACCAGATTCATCCCTTTTACCTTTTTTGAACTGAGAAGTGCCTTAGAAGCTAGTAGTAATTCAAGATTGAATAGATCCCTTACATCACAAAAGTGTAGTATGATGTTGTATAGGAGTGAATTTGCACCCCATGTGTAAATTCTCCTTTTTTCCCTCTCCACTTTAGAAAACCAAGTTCGAAGGCTTAATTCCACCTAAGCCGACTTATTACATCCCACTTGGCGCCTATTTTGAGTGTTGATGGAGGCATTTCTATCGAGGATGCCTGCACGGCATGCAGACGTCCATGCAGTGTGCTTACGTCCCTGGAAGATTCCTACAGCTGAACCTACAAAGGCATTACACGTCAAGTTGTAATGCTACCTTCGGCCGACCGACCTAAATATGGTCATTTCTTTCATTCCTTCTTCAAATTCACTCCTTGAACAAGCATTCCAACCTTCTAATCATTCAATCCATCTTCTTCAAAACTTTAAGCACTCATTCTATCACTTCACAAGCTCACTTTCACTCACTCCAAGCATACAAGCTCTTCATTACAACAAACACAACACTCTTTCACTTTGGTAGAACAAGTTGGGAACAAAACACCATTGCAGCAGAGGCTCGAGTACTCTCATTTTCTCCCCCAAGCATCCTTGAGTGCTCTTGGTGGAGGTGGTAAGCTTCCCTTTCTTTCCTTCTATCACTTGGTTGAGTTAGCACTTTATTGTTTTGCAATGCTTTTGTGCTCTTTACTACATTATTATCTCTATCTTGTTTCTTTGGCTATTTGTGGAGGTGGAAACACCTAAACGGGGGTTTGACTAAGGCAGGCCCCTATACAACCACCCAACATTTTCCTCTCCTTTGTGTGTGTAGGTGAATGTGCTTTCGAGGAGCTAGCTGGCGATTGAGTTTCTTTGTGAGATCCTTCTTGCCACCTTTACTCTTGCATTCTTGCTTTATCACATTAGGGAGTACTTGGTTTATTTAGTTACATTATTTTGGCCCTTTAGTGGTAGTTAGCTAGGCCGTTAATCATTTTCTTAGGTTTGACCTTGTCTCTGATGTTGTTTGGTCGTGCAGACGCCAACAGACTTTAGAGACACCAGCGCGCCACGCTATCGTCCAAGGACCACACTTTTGTCCTTGGACAAAGAGATTTTTGAGACATAGTGTTGAACCTGAAGACTGGCTCACCTAGCCCCATTTTGTATTTTGGGTTTGTAGAGTGGTTGAAGGACCTCATAGTCCTCACCATTCTCATCCTGCATATCCTAACATCCTTTTTAGCTAAGGTAAGTTAGGGTAGCCTTCCGCATCTTGGCCCTCCATGACTTGGGGCCTTGCACATGGTGGTCCCCCTACCTTACATTTTGGTGAACCTAACGTGAACCATTTTGGTTCTATTTTTGCGATATTGACATTTCCTTTCCTCATACTCTAGGAGTGTTGTAGGTGTGAGTGTTGTAAGGCTATTGCCTTGCAACCCAACCTGTGACCCCTAGTTCGTGTAGTTGGAAGGTTCCAAAGGTATTGCATAACAAAACCTTAGTTGGGTCACTATCTTGTCCTTGTGCCTTTAGGGACTCTGTGAAAGCATTATCTAGAGTGCGTGATGGCCCCCTTCTTGCATCAACCTATCCCCTCTGTGCAGCCTGTGGACAATGGTACTAGCATAATCTTTACTTCACAAGACTTGCCGATGGGTTTTAACAAAGAACCATCTCCTCTTTATATCCCCATGTAGATCAATGAAAACATCATATCAGGTGTTCTCATTGATCCAACATCACAAGTAAACATAATAACTAAGGAGATTATGCTAATCAAATTTTTACATAAAGATGGGTATGATGCACCTGTGAGTACTATTCTTACACATGACAGGCTTTCTGTGCCCCCTTTAGGTAGTATCGTCCTGTCGGTTCTGGTGGGACCTAAATCTGTGAACTTCTTGTTTGACATCATCCATGGATCTGAGCTCTTTAGGGTGAAATTGGGTATCCCTTGGTTGGTGGCAATGAACACAATACCCTCTGTCATGCATAAATGTCTAAAATTTATCCACAGGGGATCCATACATGTAATTCACGACACCGGTTGCTCATGGTAGCTACTCCTTGGACTACTCTTGGCCTAAACCCATTGGTCCTCTCCCACCTAGGATGGACCTTTTGCACCAGACGTATCAAAACTATAAGAAAGGGTGTCTAAGGCCAAAAGTTAGATACCCTCCCTCGCCTTATGCTATTTCACATAGGGCTTGCTTAAAGGCTGACAATGATGCTGCTAAGGCTTGAAAGAAGAAAGAAGAGAAGCGATCTCATGATCCTCCTTCTTCCTCTTTCACTAGTCATTCTGATGCTTCTCGCTCTATTGCGGTACCATCAGATTCTACTCCTCGTCTACAAGAGAATCCTATGGTGCCCACTTGGCAAAAGCCTAAGCATCCCACATTCGAGCTTCATATTCTGCCGATGGAGCCTAGACCCATTCAATATTATAGGAAGAGGGTCCCCCGAGGAGAGTCTTCTTTGTCTCGACCTCTGTGGACTCCTACCACTCCTACTCCCAAGGTAGTGAATGGGGAGAGGCCCGCCATCGAGGCTCTTGAGCCGACTCCTCCTGCTGTCTCGCAACCTATTTCTCCTGCTCCCATTCATGAATTTGTTCCTCTGTCAAAAAATGGCCATAGTGGATGTTCCTATGGTTGAGCAGGAGCCTTTTTCTCCTTCATAGATTCTAGCCTCCAACTCCAAGAGCTGAAGAAATGGCCTTGCGTGTTAACACAAGTGTCGAGGAAAATCCCTCTTAGCTGAGAAGGCTGCCTCACAAAGAAGGGAGGAAGAGATGACCGCCCCTGCTTCAAGGCCTCTTGTAGTGTCGCCCTTTTCCCTCCCTTCTACTTCTTTCCAATTCGGTTATGTGATGTTTCCAACTTCCGCTACGAGTGCAAACATGCCTAACCCTAAGGGGGTACAAGTGTTCATCACTCCTTCAGTGAAGCTTCCTTTGTTGATGTTCGTTTTGGATATCCAACCTTTTCTGAAGCCCATGGATATGATTAATACCTTGGTTATATCCACTGCAGTCCTTTCCTACTCATCTACACCTCTAGCTTTTTCTATGGGGAGTTCATCTCTGTTGGCGAAGAAAGAGGTGGAGAGTGGTCCTTCTAGCAACAAAGGGCATAAGAGGAGCCCACCTTCTCCACAAGGTGGTTCTATGTTGACTTGTTCTATCCTAGTGACGAAACCAATCCTAGCTTCCCCTGAGTTTGTCACTACTTGTGAGTCACTCAGTGAGCCTAGCAGTGAATCTCAGGCTCAGCCTACCCCATCTGCTGAAGTTAGACATGACACTCTTGTGGGGTGCATGTTTAACTCTATGGATGAAGTTTCGGCCTTGTTAGCGATCTTTGCAAAATCATTGACCTTAACTCCACAAGAGCTCGGTGGAGAGGACCTCAAGGGGCCCTCTTCCTTGGCCCTTATTGTGAGAGGACTGGACACACCTCCTCTTAACATTCCACCACTGCAGGCTTTTCCTCCTTCCCCCTACAATGATCTAGAGTGGGAAGCAAATGACCTCTTGGCTGATCAATGTTAGGTAGAGACCTCTTCTTGATCTTGTGTGTGTTTTTTGTGATGTGTAACCCCGTGATCATGCTATGTGTGCCTGGATGACCCTCATCACCCCTATTGGTGCTTGGATACATGCATGAATTTTGTGTCGTAAACCTTCTTCTATTTGTATCATCATTCTTCCATGTTTGTGCTTGATTTTTGATAAATTGGGGATGATGCAAAGTGTTGAGGGCATTTAGGCTTCCCTTCCATGTTGGCCCAATTTTTTATTTTTACTTTGTCTTCTCGTGCATTCTTCACATGGCCTGATATAGTAGGGGGTTGATGACATTTCATTTATATACTATTACTATACATATCTATATATATTTATGAGTAGTTCTGACCCTAAAATATCAGGCTACCCTATGCCCTTTGTTTGTGTTTTTCTCTTTTGATTTCTCTTTATCTTTCTATCTCCTTTGCTTGAGTTGTCCCTCTCATGTGTGACAATGATAATTCTTCAATGTTTTGATTTTCAAAAAATGCATTCGTTGCCAATGGATCTTTTCTCGAAAATCCTAATAAACTTTTCTTTAGAATCGTATTCTCAACTCAAAACCCTAACGAAACATGTTTCCTTCATCATGGGTTTGTAAAGAAAGGAATTCTCTAAAGCGGGAATAGTAATAACCTTCCCCTCATGTGGGGGCATAGTCTTCCTTTTGAATTCTTTGATGAAGTGAACATCTTTCAAAAGGATTCCTTGATGAATGATCAATTAGAGAGAGAGAACATCTACTTCCAAACTACGTGTCCCTTGAGTGGACCCCCTTTTTCATGACAGGTTCCTGAGGGATCCCCTTTGAAATTTATTATCTCAAACAAATCCTATCACGTCTAGCTTGGGGGAAACCCAACTAGACCTATTTCTTTTTCTTCGTGTCTAGATTGGGGGTAGCCTAACTAGACATCGCCTTTCAAACAATGTGTCCCTTGAGTGGACCCCCTTTCCTTTTGAAGGGTTCCAGAGGGACCCCTTTTAAATACTTCCAAATGATTGACAGTCTACGCAACTATCCGCTTACTCGCCCACGTGGCCACTTCTTGACTCTATGGAGTCCATTTTCTCAGGTTTCCTCCATGCAAGAGATCTTGGGGGATACCTCCTTGTAGGACTGAGAGCCTGTAGGGCACTTTCTCGGGTTTCCTCCATGTGAGAGATCTTGGAGGTTACCTTCCCTATAGGACTAAGAGCCTATAGGGTGCTTCCATGGGTGTTCTTCATGCTTGAGTTCATGGAGAATACCTTCCCTATGGGACTGAGAGCATATAGGGAACTTCCTTGGGTGTTCTTCATACTTGGGTTGATGGAGAATACCTTCCCTATGGGACTGAGATCCTATAGGGCACTTCCTTGGGTGTTCTTCATGCTTTAGTTTGTGGAGAATACCTTCCCTCTGGGACTGAGAGCCTGTAGGGTGCTTCCTTGGGTACTCTTCATGCTTGAGTTCATGGAGAATACCCTCCCTATAGGATTGAGAGCTTGTAGGGTGCTTCCTTTGGGTCTCCTCCATGCTAGAGTTTTTGGGGGACACCTTCCTTATAGGACCGAGAACCTGTAAGGCGCTTTCTTTCTTCAACTTCATAGTTCTGAGAAGCTATGAAGTCCTTTGCTTGCCCTACACTTTCAGGTACACTAGACTGAGCTTTGCTTCCTCGATGGTTCAGGTATACATTTCTAACCTTACACTCTCCTTGATCTACTTTACCAAGCACTCATCAGTATTCATGCTCACTAAAGTAGGTGTAAAATGTATAGGAGTGAATTTTCACCCCATGTGTAAATTCCCCTCTTTTCCCTCTCCACTTTAGAAAATCAAGTTTGAAGGCTTAATTCCACCTAAGCCCACTACTTGCATCCCACTTGGCACCTATTTTGAGCGTCGATGGAGGAATTTTTGTCAGGGACACTCGCATGACACACAGACATCCACGCAGCTTGCTTACGTCCCTAGCAGATTCCTATGACTGAACCTATAGAGGCATTACACTGCTCATTAGGAGTCAAGTTGTAATGCCCCCTTCAACTGACTAACCTAAATATGGCCGTTTCTTTAATTCCTTCTTCAAATTCACCCCTTGAACAAGCATTCCAACCTTCTAAGCATTCAATCCAACTTCTTCACAACTTCAAGCACTCATTCTATCACTTCACAAGCTCACTTTCATTCATTCCAAGCATACAAACTCTTCATTGCAGCAAACACAACACTCCATCACTTTGGTAGAACAAGTTGGGAATGAAACACCATTGCAACAGAGGCTCGAGTACTCTCATTTTCTCCCCCAAGCAACCTTGAGCACTCTTGGTGGAGGTGGTAAGCTTCACTTTCTTTCCTTCTATCACTTGGTTGAGTTAGCACTTTATTGTTTTGTAGTGCTTGTGCTCTTTACTACATTATTCTCTTTATCTTGTTTATTTGGTTGTCTATGGAGGTGGAAACACCTAAATGGGGGTCTGACTAAGGCAGGCCCCTATACAACCACCCAACATTTTCCTCTCCTTTGTGTGTGTAGGTGAACATTCTTTCGAGGAGCTAGCTGGTCAATGAGTTTCTTTGTGAGATCCTTCTTGCCACCTTTACTCTTGCATTCTTGCTTTATCACATTAGGGATTACTTGGTTTATTTAGTTACATTATTTTGGCCCTTTAGTGGTAGTTAGCTGAGCTGTTAGTCATTTTCTTAGGTTTGACCTTGTCTCTATTATTGTTTGGCTGTACAGATGCCAACACACTTTAGAGATGCTAGTGAGCCATGTTGTCGTCCAAGGACTACATTTTCATCCTTAGAAAGAGAGATTTCTAAGGCATAGTGTTGAACCTGAAAACTGGCTTACCCAACCCCATTTTGCACTTTGGATCTTTAGAGTGGTTGAAGGACCTCATAGTCCTCACCATTCTCATCCTGCATATCCTAACATTCCGTTTAGCTGAGGTAAGTTAGGGAAGCCTTCCGCATCTTTCCCCTCCGTGACCTGGGGCCTTGCATGTGGTGGTCCCCTACCTTATAGATGTGTTCTTTTTGTGCTTGTAGTTGGAAAAAATCCTTATGAAGATCTTCAATTTTACTTCTTGTGACACTGGTGAGGTCAACAGTTGGGTCATAAGCACTGGAAGTGGCATTAATCTGTGACTCAATAGAATCCATCTCCTTCATTATGTGTTGTGTGGCTTCGAGCCACTTCATGCCACATTGGAGTAGTGCCTTTGGCTCATCTACACTACTTTCAACATCTTTCAATAATTCAAAAAATTTCTTGTGTGTAGTAGCACATTTTTCTATCATCTCCATTATTTTCTTATCACTCAATCTCTTTTCCACTTCCTTCTCTTCTTCTTCCTTGAGTCTAGATGCATAAGATTTGAATTAATCAATTAAAAGCTTAAAATTTTCAATATCAGAGAGTGTGGTATCCACATGTGATCCGAGTATGATCTCTTGAAATGCTTTGACTACCTCATCCATTAGTTCTCTGTTCTTTTAATGGGTTTCAATTATCTCCTTTCTCACATATGTATGGAACAAGTCTCCTAGTTGTAGCTTGTGAATAAGATACATTTTGTTCAAATCAACATTACCTTGACTAATTGGCAACTGCAACAACTAAGAGGACACAATGGATTGGAAACTAGGCTAAACACTTAATAAATTTCTTAGA
>VDFB02000020.1:57737845-57827286 GCA_007258455.2 Sequoia sempervirens | reverse complement strand
TTGTGGGAACTATGAAAACCTACCATAGGAGAGGCTCTAGGAACAACCGTGAGAACAATGGCGGTGGGGATGACCTTATGGATAATCCCCTAAGGGAAGAGCTTAGAATTTTTATGGAAAATAATGAAAAGAAAACCCAAGCCTTATTAGAGCAAAATGAAAAAAACAGCCAAGCCTTGCTTCAAGCCCTACAAAATCTGAGTAGTTGCAATAATAGAGAAGCAAACTCTAACCATTCCGAAAATAATCAGTTCACCCCTTCACGAGACTTGAGCTCTAGACCCACCCGACCTCCTTTCCTGCAGAATGAAGAAAATCATAACCTTAAACCCCCCTTTGAGGACGTGGATGAAATTGTGGAAGCCTACTATAGATTAGAACCTGAAAAAAGGGAGCTAGTATCTTTTAAAGACTATTGTGAAGCCAAACAAAGAACTATTCCAAGGAAGGTGGAGAGGAACTCAATGGATAATGAACTTAAGAGTAGAGTAAGCAAATTGACTCTCCCCAACTTTAACGGTGAAGACAAGACCACTGCCCGATCATGGGTTCAGAAATTAGATACTTATCTTTCCCTTAGCCCGATGACGGAATCAAATGCAATAAAATTTGCCGTGTTGCACCTAACTGGAATGGCCCATGATTGGTGGCATCATGGACTCATAACCCAAGGACATCAGCAAATTAAAACCTATGATGAATTTACTCAAAAGCTTATAAAAAGATTTGATCAAAAACACCCGGAATGGTATTTTCGGGAACTCACTCAACTTAGACAACAAGGCACTATAGAAAATTATGCCAATGAATTCCAAAAACTAGCAGTCATGATTCCCGAAATCTCCCAGGAAAGACTCACATATTTGTTCGTTGAGGGGTTAAAGGGAACGGTTAAAAGCATGGTAAGTGTTTTTGAACCCTCGCGCCTTGAGGAAGCTATACAAAAGGCAATGAAATATGAAGACAATTGGCCAAGGGACCAGCACAAGAAGTTCACATCATCTTCTAAACCTAATCATAAAGAAGAAAATAATAGGAAGGAGGGAGGGTCTAGAACCTGTCAATGGTGCAAGGAAAAAAGGGACAGGGACCATTGGTGTAGGAAGATGGATGAGCTGAAAAGAAATGGGCAATGCTTTAAATGCCAAGGGAAATGGGCACAAGGTCACAGATGTGAGGGCAAGGCCCACCAACTCGAGGTATATTCAAGAGATGAGTATCCCTACAAAAAAGCTAGAATGGAGGAAAAGAGTCAAGCTATGTTAGCCACCATTTCCCAAGCCTCTAAACATAGCCCATTCCGCATCAAAAGTACAATCTTGGAACAAAGAGTTATTACCTTAATTGATAGTGGGGCTTCACATAACTTCATTGATCAAAGAATAGTAAACCAGAGGAAGCTAAGTACCCAGACTTTCGAAGGATTCGAGGCAGCAACAGCTATAGGTGCTAGGGTGCAATGCACTACAATAGTGCCCCAATTGAAGGTTTACCTAGGAGATCACCTCATTATAGAAGACTTCTATGTTGTTCCCCTAGATGCTGACATTATTTTAGGGACTCCATGGATTTACTCCTTAGGATGTTTTATGTTTGATCTTCCAAAACAAACCATACGTTTCAAACACCAAGGGAAAGAAGTTACACTAAAAGGGTTACCAGACGGATCCCCAAAGGTAGTTTCTTGTAAAAGAATGGAAAGGATCTTTAGGCGAGGACAAGGAGAGTGGGCTGCCCAATGTATGATACTCGATAAGAACAATACACAAGGGAAAACTATCCACATTGAAATCCAACCTATCCTCACAAATTACGGGAAGGTGTTTGAGGAGATTCCACCAGGTTTGCCGCCGAAAAGAGGATTTGAACACACAATCGAATTAGAAGAGGGGGCTAAGCCAGTCATAACCACCCCTTATCGTCACCCACATAAATACAAAGAAGAAATTGAGAAAACTATTAAGGAACTACTCGACATGGGACACATTCAACCAAGCTCTAGCCCATTTGCATCTTCTGTGGTCCTTGTTAAGAAGAAAGATGGCACTTTCAGAATGTGCATAGATTATCGAGCACTGAACCAAAAGACCATCAAGAACCATTATCCCATTCCCCGAATTGATGAACTCATTGATGAACTCCATGGTGCAAGATATTTTTCCAAAATTGATCTTCGATCAGGATATCACCAAATAAGAATGAGGAAAGAAGATGTGCCAAAAACAGCCTTTCGATGCCACTATGGGCATTTTGAGTTCTTAGTTATGCCATTTGGGCTTACAAATGCACCAGCTACCTTCCAGTCATGCATGAACCACATTTTCCGCAAACAGCTCAGAAAGTTCCTCCTTATTTTCTTTGACGACATTCTTATATACAGTAAAACATGGGAAGAACATCTTCAACACATTGAGGAAACACTCAAAATCTTGGAGCAAGAATCACTATATGCCAAAGCATCAAAATGTGAATTTGGTTTGGAGGAGATATTGTATTTGGGACATAAAATCAATGCACAAGGGGTAAGCGTGGATGAAGAGAAAATTGTTGCCATCAAGGATTGGCCCAAGCCCAAAACTCTCACTCAATTAAGGGGTTTTTTGGGGCTATGCAGCTATTATAGACGTTTTGTAAAAGGGTTCTCCAAAATTGCAGCTCCCCTCACAGAAACCAAATTTCTTTATCATACCCTTTGGAATAGATCCTGACATGAAGTCTCTCAAGATTCCAAAGTTCCCAAGTTGATCACATCCTTCTTCCACCACATCCAAAATATTGACAACTCTAAATGGCCTTTGAATATTGCTACTTCTCTTATATATGTGGATAGACCTATGAAATGATGTCTCTCATAGCCTCTACCTCAACATGTTCCTCCTTAGCATCATGGTCTTGTTTCTTCTTGATGGCATAGTTTAGCTTCTTCTCATCAGCATAGATCTACTCCTCCTTGGCCACCCCCTCATCTATAGGAGCATATTCGTATTATGATATTTTTCACAAATACACTCATTTCTTCAACCTTGGATGTTAGATGTAATCCTAGAGGGAGGACCTTCCTTGAATATCCTCATCTTCAACGCTACCCACTGAGCACTATCAAATGTTGTATAGGTCCCTTCATAGTGAATGATGATGGCATCAAAGACTTCACCATTTCTAGTCTAGACAATGATACTTGATGATATGTAGTTTCCTTCATCTTTTTCTCTTTGGGATTCTTGTTCCACCCTTCTTGACTATAGGTACTTAGTTTCTTGACCACTTGTGTCAATGGTCCATTATTGCTTTGTATTTCTTTGTTTTTTTCTTCCCCCCTTTGTGGGGCCTTTCTAAGTTTCTTTTCCTAGAATATTCTATTGTGAATTGTTATACTCTTGAGCCCCATTGACCTACTTTTGGTCATTTGTGGACATTAATATATTTTTTTTCTTTTTCTCTTGTGCACATCCTCCTCATGAACAAACATCTATTGCCAACTTTGATCTCAAATCAATCTTTGAGAAATAGACTACCCCATGCTCATCAACGAGCTCATAGATTCTAAGAATTGGATATCTATTTTTCATCATCTTTTTGTCAATTCTCTATAGTTGATGCACATCCTCATTATGCCATCCTTTTTCTTCACAAGGACTACTGACAAAGCAAATAGGCTAGAATTGCGTCTATTGTGACCCATTTGCAATAGCTTTTTGGTTGCCTTCTCTATCTCTTCCTTATATGTTTGTGGGTAGGTAATGAGTGATGATAATAGGCTAAGGGCTTGGTTACAACTCTATGGTGTGTTAGAATCTCCTATTTTGTGGCAAACCTAGAATAATATCACCAAACAACATACTATGCTTATTCAAATAGGTTTGAATATCAACACGATAGCTGCAATGCTTACTAGAAGATAAAGTGTTGTGCATGCCTTTCATCACAAAGCAACTAGCTGCATATGTGACTTGTACTTTGTAGAAGGTCCTATCAATACTCTTAGCTATGAGCGCTTGTAGTGACCTTTTACCAATGCCCCTAAGCACCACATCTTTCCCATGAGATTTAAATTTTAATTTATGAATTGATAATTCTAAGAAAATTCTTCACAGGAATGTAACTATTGTACTCCCAAAACCAAATTTGTTTCCCCTAATCTCACAAGATAGAAATTATCATATACCTCGTAGTCACCAAGGGATAGTTTGAGATCATATACCTCGTAGTCACCAAGGGATAGTTTGAGTTGCCGCATAATTTTGGTTCATGGAATTGTGAATCCATGAATTAAAATGACATTGAAACTAGCAAAATTTTCAGCTTTCAACCCACTCTTAGCACTAGGCCTATCAATGAAGTTGTGGGTGGCCCCACTATCAATTGATACTATAATCTACTGCTCATATAACATCCCATGAACATTGATCATCAATGGTGAGTGCGTTCTACCCTCCCTTGCCCTTAACCCTCTATCCTTTCACTTACCTATACCTATCAATATCAAAGGCAACAATTGACCCAACCCTTTAATTGATGGGGCCCTACCAACATCTCTTTCATATCAATATTGATACCCCACAACAAAGACAAAGGCACCCCCTTGCAAGGATCCATATCCAAAGTTTGTATATTGATGATCCGGTTGTTCCATTCATTTCCACATTACCATATCTAGTTTTGGGTAAAGATCCACAACTACCAATACGGATGAGTAAATGACATTAATCTAACATCATTGTCACCTAGCGTACCGACACAGTACCAACTTCCATTCAGTCAACTACAGATGCAATGGTGGAGTCCCTAGTAGTGGATATTCGGATCTAGAGGCAATGGACCCCGTTGACTCATATGCAGAGCCTTTAATGGATTATGTTCTATATTTGGATTGAGATGTAGATCTCACAGACCCACTATGATTATTGGTGGTAGGGCCATCAATTTCAAAACTAGTTCTAGTAGAGGTAGAGGCAAACACTAGAAATGCATCATACTGCTTAGTTAGAAAGCCAATAAGAGCAAAGGCAGGAGAGGTAGAAGCAAAGTCAATTGACTCTACACCCTACTATGTAGTAGATCCCATGATAGTTAGTTTACCAAGTAGTTTATTTCATAGACTCGAAATCAATTTCAATCCCACTAGTAGCTTATCCACCACCTACACCCACACACACAAAGAAGCACATTCCAAATACTCAACAACAAAGAGAACAACATCACCTGCATCCTATATACGCTTCAGTATCCTATATCACAAACGCAATAGTTTGAGAGCAAGATTGGGGTGGGTGGGAATTAGTTGCTTCCAAGTGGGGGCTGGAATTATAGTGGTGGGTGGGAGGCCCCTTCTATCTCCCCTCACCCACCCTTGGTGGGGGAGAATTATAGTAGGTTGGATGGGGAGATATAGTTGAGTGGACATAGTTCCCGAGTGGGGGTTATAGTTCCTCCCATCCACCCCCGAGTGAAGAATTGAAATGGTACATGAATGTGAATTATCCAAAATGTGACTAATCCACTGACATGGAAATAGATACTGAGTCCACTCCACCCATTGATTCTCAAGCACTTGTACTTGGGTGGCTGGTTTCATTGGCTGAAATGAACAAAAATCTTTGCCTCGTGCACAGGATATGGTTCTAGACTTCATTTTGGAAGTCAATTTCATTAAAGTGAGGTGTATTTCTAGTGAACTGTGAAGATTAATGGATGTTGATCGGAGGGTGTATGTTCAGATCAGGTAGTACCTCATTTCTCTATCTAATAGATAGAGACCTTTCCCCTAGAAGAAGTGGCTTAGAATGCCCCTACTTTAGATCCTCCATCCCTATCTATATACTAAGACTAGTCTTTCCGCTTCCCAATTCAAACACCAAGCGTTTGACTCTTGATTTTGAGGCATCCAATTCTATATCACATGGCTGAGTTAGCTTATTCTAGCTCATCTTGTTATCAATTGATTGAGAATGATGGGCATCATGATAAAGGTGATTTCATGCATATGATGGTTATTCCGTTCGGTGCCAATCCAAGACAATAGAGATTCCAAACACACTGCTTGATCATTTCGCCCTACCTTGTGGGGTGGGTGAGGGGTTAAAGGCATGAAAGGAGAAACAACAACAAAATCCCTTCTTCTCTAACCCCTCTTCTCCATAGTTGAATGCACTCCTACTTATGGAATACGAGGGTAGAGCACTATTAGGAGCTATCACGATAGCTTGCTCGATCCCTCAAACCATCCACTCGTCACCGGGAAGCGGTGAAGAAGCTTTGGAGATTCAATAACCCCTCTTCTTTTTGTGAGTGAAGGAGAGAACGACTTATGCATGAGTCATGTGCAATGAGAATTACATGTGCATCCACAGGGGTAAAACCCATTCACTGTGATCTATATAGATCTACTAGAATTTACCACTTCGATCAGTATCTCCTCCCACCCACCCAACTAGAATTCCCCTTCACCCAGTGACTTGTTCTCCTTGTCCCTCTCTTGTTGGAGGGGAACAATAATTTATATAATGAGAATGAAATGTCAAGAAAGATGGGCTTCATTATCATGATCAGTCAAGGGCTAAACTACATTCGTCGGCTTGGATGAAGAAAGTTGGGCCTGTCTCAATCCCATTGTGGTTCAAAAAGACTAGCTCATGATCATGTCCAAGATTCCTTCCCCACTACGCCCATAGATAGTAGGGGGTCCCCTCTTCCTGATCATGGTGCACTTAAAGATCTATGCGGGTGTTGTTGCTATCATTTGTGAGTCTCTTAGGTTCATGCCCAATGATTGGCTCCTTTGTGGTTTGTGGTTTGTAGCTTTAGCTCTCTGGGTTCATTTTCATCTTTAGGTACTATCTCAATATAATGGACTTGGCCCTTGCAAAGGAATTTGTGATCAAGGGTTCTCTACAAGAGAAACACAATTTTTTCCTTTGAAGTTCATTCCTTTTGTTATCATCCATCTTTCTTTGCTACAAATGGATTAGTATTTTGAAGATGCGAGTAGAATCCTCCTCTTTGAAATTTTCCCTTTCAAAATCTAGTAATGGGTGGTTTTGATAGCTTCCTGCAATGATATTGGTGCAAACTGCAAAAGCCTTAACTAGACCTTTGAGAGGCTCATATAGACCCTCGACAAATAGGAAAGTGATCCTATTTTTTGATATATCAAATACCAAAATTGTAACTCTCTGGAATTTTGCTACAAAAAGCATCCACCAAAGTTTTTTTGTTGATTTTGGAAAGTTCTCTAAAATATTCCTTTCATCTTTTTGCTCAAATATATCCACCAATCTCTAGTTGAAATCATCAAAAATTTGCACAAGGTCATGTCATTGTTTGATTAGATCATGGTGCCACCAATCATAGGCAATGCCCTCCAAGTGTAATTTGGCAAATTGGATTGCATCATCTTCCAACATGGGGATAAATGGGAAGCAAGTTTGCAGTTTCTGCAACCAATCCCAAGTAAACATCTCGTTCATACCATCAAAAGTTGGTGTAGTAGTTTGGCAATTAATTTGTTCTCTTATGCGTTAGTTCTTTCCCACTTTGTATTATCCCTGGCAAAATCTGACTTTGTTTTCACCTTTTCAAGCCTTGGACATTTCGTCAAACACTTGTCTTGCAAAGTTTGAACTTGCTGTTATAAATTTTTGATTTCTTTGTTTTGATGTTGCTTGATGCTAATGATGTTTCAAGAGGTTCTCCAATGATGCAAATTGACTAATAATAAAATAGCAATAATATCCAATATGTTTTTGTGTTTTACTAATGCAATTAAATGACACAACTTTGCAAATGAACAGCTACAGCCAAGTGACATTTCGTCATACATTTGGCATGCAACCTCCAAAGAAACTTCTATTGCAAAATAACTTCCCAGCTGATTACAATAATGTATTGCTATGATAATTATGCAACTCCTACTCTTATTAAATGGTGCATGAACTAAATGCAAGCTGATTGTGAATGATTTTCCCTTGCTTGCCAACTTTTTGTATAAATAAATGCAGCAATAATAGGTCTCCAAATTGGTGTAGAAATGATTGCCAACTCGAAAGGAGACAATCCCTCCAATACCCAAAAAATTTTGTCCCCTTAGTGAAGAACAATGAATGAAAATGCAATTCCTCCCATGGTTAGTCTACAGACTGAAACAAAATTACAGACATCAAATAACTTGCCAAACTTCTCCAAAAATGTTCTCCAATGGCTGCAATTATTTCAATGAGAAAGACTGAAGTATCTCCCTCCATTATCCAACTAGGGTTGATATTTCACAACCAAAATTGGTACCTTAGAGTCTTCAAACCCTCAGGAAATGAAAGAATTCAAGTTCTCTTTCTACCATGCAGGTATGTAAGACGTAATAAAGTCCAAATGTGTTTGAATGACTAGCAATGAGCTTCTTATATAGATTTTTCAACAAGTCTACAAGAAGCTTCTAGAATATTTTATTATTTTATTTCACAAGTGACTTTATGATATATTATTTTATTTAGTCACTTTATTATTAAATTAATTAAATATAAAGTCACCTTATGATATTGTATTTTTAGGATAACTTTATAAATAATTAATTTAATATTTAATTTAATTAAATTAATCAATTAGTCATCTTTATGAAATAACAATATTTGGACAACATAATTAATTAAATTAATCTACCTCCAAATCGGGAACATGACAGTCCTCCCTTCCCAAAGATTGCTTGTCCTCAAGCAATCCACACTGCCAGACCATCCAACTGCCACAGTACCTGAAGCCCGAAATGGAGAATCACCTGCACCTGTCCACCAACCACCCGAATCCCAAGTGATTTTGAAAAAAACTCCAACCAGCAACTCCTGTATACAACTGAAACTCCTATCACTATCAAGTCCTGTCAATCTGTGAAGCCAACTGTCCAACAAATCAACTCCTAGATCCCAAATCTGAAAATCATCTCCATCATGCCAACTCCAAGTGCTGTGCTGGTATGCCTCAAATGTCATATCTGGAAGTCCCTCCATCTCAACACTAATGGACTTCCACTGTGCCACTCTGATACCCCCTAGTGTCCAAGTCTCAAACTCCTACTGCTGAAAACACGCAACTGGAGAACTCAAAGTGAGAGACCTGTCAAACTTGGACTCATCATCAATCTGTCCTCTAACACCAAGGTGACAATCCCAACTTCATCTATCCACCTCAATTGATGTTGCTTTCAAAGTAGTACTTTCAACATGCAATGAAGTATGAGGTAGAACACATGGTATAGCTGGAATACACCAATCCTTCAATTGACCAATCTCATCATTACCATTAGAATACTGTGAATTTTCAGATTCAGCTTCTCTTTGAATAAAGAGCCTTCTAATGTTATCTATCCTTTCTTGCTTTGCTATGTTGATGAGATTGACCCTTTCTTTGACTTCTTGAAGATGCTTTCTTGCATTGGTAGCCACTAATTTAGCTTTTTTGGCTTTTTGCATCCATTCTTCATTCATCTTTTCAAACCTCTTAACCTCTTCTTATGCCAAAATATACAAAATCAGTCCTCTTATGCTTAATATTTTCATCTCTATCAATTGGTGTAGGACTACCATCAATAGGTGATGTCATATCATTGACTCTCTCATGATCAAAAGCTCCTATCTCATGAGAAAGATGGGACATAATGCTGTTGTCCTCAAACAAATTAGTAATGACATCATGCCATTGTATAATATCTTCCTCATCATGTGTATCCAAGACACTAGTAGCTGGTCCATTAAGTGAGTGATCAACTTTCTCATCCACCTGTATGTCTTCATGTAGTTGCTCTAATGTAGCTGATTTGTCTTCCTCCGTCACGTGCTCTTCTTCAATCTTGAAGTCATCGTGGAGTGTCATGTGCTCAACATCATTCTCCATTCTACTCTCCTTAGGATCAGTAGTATGCTGGTCACTAACTGCTGAAAATTCATCATAGAGATTCTTAGATGTTTCATTTGTAGATACCTCATGCTGCTCCTTTTTGTTTTGTGAGGTATACCATGACTCCAAACTTTTCTTCATAGAAATTTGTTGTTGAATCAATGGCTCCATCCAAGTTTCCTTTGAATTGCTGAAGAAAGGAAGGTCATTTCTAATCTCTTACGGAAGTGTAAGGTACACTTCATAAGCAAAAATTATATCATCCATGACTCAACTGAAATTTTTGATTCACTGAAACCCAATCCACCCAACAAGCTGGCAAGATTCTTAGCTCTGATACCACTGTAATGTCCTTGGAAAAATCTGACTTTGTTTTCACCTTTTCAAGCCTTGGACATTTCATCAAACACTTGTCTTGCAAAGTTTGAACTTGCTGTTATAAATTTCTGATTGCTTTGTTTTGATGTTGCATGATGCTAATGATGTTTCAAGAGGTTCTCCAATGATGCAAATTGACTAACAATAAAATAACAATGATATGCAATATGTTTTTGTGTTTTTCGAATGCAATTAAATGACACAACTTGATGCAAATGAGCAGCTACAGCCAAATGACATTTCGTCTGATATTTGGCATGCAACCTCCAAAGAAACTTCTATTGCAAAATAACTTCCCAGCTGATTACAATAATGTATTGCTATGATAATTATGCAACTCCTACTCTTATTAAATGGTGAATGAACTAAATGCAAGTTGATTGTGAATGATTTTCCAAGACTCTTGGCTTACAATGACATGAATGTATACAACTGTAGTTGCTGTTATAACAGCATTATTATAATGAAATGATGCTAAAATTTGAAGTAAGAAATGCATATAAAAAACCTGGGATCATATGTTGATGGTATAGTACCTCTTCAATGAAGAAATTCCCTCCAACTTTTTGTATAACTAAATGCAGCAATAATAGGTCTCCAAATTGGTGTAGAAATGATTGCCAACTCGAAAGGAGACAATCCCTCCAATACCCAAAAAATTTTGTCCCCTTAGTGAAGAGCAATGAATGAAAATGCAATTCCTCCCATGGTTGGTCTGCAGACTGAAACAAAATTACAGACCTCAAATAACTCTCCAAACTTCTCCAAAAATGATCGCCAATGGCTACAATTATTTCAATGAGAAAAATTGATGTATCTCCCTCCACTATCCAACTAGGGTTGATATTTCACAACTGAAATTGGTACCTTAGATTCTTCAAACCCTTAGGCAATGAAAGCATTCAAGCTCTCTTTCTACCACGCAAGTATGTAAGAAGTAATAAAATCCAAGTGTGCTTGAATGACTAGCAATGAGCTTCTTATATAGATTTCTCAACAAGTCTACAAGAAGCTTCTATAATATTTTATTATTTTATTTCACAAGTGACCTTATGATATATTATTTCATTTAGTCACTTTATTATTAAATTAATTAAATATAAAGTCACCTTGTGATATTGTATTTTTAGGATAACTTTATAAATAATTAATTTAATATTTAATTTAATTAAATTAATCAATTAGTCATCCTTATGAAATAATAATATTTGGACAACATAATTAATTAAATTAATCTACCTCCAAATCGGGAACATGACACTATTATTCTAGGTATCCCCTTGACCTCATCTATGTGGAACATTTTTTCCTAGCAACTCCAAGTATCTATCAAAGGTATGACCACCTTGAAACCTTCAACCTTCTAGTATTCTCCAAACAATCTATCAAGATTTTCCATAGAAGTTTCAAGCTTTGCTCTTTCTTCTCTTTGTAATAACATGGGTCTAGAGTGTTTTAGAATGGAACTATCTATTGGTTGATTATTTTTAGATGAACTTTCCCCTTTGTGTGGTGTTGAGGTGTGACCTTGATTTTGCAAAGGGATGGTAGTGGGTGCATTCATCTAGGTTTGCAACATTCTTGACAATAATTCATTCATTATCTCTTGGCTTGTTAACATTCTTTCTTAGTTCGCTAATAGCACTTCTTTCATTCTATCTTGCCTCATTTGGAGGCCTATTAAGTTGTTCTAAAGAAACTTTGATCTCTTTTCCCTTGTCACAGGTCTTTCATTCTTGCCACACCCCACAAGTTGGAAGGATATATTTAGAAATACAAAACTTGCTGCAAATTCTAAAATATATGATGAAATTCAAACAAAGCTTTGAAGTACAAATACAACCTCTATGTGAGATTTCCCTCAAGAAATCAAAGGGATTTTCCTCCAATCTATAGAAAATAAAAGGGAGTTTCATTTTTTGATCTCTAGAATATAGGGGTTTCTATTCTCAAATCCAATAATTGAACACAAGGCTCAAACTACAATAAGAAAGACTGAATAGATTAGTAGGTGTCTCAAAGGCCAACAAGTACCCCAATATATAGCACTAGCAAGCCTCATTTTCTCTCTCAAAGATAACAATCAAAATATTAATGAGATTCTTTCCTAAATGAGCCTCACTTTATCTTGTAACTCATTAATTTTTTGTTATAGAATTTGTGATGATGGTTTAGGAACCAACGCACATATTCTATTTGCGACTTTTCTTTGGTGCTAACAATACTAGTACAACACACATACTAAGGCTCTCCCTTGTTAATCCTTTGTCAAGGATATCTTTCACTTGCTGATTTACCTTCTTCATTTTCCATTGGAGTCAACTAATATGTTTGGAAGACTCAATCATGATATCAAGTCCATTTAATGACATATACTTCTTATTAGCAACAAACCTTTTGGAAGATCATTGGAAATGATTTCCTTGCACTCTTGGAGTAGATCACTTACATCCTATGGTACTTGTCTTCTATGCTGTCCCAACTTCATTGTTTTGAAAATGATAGCATAAATTCCACTGCCCTCTTTGCTGTTTTCAAAAAATCTTATTTGTTACCAAGATAACTTTGCTACTAATGCTTGCTCTATCTTCCTTTTTCTTCAAGGGACTCAAAGTGCACTTCTTACCTTCTTTCTCAATATTGATGGTGTTTTCTCTTCCATCATGTATGGCATTATATTCATATTGCCAAAACTTACTAGATAAGACTTGACATACAACCATGGACATTATGCCACACTATATCTCATGACATTATGAACCAATCTGAATATTAATTAAGCATTGCTCATTTCTAGTGTTCAAACTATACTAAGGACATTAAATGGTGAAAAATGTGGCTAAGATTTTTTTGCATTAACGATTGCAACATAGACATGTCACAATGCATGCCCACACCCCAAGGATGTCATGACACAACATAACAATATACTCAAGCACAAAACAACAATGCATAAGTGGAGGACTTCAAAGCCATCATGAGATGACATCATCGTGATATGGCACTTACCACCTATCACATGATCAATAGGGAGATCCAAAAGCTCACTAGTATAGGTTACTTGATATCCCATTTGATTATGATGTAGTACTTGTTATCTTGGTTGGTACAAGAACTTGTTATCACATGATAATCAAATGAGATCGTGACACAAGTACTACATCATAATCAAATGAGATAACAACTATCAAATTAATCACAATTTCTTACATACGTGGATGGTCATTAGGGAGATCCAAAAGCTCAACTAGTTATTGTAAGAGAATGATCAAATCCTCTCAAGAGTACAAGTACAACACACAACATGCTAAAACCAATTAAGGAAGCATAATTAGACATGTCCAAAGCATAAAAGGTGAAAAGGAAAACCCCAAAGGTTGGTTTTCATTTAGGAAGGTTTTCCAAAAAAGGTCTACTACTAGTCACTTCTAATAGAATTATGTTTGCCTTGATGTACATCCATTCACCCAAGTAGACACACGTTAGCCTTAGAAAATGCATGTTCACACATTTTTCCCCCCTAGGGCAACTAACAAACATATATAGAATGGAAGAAAAAATAAAGAGGCTCAACTCAATTTCTCCCAATTTTTCTACCAGGTTTTGTGTTGTCCCTTCCCCTTGGTTGACCATGATTTGCCTAGTTTAGGCCCCTAAGAAAGTGTTATTAACACTAAAATAAAAATAAAAATAAAAATTAATAAAAATATATAATAAATAAATAAAATTCAAATTCAAATTCAAAATAGGGCTCCAATTATAAGTCCCCATGGACCCATCGCTATGGAGATAAATTTATCAAGTTGCCATTTCATTTTTCCATATTAGCGAATGCTAATTTCTTGTTTGCAACTATTAGGTGACTCAAGCAGGGGAAAAAACCCTTGAATTTGAGCTCTATGAGGTGAGGACAGAAATCTTGCACTCACAATCATTGTTAACATCCAATTTAGATTGCAAGGTCAATTTCATTCCTAGCCTTTGTTTCATCGTAGGCCTGAATTTATAAGTTCGCCTAGTTACATCAATTCCTAGGTATCAAGTTGTAGGTTTGATCAAGCAAAGATTCATCCAAATGAGATCAACATAGGCAGACAAGTGAAGGAGGGAAATTTGTCAAACACATGAAGGACATATAACATCCTACAACTACCTTCTAGGGACAATTCCAGGTCCAAGCATACCCCATCTAGCAAACCGAGATCCCTAAAGCTGGATGTTGTGCAAAGGCTGTTGGAGTTGAGAGACTACCATTGAGGAAGTAATTAGATCTAAGAGTGCAAAAGTTGTTTGAACCAAGCCAAGCCCTAGGGAACCACCCAAGTGCACCATAAATTTTCCAAACTCTTGACTTGAATGCTCAACTCATCTCTACACAGGGTATTTCGCCATATCCAATCAATCTAATCACTACTAGGGTTTGTGCTGCTGTATAAACTGTATTGTAAGGGTGCTATCAACCAGATGGATTGTGTTGCAACTGATTTGTTCAACTAGTTGGACTATGCTGCAGTATAAAATGATTTGTGTTGTTGCTATCATCCTTTCCAAGTTAGATGAGTTTTATAGGGACATAGAGTAACAATTTTGATTGATAGTAGGGCTACCCACAATTTCATTGATGAGGGATTGGTGAATAGAATGGGATTGAGGGTAGATGATTTTGAGGGGTTTGATGTTATAGTGATTGATGGGTTTTACTATTCCATGCAACAAAAAGATTCAACATCTTTAGATGACCCTAGGGAGGCATAGAGTGCGAGATTAATTATATGTGGTTGTCATTGGTGAAACATATTTGATTTTGTGTGTGCAATGGTTGCACTCACATTACAAGTTCACTCAAAACTATCAAACTATGGAGTTGAGATTCAAATCTAAAGGGAAGAAGGTGTTCTTCGAGGCCTATCCAATGGGGCTCCTAGGATTGTTTTAGCAAAAAGGATGGAGAAGGCTTTTCATAGAGACCAAGTAGCTTGGGTAGTAGAGTTTTTGATTATAGATACAAGTTCATCCAAGGAGGGGAGATCTTATCATGTTAACATCCAATCCATTTTGGATAAGCATTGCAAGGTTCTTAGTGATATTCCTCCAAGATTGCTACTGGATAGGGTTTTCCAGCACGTGATTGAGTTGGAGGAAAGAGCGAAACCGACCATTGCTACACCTTATTATCATCCTAGGAGGCACAAGGAGGAGATTGAAAAAGTGATTAAGAAGTTGTTGGATATGGGACACATACAAACTAGCTCTAGCCCATTTTCTTCTTTTGTGGTGCTGGTCAAGAAAAAGGATGGTACTATGAGGATGTGCATTGATTATAGAGCCCTCAACAAGAAGACAATCAAGAAACACTAACCCATTCCTAGGATTAGCGAGTTGATAGATGAGCTTCATTGTGGAGTATACTTCTCCAAGATTGATCTACAATTAGCATATCCTAAAATAAGGGTCAAAGATGAGAATGTGCACAAAACAAATTTTAGGTGTCACTATGGGAATTCTGAGTTCTTGATCATTCCATTTGGGTTGACTAATGCACCTACCACATTTCAATCATGCATGAACCAAATATTTATTTTACAATTGAGAAAATTTGTACCAGTTCTCTTTGATGACATCTTGATTTATAGCAAGACATCATTTGAGGCACATAGATGAGGTGCTTGGTATACTAGAGCAATAGTCATTCTTTGACAAGGCATCAAAATGAGATTTTCATTTGACAGAGATATTGTATCTAGGGCATAAGATTAGTTTCCAAGGGGTGAGCATGGATGAGGAGAAGATCAAGGCAATAAGTAATTAGCCCCAATCTAGGACTGTGTTGCAATATAAATTGATTTTTAAGGGGTTTATCAACCAATCCTATTGGGTGCTGTTAAATCGTCATGTCTTAGAATTGTATTTTGGATTTTTTTAATGAGTGATATTGCAAAAATTTAAATATTTTTTTCTAGATTTGCAAACTCTGCCATTATATACAAGGGTTTAACAGTGATATGTAGAACAGTGACAGTGATGCTTGGTTTAATTTAATTGATAACCCTAGAATGAGATATGGAGGACATTTCATTTTGGGACAATGTGCAACCACGAGAAAGCTATGTTTTCAAGCCTACAATACTACATTTTCTCAAAAAATACTCTCCCGTAACCATTTGCACACAAAAGGATAAATATCACTACCACAAGAAAATAGCTCTAGATACATTTTCACTCATAACTTTCTACGATATAAATTGTAATTAAATGAAGCAATTCCATATGCTAACAATGTAATGATCATCGAATAAAACGTTAGAATTTCATACTTTTTAATTTTCAAAGGAAATAGCGTTCTATTTATGCAAGTATAATTTCTCGTTTACACATTCAATTTTTTTCTAAACTATACAATTAAAGTTAAAAATTTGTATCCACGTCCAACATGCATAGATATGTTTCAACATCATTTACATCCTTTAAAATATCATTTGCTCAAATTTACAAAATTTGCTCAATTACAATGCATAAATGAGACCAAGAAACTCGGAGACTTCTCCAACCTTTTCCAAGTCATTACTCCATGGTTATAATCTCACAAACTAGTGACAATCTCTACCACCCAACTATGTGGATCTTAGAGCTCCACCTCACTAGACTAGGAGAAGAATGCATGTGTAACGAAACACACTTACATCAAACACATGGGATTGACAACACCATGGTTTCTTAAACAATTTGGTTACAACAAAGTCCAATTCATATGAAGAGGAGAAATTAGGAAAAATGTAAAAAGGAGTGTCATCACGTTAGTCATCCAAAAGACAAAGCAATTTGAGTATACAAAACAACCTCAAGAAAACACTTATCTACTATAGATGTTTCTCATGAACATTAACATCAAATCATTGAGTTTAGAAACAAATGTTCCTTCACAATATTACATCAACCTTGAAGAATTTCAGCAACTAATATTGTGGTTTATCCTTTTAAGGTTTATTAAATGAACTCCAATTCTTTTGAATACCTTTAATAAATCTCACCCTTGCCACAACCATTAATTTTATTTCCATGAGGTTGGGAAAAGGTAGGCCACTCCTAACCTTCATTAATTCTCATTTTGTATATACACTAAGAAAGCCAAAACTTACATCTTGGTTCTTAGGAAGGAGTAATAGGGTTTCAAACAACCACACACATACCCCACACCTATGCCATTTCACTACCATATCATTTTTTAAACACAAAAAATAATCCTCAAACTCATTCATAAATTCCAAAATTTAACTTTTAAGTTTGTCCATGAAGTTCAAAGAATTGACATGATCTCCAATAATGGTCCTTGCAAGATTTTTATATAATCTTGAAATACACAAGAAAACAATATTTCTTTTCTTTTGCACAAGCAAGAAACATACAATCTTTTCTTAAACTATACACAAATTCACAAGAAAATTACCTTTAGTTTGCACAATCAAACACTTCAAAGGATGTAAATTCTTCAAGCTCAACAAACAACTTCAAACAAATAATCTTCTTCAACAAAAGCTTCTTCAAAAATCCTAAGGGTTTGAATACAAAACTCTTGCTTTCTTTCTCCAAAAATTGCATTAGGTAAAAGATTGAATAGAAGAAGTAAAAAAGGAAAATGAAACTTTTTTCTTTTTGCATATATGGGAAAACCTAAAACAAATATCCTTTTTCTCCTTTTCTCAATCACAACTCACTTAGGGCTAATGTCTTTTGAAATAAAATCTCACAAAATGAGATTTAAACTTGCTAGGTCAATCATTTTTAACCTTCCGGACAATTTAGAAACATACCAAAAGCATACACATATAAAACCCTCTTTATTTTTGCAAGTAGAAAGTGGAATTTTTTTTTTCTAACATAAAAGAAGATACTATTTAAAACCCAAAGGACCCTCTTATATTTCTAAGTGGAATTTATTATTCCAAAAAATTATGAAATTGTTCCCACACTTATAGCAAACAAGATGCCTATAAGGAATTAATTTAAAGCACGCAAAGGAAGAATACATTTTATGGGTTTAGCTGTAATGTCCCCTTCTCAATTGTGATTGATTCAGTTGACCGTTGGCCTATTCCGGAGATCCATAGGCTACTCGGAGGGTGAAATTAGGGTTTCCTATTTTTGAGGAGATGGGTGCTTGAAGTTTGGAAATTGGATTGCGGATTCTTTCTGGGTTTTCAGAGAGCTTCGCAGTGGTATGGATCGTTTGGTGTTCTGAGCAACTTCACAAATTTACTATTTTTAGTAAATTCTATTTTTGGCAGTGGACTGGTTGGTTTCTGTTCAGTTGGCTCTCTTCTTCAGGCGATTCAATTGGCATCATTGTTTCTGGCTTCCTAAGGCATTTCTATGGAGAGAAGTTATTTTCATATTATAATGTTATATTTTAATAGTATACCCCCTTGGCCTAGCATTATAACTTTATGTTTTTAAAAAGAGGACATTATGGGTGAATGCCTCATCAGGAGAAGTTTAATTAATTCAAAGGTTCAAATATGCAAAGGAGAGTTGGACGCCAACCTTGAAGGGAAGATTATTTTAAAAAGAGAAAAGTTAATATTGTTGCTTCTAGAAGTGGACGCCACCTTGGAGGGGATGAGTCAACTAAAATTTGAATTGCTTTGACTTCTGTTTTTGGCGCACTTTCTAGAGACTTCTGGAGATGCTCTTCAAGCTTATAAAAGGAGACCTCTTCTCTTCATTTGATTATCTCATATTTTCAGTAAAGTTATGCTGCCGAAATGGTGACAGATTGCTTCGAGGAAAGCACACCTCCTAGCTTGGCTCATCTTCTTGCTTGAAAGATAGCAACTAGTTGAGAGGTAGATTGTAGTGAGTTTGTTTTCAGATTTGCATTTGAGTTCCTAGCATATTAGCTCAGTTTCCTTGCATTTAGTCTTGTTTTTTGGAGTTGCTGATTCTGATTGTAAGATTTGCTCATATCTCTTGAAATAAAAATATTGCAGTTCTGGGTATTTAACCAATCTAATTCCTTGCTAGGGGCAACCTAGTATACCAAGTTTCAGATTTTATTCTTGTGTCTTGGATTTTATGGAGCCAAATCGCCCCTCCTTGAGGGCTGTACATTTCTGAAGTTGTCTTGATTTCCATGCAAATTAAATGGGAGTCTTTTGGGTTGGTTTCTCTGTCACTTCTGGGGTGCCATCATACTAGGAGCTGAATGCATTTAGTTTCATGTGATTTGGGTGAGTTTTGAGTGAATTGTGAGCAAATTAGTAAGTTGTTGTGTTGCTGGTCTGTGCATTTTCTGTCAAAAATCAGTCATATCAGACTTGGGAAAAATTCATTAGTTGAGTGAGAAATTGATATAAAAAGGGTTTGTGGTCTTTGGAGAGTAGCTAAAATTATTGCAGCATTGAAAGCTTCTAATCTTGTGTTCTTGGCAGGCTCTCTAATTCATTGTAAGCTGAACAGTAGTACTGTCAGCAATTCTCACTTCTTCTCTTTGAATTACTTGTACTTCCCACTGAATAAGTGGAAGAGGCTGGCTTGCCGCCTATTTACTTTCAGTTAGTAGTTGTAGGGACCCTCTGACCACATGCTCGCCATCACTCGGTGCCATCCTTGGTTAGAGTTACTTCAGCTCATCTTGCATTAGATCCTCTGACCATATGCTCGTCTTTCCTAGACGCATTCTTGGTTAGAGTTCCCTTCCAGCTCCGCATCTGCATTAGATCCTCTGACCATATGCTCACACCTTGCCCACATCGGGACCTTGGTGTACATCCTTGGTTAGGGTTGCTTTTGCATCGTTTTGGTTTTAGAGCTAACCTTAACGGGTGCGTGTTGATTGTAATTGCATTTGAAAAAGCAAAAATAAATTGGTCCGGTTCATTACATTAGCACACTAGATTTCCTGAATAACAAGCAACTAGGACAATGATTTCATTGGTTAAATGCATCACATGTCTTATTATTCCCAATAGAGCAATATGGGTTAAAATATTTGTTGTACCCAAACCAAATTTTTTGCTTCATTAAGGCATTTTGCTTAAAAGAGTCCAAACCTTGTAAAATGATGTCAAAACACAGTTTTTGGGCAAATCAAGTATGAACTTTGTGTCAGTTTGATGTCGGGAGGATACTGGTGAAATTTGGAAAAATTGAAAATTAGGGTTTTCAAGCGGGTTCAGGTTGTGAAACCCTACAATTTGAAACTTGTCAAAATTGACTGAAAATTGTTTTGATTGGCTTATTTTGCTTCACGATCACAATGGTGAAGTTAGTTTCAGTTAAAACTTAGTTTAAGTCTGGTGGGTAGTTTCTTCTTTTTTCAGATGGAAAGCTAGGAGTTCTGAGGTCATCAATGGTAGATGGCAAGAGACCAGGTGTTGAAATCTAAGCCTAAAACGCTCAAATGAAGAAACTGTGGTGAGATAAGTTCTAAATAATACTTCGTCTCGAGGGAGGTTTTTCGCCGAAATGAAAATCATCAAAAAATTTCTAACTTTGAAGCACTAGAGCCCCTGGATGCCAGAGGCGCCCTAGATTTTAGAGGCCTAGATTTCAGTTTTGAGGTTTGTCACTTCCAAGAAGACTTGTTAGGAATACTACCAGCTTTGTGATGACCTATCTAGCCAGCTTAAAAGATTTGTCTAGCGCCTGATACGGGAGATTCAGTGAGAAATAGGGAAGATTGAAAAATGACTTAACACTGGAGTGAAAAGCGCGCCTTAGCCAGGGACGACCATCTTTTGGGGTATCAGATGAAGATTTTTGACTAAACGACACCTAGGATGCTTGTCTCATGTTTGATCAAGCTTCGCAATGCACCCATTTGCGGGTCAATTTGAGTTGTTGAATTGCTAGAGTCAGAGGTCAAACACGAGGTATGCAACGGAAAGCTGAATGTAACACAGACAGGATGAATACCTCTGTCAGGTCAAAAGATGAGAAATTAGCTTGTAGCTGGAGTTTAAGTGTTATTTTAGCTAGTTGGAAAAATGGCTAAGTTTGAGAACAAAAGCGCCCTTGGAGGCCAGGGGTGCCCTTGATTTTGATCCACCAGATGATGAAATTAGATGAAGTGTACTCTTGGAGCTTTTGTCTGAAATGGAGTCAGCTCCACAGTGAGCCAATTATTCAGTCCTGAAGTTTTGCCAAACACAAGATACGAGGAGGTCAAAATCACCTTCTAAGTGTTGAAAATGATGAAAATTTGACCTAGTCTGGGGTCAAAAGCGCAACTTTTGCTAAGGGCGCCTTGATTTTACAAGCCTCAGACCTCAATTTTATGGATTGTAGTCTCAAGGAGTGTTTTCGTTAAATTTGATCCTGTTCTTCAACACAATTGTCAACCAGTTGATTGGGCGTGTTTAGTCAATCAAAATTAGTTATTGAACAAGGGCTCCGGCGAGGGTTGTGAATCCAAATTTTCATTAAAATGGTTAAGTCTGGAAAGTGACGCCTTAAGTCAAAGCTTTGACTTTTTGAACTAAAGATGACTAAGCGCCCATGAAAGGTGGATTTAAATATTATTTAATATTTAAATAATTCAACTTTAAGTGAGTATATTTTAATTGCAAAAAGGGACAATTTTAGCTTGCATGTTCAGTTAACTGATTTGCATGCTGAGTTTAAATGGAATTATTAAAGGTGGCGCCCTTTTTAGGTTTATTTGACATTCAGTTAACTATTTTTAAGTCCCAATTAGATAAAGTCAAACTATTTTGAGGTCCAATCAAAATTAAATTGAATATTTTAAGGGTGGCGCTTAATTGCATGAAGATGGGATGATTTTTACTTAAATTTATTTATTTAAGTCATATTTTCGCCATTATTCTCATACCAAGTTCATTGAAAGGAAATTTTCTTGAGCAATTGAAGATTTGAAGGTGCTTTAAGTTCAATTTTTCAGTGCCAGGTCCAAATTGTTCAAAAGATCAATTTTCCAGAGTTCAATTTTTTATTGCATGTAGGCGTTATCGAATCTCAGTCAAGCATAGGTGATTTTCTTCAGAAGCAGAATAAACAAACTTCTATCTTCTGTCTAATTTCTTCTATTCTCGTCGTAGGTATTCTTCGCATGTCAAAGAAAATGACAGAATATTCAAAATCAAATCATTTGGGTTCACATACTTCAGCGACAGCAGCAAAACCCATGTCTTAGATTTTTTTTGAGAAAATTGCCCCGCTGCTTTTATTCTAAAAGCACTGTGCTTTTATTCTAAAAGCACTGTGCTTTTTTTCGAGAATTCCTTTGCATGTGGGTCAAAAAAACATCTTTTTCAAAATCGACTAATCTGGGTTGCCTTAGATTTCCATTGCCTACAAAACCCATGTTCCAAATTTTCTCGGGAAAAATTGCCTCGAGTGAGCTCTAGAACCCCTGCTTTTTCTCGATTGAAAAGCCTTAGCATGTCTAGCTAAAACTTACTTTTTTGAATTTTTGTTGATCTGGGTTTGCTTAGAATTCAATTCTCTACAAAACCCATGTTTCAGAACAATTCCAAATTTTTTTCCTGCAACTAGCTATTTTTAGCCTTGTCCAGAGCTTTTTTAGCTTTTTCTGGAAGTTGTCCGAACATACCCGACTTTACAATCAAAAGTCCTTATTTTCAAAATGTAATTCAATCCCATAGATTATAAGACCAAATCGGTCTCGATGCATGACTTTTTGAAAACTTTAGACACAGACTTGGGTCGTATCTATCCAGTGGTAAAACTGAACATTTTGGAAGGCGTTAACAACAATACATTGAAGAATTTTGAGCATTCCGAGTTGCCGATTCGGCGTCTATTCCTATCACAACTTTCGATCTCCAGTTTGTTCTTGCTTGCATCAAGCATTATGACTTGTCTACACGACAAATCAGATCAGCTAATGGGAGAGTCATTTGCAACCTTAAGCCGAGGGATGTGGAAAAGTGCTTTGCTATTCCTCCTCGTTCAGACAATTTCACTGTAGTCATTGAGGCTTGTGATAAGATATGGTATTGTTGATGTGTTTTTCGTGACCGCACCAACACAAAATAAAGTCGCCAACGGCTACCCTATTCTCTCTTGATCAAAGTATTCCGCATGCTAAGATTGCAAGAAAGTTCATGCGTTCAACTCCAAGGTTCTTTCAGTGCGAATAGGCTCAGTTGGCTTGATGTGATTTGCTGGTATTTCAAGGGGACTTACGGAATTGTTCGGCAGCGGAGAAAGGAATTCAAATGCTCGAAAGATTTGTCTATGAAGTTCTTGTTTCCTAAACTAACTTGAAAGTACTGAATTTAAAATGCAGGGTTTAGAGAGCTCTAATCCACTCTAAGGCGTGGACATGGCGATCAATTCTCACAAGCTTCAACCAGGCTCTGCTTTGCCTCGCTTCGGACAGCCTCCACAGAACCGGTGCAATCTTCAAAGGAGTAGCTCAAGGTGTTCATATCACAACTTAGCATGAAAATACCATCACAATGACGCATATAAACACACAAATCATGATTGAAGTTAAGTACATGATATTCCAGTTGACCACACAAGGCGCATTCACCATCAACGAACACACTAGTGGTATGGATAGACGAAGTTTGCTCAAATTGAAGACCACATTCCACAATTACTATCTACTGCTTGCATGAAATGAAACTTATTCTACTTTAAGTCACTACTCAAATCAAAAGGACGAAGAAACCTTGCTAGCTACTCACAACAAAAGATGAAATTCATCATCAATGAAAATTCTTTTTATTGGGAGAGTGTTCACAACAATTTCTTACAAAGTTTTAAGGAAAAACTTTCCTTCTTCTTCAACTACTCTATCAATCTATACTAAGCTACTTCTAAGTTGTCCCTCTACTCTAATTCTACTCTGATTCAACTTCTACTTCTATGTCTAATGAGATACAAATGAGGGGGACTCCCCTTTTTATAGTTGGCCAAGTCCAATGGACGGCTCAGATTACAATTGGCTGGATAGCTAGGATTGTGCCACCTCAGCCCTAAACAAGATTCGCCCTAAAAACCGCCACCAAGAGGAGTGGGGTAATAAATGAGCCATTAATGGCCACCATCTTCTAGAAGATTCCAACTTTGAAATGCGTTCACACTGCTCTGTTGTTCGTGTTAAGCCAATTCTGTTGATCGCTTGGAGGAGGGTAAAAGAGTCTCTAAGATTGCCTCCTCAGATAATAAAATTTGATAGAATCTGGAGTTTAACTGCTCTTGATCTTCTTCCTTGACGTTGTTCTTCAACTTTGCTCGAGCTTCCATTATTTTCTCCATCTTGAGTTTTGAAAACATTTCTTCTCTGTCACTAAGTCTCAACACTTAGCCATTTTCTTGCAACTTTTTCTTCCTTCATGATTCATCATCTTGGACTATTTGCTTCATGACTTTAAGTCATCATCGTTTGGTCTCGACGTTTCTCCTGCAAAACAAGCAAGGAGAGGAGCGTTAGAACACTTCATAATGTAAACTTAACTCACTTACCTGGATTTTCACGTTTTGATCTCCAAGGGCTCAAACTTCATTCTCAAATTCTTCATGCCTTAGCCAAATTTCCAAACCATCTTGCATTCTGCTCGGCGCACTTCACTCTGACATTTCATCCAACACTAGCTTGAGCAAAAATGCTTTCATCAGGAATTTGATCAAAAGTTATCTAGGCGATTACCTTTAGATTCATCAGCCACAACACTTTATTTCAATGACACTTATTCCTTGCCTTAGAAATTTTTTAGATTTTCCTTGGGAAAATTTCACAATTCAAGTGCCGATTAAATTCTTCATCCTGAAGGCCTTGGCGAAGTACAGAAAACTTTAAAATCCATTCCTCATCGTAGACGTCCAATACCCAGAAGAAAATTTTCTTTAGAACTCGTCGAATCCATGGGTACACAACAAACGGGTTCATTTAATTTTTTGAATTTTAGACCTTAGAAAAATAATTTTCATCAAATTTAATCCGTTTCTTCATCTGTGAACATTTCTTGTTGCTCTGACTTGAAAATATTTATCAACCCTGTGAAGCTAGCATCATCGGACTCCTCACCTGGCAATTTATTCATGTCTTAAGAAATTTCATCATCCTCCATGTCTAGGCGTAATTTCCTAAGAAAATACTTTGCCTTAGAAAATTTTCAAATCATTTAGCATTTTGAAAATTTTTCCTTAGGAAATTTTATTCATTTTCAATCCTTCCTGTGGTGAGAAATTTTTTATTAATTCACTTGGAAAATTTTAACGCCTTGATCACACTTGTATGTCCTGGAGAATATTTTTTTAAAACCAACGCCTAACACCATTCTCCATCCTTGGGCGTTTTCAAAGCTCCTCACAAGTTAAAGCGCACTTGGTGGGATGTGCTTCAAATTTAGACACTTAAAATATTCTAAAATCCACTCTTCCAGCTTGGGGCGCATTTAATAGGTTGTGCTTCAACTTTTGACCATTTTTCAAACTCTCACAAGTCAAGGGCTCATTTGGGCCATCAAGCTTCAGATTCAAATGCCTTAGTGAGAATTTCTAACCTCCAATATCTTTGGGCGCATTTTAGTCATGGAGCTTTCAATTTGTGACCTTTAAACATTTTCTAACTCCTCCCTCAAGCCTAGGCGCATATCCAACCTAGAGGTTCCACTTCTGAACACTTGATAAAATTTTGTTCTTTAAGCTCTTAGGCGCAAATCAATGGTCATGCTTTCACTTTGGACACTTAGAAACTTTTCAGCTCTTGACCTTCTTAGCTCTAACCTCAAGGGCGCATTTTCACATGTCTACTTCAAATACTTAGCACAACTTCCATGTCTTTCCTCAAGGTGCAAACAAGGGAGCATATTTCAAGTTTCGAACACTTAACCAACTTTCTCCTCCATCTCTAAGTGAAGGCGCATTTAGGGGGTCCAGCTTCTAGTTTCCATGCCTTAGAGATTTTTAACTTACCTTCTTCAGCTTGGTGGGCGCATTTCAAAGGGTGTGCTTTCACTTCTTATACTTAGAAAATTTCAAGAGTCCACTTATGAGTCAAGGCGCAAATGAGGCAGGAAGCTTCAAGTTTGTGTGCCTTAGAAATTTTTTTATCATCCTCTTCAAGGTAGGGCGCATTTTGGACCCCTTACTTCCATTTTCGAAACTTAGAACAATTTCAAGTCTCCTCTTCTCTTTCCAGGCGCATATGGAGGGTGGAGCTTTCAATTTTCAAAACTTAGAATATTTTCATCAACTCCTCCCTCAAGGGCGCATTTGACCCATGGAGCATCCAATTTATGACACTTAGAACTTTTTCCATTCCTAATCCATGGAGGGCGCATTTGGGGTACCCTGCTTCAAGTTTTTAACTTAGGCAAATTTTTTAACTCTTCAGGCTTAGGCGCATTTGGCAGGTGGTGTTTCCAGTTTGAAAGACTTAGCAAATTTCTCATGCTTTCTTCCCTCAAGGGTGCATTTGGAGGCATGAGCTTTCATTTTAACTTGCCTTAGGAGTTTTCAAGCTACCTCTTTGCACTTGGGCGCATTTCCCATGGCCTACTTCCATTTTTGTCAATACTTAGAGAATTTTCAAGTGTCCTTCTTAAGGCGCATATGGAGGGGTCTCCTTCAAATTTCACACACTTTGAGAAATTTTCAACCTCCTTCAAGCTTGCAAGGGCGCATTTTGCTAGTGGAGCTTCCAATTTTCATGACTTAGAAAATTTTCAAGACTCTTGCCAGCTTGAGGGCGCAAATGGAGGGGTATGCTTTCATTTTTCAAACACTTCAAGAATTTTGATCTGTCTTTGGCCTTTTAAAGCAAGTTTTGATGCTGGACCTGAAAAAATATCAAACTTGGTGGATTTCTTGCCCTTTGCCGGATTTAGGGTGACTTGATCATGCTAACCCTAATTTGCTATTTTTAGAAAGTTTGTCAATTTTGCACTTCAAGCCAATTCCCAATTCCCGAAGGCTTGATTTTAACTTTGTCTGGATCCTAGTGACATGATTGAGCTGCTGGTGCCTGGTACCTGTATGCCTCTGCTATTTTTAGCAACCTGCTAAAAATAGCAAATGTTCAGAATAAGCTCAAATTTCATGTGCTGAATGCCCGGAGTGTGGTGATCGTGGCTGGATTTTACATTTGCATGGCTGTCGTGTTATGCCCTTGATTTTAGGAAACCCTAATTCTTCTGTACTAGCCTGCTAAAAATAGTAAGTGCTTGATTTTCCATCTCTGCAACTTCGTTTGTATTGAAATTCGTGCCAAGGGGTCCCCATCACATGTTCAACCTGTTCACGTTGAGACCTCGTAATGACTTGCTATTTCTGGCATGTTTCTGGAGGTGGTTTACTATAAATAGTAGCCGCTTGATTTTGAGACTTCCACAACTCCGTTTGACCTGAAATTCGAATAACGCGCTCCTCACCACGTGACCTGCCTGTTGACGCCGGCGCATGCGGCTGATTTGCCATTTTTAGCCTGTTTCCAAAATGACTTACTATAAATAGTAAGTGCTCCGTTTGTCTTCAAATTTTACCAGCAGATAGCTTGAAGGATGCTGATCGCGGTGGTTTACACCGGTTTTCGAAAATTCTGACTTTTTACCCCTCTTTTCAGGTCCCGAAGCTGGAAACCCTAATTTGCTCAACATGCGTATCAAATGATCTTTGTTTTTTCTTGTTTCTATTGCACTGTGATCAGCTCGTGATTCTAAACTGCTGGGAGGCGGTTGCCGGGACGCACCTGCTAAAAATAGTAAGTTCCTTACTGAGTGATTATCTCCGTTTGCATGTCATACCACTGCGAAGCTCTCGAAAAACCCACAAGGAATCATCCGACATGCAAAGAACATGCAAACCCTAAAAATAGCCCCGGAAGACTGAATTTTGAAAGTCGTTATCTCGCTTTGCATGTCACACCATCGCGAAGGTCTCGAAAAACCCAGAAGGAATATCCAGACATGCGTTGAAAAACTCTTCATCTAAGCCCTGAAATCTGCTCCGGAAGCTGAACTACTAAAAATAGCAAGTTGCCCGTTTTAGCTCAAATTTTGCATGTGAGTAACTTGACATGTTTTGAATGCAGTGTGACGATTGAAACTGCAAAAGTGTTGACGGAATGCCCGGGATTACACACTTACTAAAAATAGTAAGTTGTCAGAATCTGATGAAATTTTAGTGAAAGCCTGCTAGAAGCACACTGACAATAATGTTAGTCTTTATTTTCAATTTATTTACCTCACTTGACCTCAAATTGGCTGGAAAGATGGAAACCCTAATTTTTAGACTCAGCCAAAATTTCACGTTAAGGTTCAACGGCGGGCACATCTCGAAAAGACAGATAGTAGAAAAGAGAGACAACGACAAAACGACCCAAAAGCAAATCCAAAATTAGGGGGTCCCCATTTGCAATGGGGCGATGTGTGAAAAAGGTCACAACAGGTATGAAGACCAAGACAAATCACAGAGGAAAGTTGCTTAGAGATGGTTGAAAATACAAAAGACTAACATGCCTAAAAAGGTTGGTTGTGGCAAATTCAAGGATGAAGTTGCCGTTTTGATAACTCTACTCAATTGGGTTACAAGTCAAGAAGAGGCTATTATTTTCTGACCATGGATGTTTTACATCATTTCTAGGATCCTAGATGGTACAAAGCACTTTGACTGGGCCATGTTGATCAGTGAGTGCCTTCACTAGCATATTACTAGATTCCTCAAAATCCACGAGTTTCACATGGTGTCTTACTTGGTCTACTTGATTTCATCTCAAGGCAGTTTTAGACACTTGAAGACTAACAAGACTCTTGGTGTTCAGCACATTCACGAATATTACTCTTAGTTGGAGTTTTCAAAAGCTGAATAGGATTTTGGGGTGGTGAATGATCACTTTTTCATGAAGACAGTCAGGGATCTCGACAATGAAATGCACATCAGAATTTCACCAGAGGCAAAGTCAGCGATGGAGAGTTGGGCGGATTAGTTCATTCAATTCCCCACTTTCACATATATCCGAGTCTATGGTTACGTCGGAGAGCCTTTGATGTTACCAAGGTACCCGTCAGATAAAGTCCTTTTCATGGAGTTTCTCAGACAAGCTCAACATGTTCACTCTTTTCTTCGCAGTTGACATAAGTCAGCAGTCTCCTTTCCTTTCGGATGGGGTATTTTCACATGCAGGACTACCATTGATTGCAAGTTTATGACGACCGAGCTTGAGAAATTCAACCTCAAGTACCATATTGAGAGGTGTTCATATGATCCTTTGGGTCATTATGCAACCAGGTTGGAGCGTAGTATGGCACACAAGCCAACACTTGAGGATTTTTGGGCTAATTGTGAGGATGAATTTGAAGTCCGTCGACGTCACTACTGCAAACTTACTATTGCTCAGATTGTCGATTTCCTATTAGAGGATGTTTAGGGTCTGTTAGATGATGATGGAGAGGTTTTGCTTAGTTCATACGTCAAAGATCAAGTTGCTCGCCAGCAACTTTTCCAACCAGATTGGTACGCCAGGGAGAGTACTTCCATTGAGGACATGCCTAAATCAGTTATCAAAACCAACAAGCAGTTCTTGGAGAGTAAGAGAAGGCGCAAGACAGTTCCAGTCACGAAGCCGCTAGTAGGGTTTTCTTCATTACCTTCTACCTCAAGGTCAAGGCCTTAGGTTAAGGTTATCTTGAAGCTCCTGAAGGGTTTAGACTCAGCGGAAACACAAAGGGGAGGAGTATTGGAAACAAAAACAAAAATAGGTAGAAAGGGCGCCTGAAGTTCTAGTAGAGACAGTCATACAGGATGAACCACATCTTTCACCTCCTAGTTCGCCATTTTCACCACAGTTGCCTCCTATTGATATAGACTCAGAGCCGAAACCACCAGTTCGAGGAGCATCAGAGACAGTTGATCCACCACAGGTTGATACAACAGTAGCAGTCTCTCCTTGAGTTGATAATATTGCTCATTTGTGTTGGCTCGAGAGATCTTTGGGAAGACAGAGGCGAGAGCCTTCATATCACCTTGATTTGTCCGAGTTTGGCGACCCTTATTAGGGGAGGTCGAACAAGAAAATCAAGAAGCAGGTGCACATTGAGAAGACTTCAGAATCAGAGATCGTCATAGAAGTTGCTACGCCACCAGAGGGTAGGAGCGTAGATGAAGTTGAGGTTGGTGATTTCACCTTCGTCAAAGCAAATCTTGGCAGGAGCACTAGAGAAATGGATGTAAGCCTTCTCAAGATTGTCACAAATAATCTTGAAGAGCGCATCATGAAGGACAAAGAAGATAAACTGCTTCTTAAGGCTGAAATCAGGCAGCTTCGACAATATATTTCTGATCTCGTTCATGGGAATCCAAGCAGAGCACCTATTCTTGCACAAAGCGCACCTGCAGAACAACAAAAGTTGGATCAGTTAGTCAATCATGGTAAACTTCTGGACAATTGGGTTGAAAACTTCATTGTTACAGGTCGACATCTTCTCGTAGAGTTATATCAGTTGAGGAGTGATGTGAATGGACTTTGTCGAGGGATCTAGCAACTTGAGACTGCAATAGTAGAAGGCATGGCGAAAGATCGTGTTCTCATATCCCAGTTAGTAGTTGCATATGACGCCATGGAGGTAGAAGAGAAAAGGAAAATCTTCGCTTGGAGAGAACAACACCTTTTCAGGATGGAGACATGCAAGAGGATCTCTGGCAGGTTGAATAAACTCAAGGAGAGCGTTACTGGAGCTCTCAAACTCATCAACAACTTTGTCACTCAGATCCTATGCCATTATCATCTTGAGGATGGTACATATGTTGAACTTGATGTAGTACAAGCTGAGTTTGAGGGGCTGGTTCGTGATAGTCTTGAGGGAGATCCTGTGGGGTCTAAGTTGGATCACGTCTCGGTGATGACAACTAGTTTCAAAAAGGCAACTGAGAAGGTCAGAGAATGCATGAGAGCAATCAGGGATGGTGACAGAGAGTTGAGTAGGCAGATTATCGTCGTGGATAGCATCAAAGTACTAAAGGATGAGGCAATCAACAAGTTCTTGGACGAGTTGTTAGACCGTGATGATCTGGAGTGATTCGCCAGTTGGAACCTGCAGTTATTTTCGAGGATAGAGTCAGGAGCAGTAGTTAACTCGACATTCAGTCTTGAGTTCTAATTGCTGATTTCATGCACGCACATCTCATCCTTGGAGATATCTTCGTGAGAGTTTAGACTTTCAGTTAGGAGTAGTTAATTGATGTTAGTTATTAGTTATTTTTATTTTCAATAAGGACCTGCATGTTGCACATGTCCAGTTCAGTTGAGTCTTGTTTTGGTTAACTGATGGTAGTTTTCCAATTAACTGTATAGTTTCCTTTATTTAGGGTTTACCAATAAAATCTTGCATGCTCGCAAGACTGTAGTTGACTCAAGGTGATTTTAGGGTTCCCTACACCTATGATGTCTATAAATAAGAGCTTTTTGCTCATTTGTAATTAACTTTTGCACGAGATAGTAATATATGCTGCACCTACCTTGCCTGTAATATTGTTCTATATCTGTTCATGAGCTTTTACTGTGATAATAAATGGCTGCGCCACCTTTCCTGAATGTTATTCTTATGGTATTTGTTCATCCTAGTTAAATATAGTGGCTAGTTTGATCGTTTATTGTATGCGTGTCTTGCCAATGCAATTTGCTGTCCTAGTTGGCTATTCTATGTTGTGTTAATAGTTGTTCTTTTAATCTACGCCTCGGATAGGGGTTCCTCCTTGGAAATTTGGAAAGAAGAATTATCGTTTTAAGTGTTGTGCCTATTAGACTTTATTTCAGCCTACGCCTCAAACATGGGTCCCTCCTCCTTGGAAATCCTATTGTGAAGTTTATCGTAAAGACATTCCTGCTCCTTTTTCCTCATGCTCCATTTTCTTGAGGAGAATTGGATAGATTAAAGCATTTAGTTTAGTTGTAGTTAGTGATCTGTGAAACCAGAAAATCCTTAGCTGCAACATTCGTGGTTTTTCTTAACCTTGTGCCTCTTCCAGCTGAGACAAAAAAGATAGGAGTTAGATTACTTTACTTTTTCACGCAAATCAGCATAAAGAGGGAGCTTCCCCTCCTAATTTGAAGAGCACTCATTACGCAGTGTGCATAGTTGTCCATACCAACTTGCACTCCAGAGGTGCTAATTGTTACGCCAACAATATTCAAACATACCCATGTGAACACCTTCAAATTAACCACCATTAATTTTACCCTATGCATGCACACTCAATTCACACATCAAGCGTATCTGCACAATAATAATAATAGTTGAAGCATAGCCTATAGATACCCAACATGAGCATAAATCAAGCGAGGAATACACATTTCACATTGCATCATATACATCTACCTCAATGTTAATCTTTGAATTAAGCATAATAAGGATAATACAAGATGCAGTGTTACACTACACATAATCAAGCCACAAATATTGAACCACTGAAATAATCAACTAACCTCACATGATAATAATGAAAACAATGAAGCTGAATAAATCACACTGGTTCAAACATAATATAATAACATCTGTCTCGAGTATACATATGTCAAAAATCCATAATGATCACAACATATAAATAACCAATAGAAAACTATGCAGCGAGAAATGAAGGCACAAACATCTGTGGGCCTTAAATCATTCACTACCAATTGATGACTTGCATGAAGCATGACACTTTGCAAGGATTGTGATGTAGTACTCATTTCAACACAATTTTTTCTACCATTTCACTTGACACCAGATTATTTGTACTATTGCTCACAATAATCATTTTGGAACACTTATCTTCTGACTTCAAATGATTTTCAATAGAATTTTTCTTTGCCCTGGTTCTTTGTCCTTCTAGAGTGTGAGTATGATTGATCCATAAGGATCAAGAGTCCAACATCATTAGAGAAATCACTTCCAAATTTTGCAGCTCTGAGAGACTATCCAGTTTTGTCAATAGGATGAAACCATTGGTCCATGTAGGAGGCTATTCTGAAACTGTCGGTTTCCCCAAACTGGTAGTTTTGAAACTGTTGGGTTTTTGTATCTATCACAATGATTACCGAACTGTTGGGGTTTTGTATCAATCATGATGATTACAAAATGATCAAGGTTTTGTAACTGCTACAGAAATTATGAAATTGCTGGTTTATGTGAAGGGGTAATTTTTTCTCAATATCAAAAATATGGAATCAGTCAAACATTTTTGCTTCTAGTTATGAATATGGGACCTTCTACTGCAGATGGAGGACATAGCAACATCTATATAAAGAAGTAGAAGTCCATTGTATTACATGCCATAGACTTAACAGTGTATGTGTAACCAAGTGGAGCAAGGAGTAGATTGTATCACACGATGCTTTACATCTCCTTGTATTTGTCTAGATTCTAATAATAATTTGGTAACAGTACATTTGCTACTACTAGAGTTGATTTTACTCTTTTGAGGTGTTTCTAAGATATAATTTTCCTGTTCACTTCTCTTAACACAATATTCTTTCCTTCCTGACTATAATTTATTTATTTATTCATTTTTGTTAGAGCAATTGGTTGACTGGCAACTTGGAACTGCCTCAATTTGGAATGGCTCAAATAGAACAGGGCAAGCCCCCTATAGTCTCTGCTGGGTACATGCTGCGCCTCTGTGCACCACAAGCAAATTGCATTTCAAATGTGACCATTGTTTGTGTTTTTCAATGGCTCAATCATCTGGTCTACATCCAGTGGTTGACTGCCATTTATTTTGGTTATAAGTAGCATAGTCCATTTTTCAATTGGTTATTAATTTTTACTACTAGTTGTGGATGAGATTATGGATCAATTTGGTACCAAAGTAGTTACTAATCCTTGGGATTTGTGGAAAATAGTAGTCATTGTATGATAGTGACTAGGCCTATAGAAAATAAAGGATTGCTACCTTGCAATCTGAACATCTCTACACAATGGTTGAATAGAGTGGTGAGAATGGAGAACCCTAAAAATCTAAACCACCATGGTCACCCTTGAGAGCAGCATGGTAGCAATGAAAAATCAGAATGGGATGAGGCAACATTAAGAACATATGAGTTGACAAAAAAACACATAAAGCAAGACCAGTCTTCTATGGGTCTCATAGTATGAACTGTCATCAAGATATTAGGTCTGGAGATGCTAGTGAGAACCTAGAGGACCAAGAAACCTTCTTGAAGGAAAATCAAGCAAAGAAGGTTCAGGGAGAATCTAAAAATGTCCCATTTAAGGTTGAAACAAAAGTGGAGATTATATCATTTGAATAGAACTTTGAACTTTGAAGTACAAGTGAATGCTGAATTTATAGATACTTGGATTAAACAAGTGCAAATTTATTTCACTATGCACAATATTAGTGAGACACAAAAGGTATCTTTATCTATTTCAAAATGTTAGTACATGCTCTTGTATGGTAGGAGAGTTATTTGATTTCGTTTGGAAAGAAAAAAGGAACTAGTTGTGTCTAGGTAGGAGAATTTAAAGAATTTCTACACAAGAATTGCTATCCTATTGGGCACAAGACTTATAAGAAAATTAAGTACTTGTATCTCAAACAGAACAATGGGAAAAGTATGCAAGATTACACCACAAAGTTAAGAAGACAAGCCATGTTTTTAGGTGTGGACTTGGGGGATGAGGATGTACTCTTAAGGTACTTTGAAGGTCTTCACACCCACCTCAGACCAAGGTTAATCACCAACAACCCACAAGACTTGGATGAAGCTTGTGTCCAAGCTTACTATGTCGAAGGAGAGAAGTAGCTACTTCTCTCAACAGAGGACTTGGTAGTGGAAAATCAAGAAATACTTCCAAAGGATGTGGTGCTGCAGAAAATTCTTAAGAGGAAACCAAGTCTCTTGGCAAGTTGGACTCAAAGGGAAGACACCAAGATAAGCCAAATGGTACTTGAAGGAAGGGGTGGGGAAACTCTTTCCTCACTTAAAGATCACAATAAGCTTTTGTGAAACCAAAATCGCTTTTTAACAAGAGAGGTGTGATCCATAAGGATCGAAGGAGTCAAATTTCATTAGAGGAACCACTTCTAGAAGTTGCAACTCTTAGAAACTACCTATTTTTGTTAGCAAGAGGAACCTGTTGCTCCAAGTAAGAGGTAATATTGAAATTACCAATTTCCTTGAAATGTCAATTTGAAAACCATTTTTCTGTGCAAAGGGGCAGTTTTTTCCCAATATTAGAAATGTAGAATTTGAAGTGAACAGTCCAATGTTTCTCCTGAGGGACCTTGTAGTATATAAAAAGGACATCCCAACATCTATATAATGACAAGGAGTTGGATTGTATCATGGGAGGTAGATTTGAGTGTTGTAGAGCACAAAGTAAAATTCCATTGTATTCCATGGCATAGATTTAATAGTGTGTGTGTATAAGTAAGTGGAGCAAAGAGTAGATTGTATTCCCCAATACTTCACATCTCATTGCATTTGTCTAGCTTCTAATAATAATTTGTAAGTATTGCATTTGCCACAATCAAAACTAGTTTTACCCTTTGGAGGATTTTCGAAGATAAAAAATCTTTGCTCACTTCTCTTATCACAATATTATTTCCTTCCTAACTGTACTTTATTTTGATTATAAGTAGCACGACCCATTTTAGTTTTTGTTCTTAATTCCTACTACTACTTATGGGTGAGGTTATGGATCAATGATCTTCTTCAACACGAGATTCTCTCTGTCCTTGCGTCATCAATTTGATTTAGGTATGCCATTAATGCCTCTTTAGCTTTTACCACTTGTATGTTGCTGCATTTTCACATTTATTCTTTTTCTACTATCATTTGAGTAGGAAGGCATTCAAAGGCCCTATTATCTGCTCATCTGCATCTTTAAGTACCACTAAATGATCTCTCTCTTCCTCTAATATAGCTCTGTCTTCCTCTTGAAGGCTATGCCCCTCCTCTAGATGGCTGATACTTGTCTTCTGAGATACTAGATTCACCTCCTTGCCAATATTGATCTCTCCTAGTTTCTTGCTTATTTCCCCCTTTGCTAAATCTTACTCTACCTCTTGCTGTACTTTATATTTTTGTAGACAACTTCTCCTTAGCCTTTAAGGCATATTGATATGCTTCATCCACAGTACTCATCATGATTGGAGTTAGTTAATCCTCGATTTGGATTCTTGGTCCATTGAGCTATATAGTAGTTGCTTGCTCCTCTTCTTCCTGTATACTTGTTCTAATTTGTAAGCATACAAATATTTCTGTGTACTCTTGCACAAACAACTCCTTTTGTCTCAAATTTTGAAATTTCTTGAACAATTTTTGTTCATGATTTGAGGGCATGAACTTTTCCTTAAGATGCTTTATCATTTTTAGGTTGTTTACTTACTTTATCCTTACTGTGTCTTCACCAGGGTTGTTGAAAGTTTCCCAACACAAGAAGCATGTGACTTCATTTTGGTGACGCAAACTTGACTCTCCTAGGATCATCTTCCTCTAAGTTTCCCATGTTGAAATATATTTCAAGCTCCTTCACCCAATCTACAAAGAGGCATGGGCTTAATTCTTTCATAAAGCTTGACACATCTGGTTTGACCTTGGCCTCCTATTTGGCTATAACTTAAATTGATCTTTCCATGTGATCTTGAGGCACAGTGGGAATCCCTTGGGCCTATGTTTCATCCTCAATTTCTTCATGTGGTAGTCTAGCCCACAAATCCTCTATTCTAAAAAATTCTTCATTTGGGTCTCTCCTTGGCCCTCTTCTACCTCCCCTAACCCCGTCAACATTAAATCCCCTTTGGTCAATCTTTCTTATCTAGTGTTTAACCTGCTTTGACACCAAACTGATGCAGTCTAGGAAGGGGTTTCAATTAAGAGCCACCTAATCTTTGCAGCGTAGCTAAAATCTCTTAGAAAAATTAACTCTAAACCTGTGACCATATGAATCTTTCATTCAGGCACTGCAAACATGAAGGCCATTTATCAAGCACTTCAAACATGTAGGTCATTAATGATTTCCATTCTTTTTTGAACAGACTAATTGATTACACTACCAAAACAGAGTTTGAACACATAAGCCCTTAAGCCTTGACGATCAAAGTGTACAGAAACAATACTCAATGCTTTTTTTCCATTGACAAATATAGACAACAGAATGTTAACACAACTATCTCTTTGGGAATTTAGTTTACTACATTGAGATTCAATAGCTCTACACTCACCACAACAGGGGCATTGCCAAACTGCCCTTTCAGACTTATTAACATGTTAACCTCAAATACTGACATGATACAAAGTTACAACTTCATGGAGTCAATCAATTGCTATTCAATTTTTTATTATTGTTTTTTTATTAAATCACGAAAAACCTACAAGGTATATATGTTTTGTTTCTCCTCCAACCTAACCTTCTTCTCTAATTCTTCCTCTCATTTTTTCTAAAACAAAATGAGGAGAGTTCAATGCTTTCAACCTCATCATTGATTCTCTTCTGTAATGCATAAATGTGGGTAGTATTCAATAGAGCTCTCATCTCCCATGATGAGCATAATAGGTCAAGCACATAGGGACAGAGTGAAATGACACATTTTGCAGCATTAAATACAGTTATAACTTGTCTTGAATTGTTGCTGTGCAAAATCTAAGGGTGGAACCCCCATCTATACAAAAAAAAATATGCCTTTAGTTCCTCCAGAAGACATCCCAAAGATTCCAATTATTAAAATTCCATGATGTCCATGCAAAGGTTAAAACAGCACAAAACAAGCAAATGTTGATTTTGTCTCGAGCTTGATGACATCTCATTTTGTGATTGTTTCCCCTATAGAATTGAACACTTGTCACAAATTAATCCTCAGATCAGTCAAATCCAATTCCGCTCAAATCAATAGATGTGTTCTAGGTGTTTGACAAAACTTCTACATAAGGAAGGTCATTGAACACTTATTTACTGCTAGTATTATTATTTTTTGGTTGATGTGAGTTGCCATGCAATGAGCGATGCTCCTACATGACATTGCATGACTAAAGACAACTTATGTCTAGTTCCATTTGATAGTGGTCCATATGATGATGAAATATTGTGACTTTGTGCCTGTGGATGCTTGCATACCTTAATTGTTTTAATATACTTTTTATCCATTTTTTTGGAAAGAGACTGGGAGTTACCATGGGAGATGTATGTAAGATACATAGGAGACTTGACATGAAGTCCCTAAGACTTGAGAGGTGTCCAATTTAAATTTTCTGGGAAAAGAGATAGATTAGTGGGGGAGGGTTGGGGAGTGGAATCAAACTCTGCTTGCTTTTAATGGTGGTGTATGATAACTTAATTTTCCATATTGTCATTTCTGTTTTTATGAATTAAGTTTTAAGAAAATTCCTTCACCCCAAAGCAAGCTGAGTATGCACTTCAAGAATTGCTAGTTCAGTCTCATATAATTTTCTCCTTTATTGTTGCCCATTCTTTGGTAGTTGGATACATTTTTTTGCAGACACCGAGCTTGGGTTGAGAAGAGGGGAACGGGACAGCAATCAACTTTCTACACCAGAACTGTGTGTATACATATGTGTCCAATCTTTCAGCGAAGCGGTTCTCAAGAACCCATCTCACTTGCATGAAAAGATTTAAATACATAACAATGAAAACAGATGTCTTTTCAGCTCCCTTTCTGTCGTATCTCAAATATTAGCAGTCATCAAAGGTATCCACTTGTTATCACTATTCCCGTTAATGTCCATATTAGGTATTTTTTGGTCTAGGATTTTGGTGGTGAGTCCAACCATATTATTGTAGTGGTAGATAGCAACTTTGGCGCAAAGTGTTTTGTATGATACACTTTAAATACAGGAAAAAACAAAGGTGTAGAAAAAATATGATAGGTTTAGGAGAAAATAATAATTCATAACCAATACGTAGTTTTTTTTTAACTCTTTTTTTCAATCTAATGGATTGTGAAAACCTCATGTACATTAATGTATAGATAATTCCAAGATAATCAAAATTATTTATTTATCATAGTTTATATAAATACATTTAATAATTTTTGACATATGCTTTCAATTTTTTTTTTAAATAAGGAACTATAGTTTTACAGTTTAAACTTGCTTGTATGCTGTGGGATTAAAAATAGGAGAAAAACATGGTGGACATACTGATATTCACCCTTCTTGGTAACCATGGTAGTAGGTAACAACTTTTATACAGAGTATGTTATAAGATGCATCTCAAATACAGAAAAGCCAATCTATTGAAAAATATGATATGCACTGGAAAACAAAACTGTAAATTGCATATTTATATTTGTCGACTATGAGTATATTTTATCAAAATATCTATTGGGGGTAGTGCATCTATTCCTTTGTTCAGAGCAAGTTCTGAACAAGCATGCTTTTGTATCTGAAGTTTTACAACTTATTCAACCTACAGCAGCAATTGCAAATTAATGTCTTTTAGTGGTTCGGAATTCAGTTTAGTTAGTTCGTAGTAATTAGGGGAAGGTTGATAGCACTACTTTCAGTTATCAAACTATTTTGTATATATACTTTATATTAGTAAACATGAAAAATTATTATTTTTATTATTAATATGAAAATCAAAGTTTTTTGTCTTCCATATGAAGCTTGTTCCCATGAATTGTTGTCTTATTGATATCAATTTATTGTTTATGCCTGTTCTGCTGTTGTTTACTTTTTTCTGCACTAGAAATGTTACTTAGATTAGTGCTATTGTAATTTGATTGTGAAATTCGCAGTCCCAAATTGCTCTATCATTATTCATGATTAATCTCTGCCACTGCTGTAAGTTTTTAGATGATAGTTGATTCTGCAGTCTTGATAGCTTGATGGTTTCAATTCAAGTTATTATGTCATATTACAAACATCTGTGGGTACAAATTCCTAATATTATTAGTGGATTAGATGGGAGTGTGTCACATTCTCTACTTTTAATGATGTATGGCAGGGGAAATACAGAACAATTTTATCTCTATCACTTTTATATGCAGTGGGGAACTGGATCATGTCCTTAGCTGCAATACCAGACCTTGACCCAGTAACTAAAAGAGCTTCAGACCATGCAATTTTAGGCACAACAGCAGGACTTGTATTAATTTCCATAGGCACCGGAGGAATCAAACCATGTGTGGCAGCGTTTGGAGGGGATCAGATAGAATTCTCTATGCCTGCCAGTCACACCAAAGAAAGGCTGCAGATGGTGTTTTTCTCAGTGTTTTACTTTGCAATTAATGTGGGGTCCTTTCTATCCATGGTTATTACACCACTGTTAAGGACCAATGTATCCTATGCAGCTGCTTTTGGCATGCCAGCCATTCTCATGGTGCTTTCTGTGCTCATATTTTGGGCAGGGCGGGGAGGCTACATAGACAGAGGAGCTCTAGGAAGTGTTTTTTCTAATGTGGCTAGAGTTATAGTGGATGCTGTAAAGTTGAGGAAGGGTAATTATGGTCATGCGTCAATAAATTCTAGTGCTTCTCATTGGCTTGATTCTGCTAAGCTCAAGAACAGTGAGCATGAAGTTGAAGATGTGAAGGCTTTGTTAAGATTTATTGTTTTCCTGCTGCCTGCGCCAATGTATAATTGTTTGTTTGGTCAGAAGGCTTCTGTGTGGGTTTTTCAGGCAAGGCGGATGGATGGTCATGTGTCCTGGCTTGGAGATGTTACAATTAGGCCCGATCAGATGCAGGTAAATTTTTTATTTTACTACACTTGTATTTGCAGTTACATATGACTACATGAACTTTCAAATAAAGATATGCATAAAAACAATTACATTTGCTGTAAACACTGAAGAGATGCATACTGTATATAGAACCTTCCACACCATGGTGCTTTATACAGAGTCTAGATATAGTGGGGTGGCATATCCATAGATGATATTTCATTTCTCATTAATATTATCCTTCTAATCAGATGTGTGTTGTTTAACAATTATGAAAAAGGGATTTTATCTGAAGCATTACCCACACCAAAAGCTTTGTCAATTTACAAGTGTGGTACAAGTTCTTTGGTTACAATTCTCCTTCTATCAGGACAAACATCCCCAGAAGTAAGCTTTCTGGGCATACCACAGTTGATATGAAACCTTGTTGGAAGGATGAAGCTTAGTTGAACTAACTGTTGAATCAATTCCTATAAATACTCTGTCATAGATTTCAAATTGCCTTAGCACTTTCTGTCGAGGAGCTAAGTAGTTTGGCATATTGCCAATGTTCTGGTAGAAAATTTATCAAAGTGGGATTTAGTATACCAAGAAATTCACAAGGAAAGAGTTAAAAAGAAAAAATGATATGATATGCAGAGCTATTAGATTGGACAGGAGGATTCTAACATGGCCTCAAAAAAGTTACTCCATTGTCAAAGCATTATGTTTATGAACCATCCCATCAGCTGACAAGTTTATAGAGGCCTGTCCACATCTGGGGTCTTATAGTACATTTTTTAATTTTCTAGCATCTAGCTGCAGCTGTATGCAGGTAAAGAGCCAGGTGCATAAGCCATAAATCTTGGAAACAATGCAGGGAGATGGGCTAATTGTTTCATTCCTAAAAATTCTGAAACTTCATCTTTAGCAGCAAAATAATTTCTAACTAGATCATAAATTTTGTAAAGGGAAGAGGATGCTTATGATGCTATTTCTATGAGTGACAGAGAGCTAAAACTTTGCAGTTGTGTTTTATTGTTCTTCGGCTGAAGCTTTGAATGCTATTTTGGGAATTATTTTTGTTGTTTACTAGTGTTCCCATTTTTGTCATTTCCTTTTGATTTGTTGAATCTTCAAATGTTATTTGATATTTCTGATATCATTTAAGTTGTTTCCTGTTGTTCCCATTTCCGGTTAGTCCTATCGAGGTACACCCATGGTTCCACATTCCCACAGTTTCCTGATATATTCTTTATAGTATATACTTATAATATTGCTATTTCCTACTACCTGTCATTCTTCATGTAGTACAGCTGATAAGAATTGTCTAGTTTACCTTTTTCCCCTAAAAGTTAATACAATATCATATCAGAAAGTAGATTATATATCATCTATACTTAGATTTCAACAGAACTAATATCAAGCCCCAGGCAATTCAGTTCAGATGTTACAATAACAAAAATAAGCATTGAGCTAGTGAGTCCTGATCAGCGGAGAGAACTCAGGAATCTTCAATTTCCTTGGGACTCCAATTTTTTTCTTTTTCTTAGCTTGAAACCTTTAGGCAGCTGAAAGACGTTCACCATCACTGTACATGGCAGAATCTACTTTTGTAATCACTGCTGAATCTCTTGAGAAGCATAAACCACCTTAAAGCAGCCTGATTGGATCATACTGAAAGGATGATATAGTGTAAGACATTTTCATTATACAATATAAATGTAGAATAACATGAATAAGTCATAACTGAAGTCTAATATGATTGGAATTGATTGTCACAGGCATTGGATCCTCTCCTCATCCTCATTTTAATTCCACTGTTCAGCCAAATCCTTTACCCATTCTTAGAAAAACATGGAGTTGGTCTGAAGCCAATGAAAAGAATGGTTTTGGGTATGTTTTTATGTTCCCTCGCATTTATTACATCAGGATTACTTCAGCTAGTAATTGACAAAACAACAACATCTGGGTCTACTGGATATTATTCTAACCCCATTACAGATGGAAAGTTTGAAAATAGAATTCACTATGGATTGCTTAATGCAACACATGCAAATGGAAACACAAAGGAGATCTCAATACTTTGGCAGGTACCCCAGTACATATTACTCACAACATCAGAAGTATTATTTAGTATCACTGGACTGGAATTTGCTTATTCACAGGCCCCTGTTTCCATGAAATCAGTTGTTCAGGCAGTGTGGCTTTTGACATCAGCTGCAGGTTTCTGTTCTGTCTCACTTACTGTCATAAGCAGATTGATGCTATTTCCAAGTTTATTCACATCATTGAATTCAATATCTATTTAGTATTAACAATATGAATATTGACAGGTGATATCATAACCATTTTCCTTGTTGGTGTCATCGGTGACAAGCTATCCATAGCAAACAGGTCATTTGTATTTGCACTGGGAGGTATTCTTGCAACGGTGTTGATGATGTGGGCTAGTAACTCTTTGCAAGAGAGAAAGAATCTCAATGGTGAAGAAGTTGCTGATTGTTTGGAAATTGAGTCCACAATCATGTGAAAAGGGTTATCAACCTTGCAACAGGGTAGCATATAATCTTTGAGATTAGGATGAACCTGAGAGCTGTGGTCCAGTAGTAAATTCTAGAAAGTTCACCATAGTTGGCACAGGTAGAAGCTATATTAAATATTTTTCTCCTAGTTAGAATGTAAATGATGCCACACAATTTTTTAAATAAATATTGGTTCAATGGCTCCCAAATAGAATTGGAGGAAAATTTAGGTTTTAACAAATTGTTAATGCTAGTGTGTGCTATTTAAGACAACACAACGACTGTTATAGTTTCTTGTATTTATTGCACTTAGGGTTTGAATATGCTCATTTCTTTTCATGTCTTGCATGGCAACACCCTTTGAATTTAGAGTTGAGAGGCTCATAGATAATATTTCAACTCAATATTTTTGACAATAATATGTTTTATTGGGTAAGAAAAATCATTCTTGTGAGCCTTAATTTTTTTGTTTTGATTGAATTTAGCATGATTTTCTATAGCGCTACTATTCGTTATGCGAGGGCTACAACAATATAAGTTTAAGGAAACACAATCTACCTTGAATTTAGAGTTGAGAGGCTCATGGATAATATTTCAACTCAATATTCTTGACAATAATATGTTTTATTGGGTAAGAAAAATCATTCTTGTGAGCCTTAATTTTTTTGTTTTGATTGAATTTAGCATGATTTTCTATAGTGCTACTATTCGTTATGCGAGGGCTACAACAAAATAAGTTTAAGGAAACACAATCTACCTTGAAGTCCATGAGTAACCCCTATTTTATAGTTGTTGTATCGAAGAAAAGATAATTTTACTAATAAATAGCATGATATGCATGAATCCCAACTCTGTAACACTATTATTAGAGAGATTAGAAACAATTATTTCTTTAAGGTACACATTGAAGGAACCAATTTGCATGGTGATTAGCCATGGAAGTCCAAATTGGGCCAAAAGATGATAAATGAGGTCTTCTCTTTCACTAATTTTATCAAGATCTATGCTCTTATTAATTAATAAGCAGATCCATTGTTAAATGTGACACGAAGGACCAAATCTTGCCAATTACAAAGGAAATAGTTGTCAACATATTGAGATTTATAGGGGATTCAAGAGAAGCCACCTCAGTTGACCTAACATAACTTTCTTGGAGCTTGTTGCAAGGTGTGCACCCTTGGTCTCCTCGTGTTGTGCAGCGCAATGCTCGGGTGCGTGACATGGCTTAACCGCCTCCCATGGATTCATTAACTTTGATAGTTGTATCAGGCATTAACAAGGTCAATCTTTTAGTGCAACGACAACTGTCTTTGCAACAATTGGTATCAGAGCTTGGGTCATGGGTTTAAACCCCTCGCTTGCGTTTTGGGGGGGGATTGGTATCAGAGTTAATGAATCCATGGGAGGCGGTTAAGCCATGTCACGAACTTGAACGTTGCACTGCACAACACAAGGAGACCAAGGGCACACACCTTGCAACAGAGCTATGGAACAACCATTCCATCAAATAAAATGTGGTTTCTAGGTCAAATCAAAGCAAACAAAGACCATGCCCAAAGAGGACCCCCCATGATCAATTCATATTTATTCCATGGGTTTAAAAGAAAATCTATATGTTACCATTTTGTTCTTAGTTTGGGTAAAAACTTGGTCAAATACATAACAACATCCTACAAATGGTATATCAAATATTTTTTTACACCTTTTTGGCTCAATACATATATGTTTAGTTTATATAAAATGCCATCCATCAACAATTGCAATTAATGGTACAACAAGGTTCAAACACCTTTAGGTTTATCTCCTAAATTGTACAAATTGTTTCTTTAGATTTTTTTTTTGTGTGGTTTCAGAAAACAAAATAAAATAGTTCCAATCCTATTTTGATGTTTTGGATAAATTGTTGTCACCTCTTTTTGAGTGATCCCCTCAAATAAGGATCTATAATAGGGAGAAGTGTCACACACATTTTTTGGATAATTTCTCAACCACTTTGTAAGAAGCAATTCCAAGTACTCTTATTGACATAAAATGCGTAGTGAGTATATGAATTTATATATATTATATCAAGTACCTCAGTATGATGCAATAAGGAAAATTGAATAAATGTATTAGAATAATGAAGGAAAATGGAATATATATGGCTTATACAATGTCTTTCCTTAGTATTGATGTTATCTCATCATCTTCTAGATTCTTATCATATCTCTATCCTTCTCTCATGCTTACATATGTCTTTCATATATCTCTCACGTAACTTTCATTCTTGTTCATCCATCCCTTCTCTCACATTCTTCTCTTCCTTATATACCCTCTTTATGCATTTTCATGATTCCTTTTCCTTATATCTTATCATAATAACTCCTAATCACCTATAATAACTCTCTTCCCACAATTTTACCTCTTCCTTAATGTAATTTATCCCTTTTATGGCTTATTTATCCATACTATCAAAGATGAGAGGTATTTAAGTGGTATTTAACCCATGTATGGGTCCATAAATCACCCAAATAATGTGTAGTATGGTAGAACCTCCTAAATATATCTATTGAGTGTCTAACACTCTTGTGTAGCACCACAAGGCCATTAGTGTAGTCGGGGGTACTCATGGCCCTTACACAACCTTTTATGTAATGTCTAACTCTCTTTTTGCAATATTGGACAACCTTTTTCTATTCCTTTTGAGTGTAGTACTTCCTTGTGTGACATCACAAGACCTCTACGACATAAGAGAATATCATATGGTATATATACTATTTGTAATATTGCCAATATCTTGCCAACATTCTCCCTAGGCCTTAAACTTTGTCCCATCCTCAAGACAACCTTGTAGGAATTCTTAGCAATTAGATCCCATGTGAGTTGTTTTACATTTAGATTCCTTAGTCCTACTTATTATTGTTGGTCATCCTTTTCTCTTTGTTATCTAGGAACATAACTTCTATAGGAGGATTTTGACTTCTATTGTGTTTTCTATCACTATTATATGTATCTTCTTGATACTTAGAACCTTCTTTATCCTCCATTCTAGCTCATATAATTCCTAGTGCATCATATCATGTGTATTTGTGGTGGATTCACCACTATTAACTATTATCTCACTTTTTGAGTGAGGTTCTCCATCCAAATCAACTCTAGGGATTTTCCCAATACTTTTTAATCCTTCTCCACATCGTCCTTCATTGTATAGATTTCCTCCCCATGTGCTCCCTACATTTTAATGCTCAAAGGTACATGTACTAGTCTAACATCACCTTGAGCAATTAAGTATTCCTATTCTACATTAAAGGTTCCATTGCATGTCTACAAACTACTCAAGGTCTAACAAGATGGTAAAGTGGTTATGTGTCCCTTCATGCATTTCAATAACCTCAAACTCCATCATTATCTTGATACCCATGATATTGACTTCCACATTTATCTAGGTTCTAAAGGGGCATTTGGAAGTCCTATCTACCATTGTTATTTCATAAAGTGCATCCTACAATGTAAATTACCCTAGCACCCTAGATTATCTTTAGAATAATATTAATACTTGCACCCAAGTCAAGTAGTGATTCTTTTACTAGCCTCTCATTTAGTTTTATATCTAACATAGGCTCCTTTTCCACTTTTTGGCTATTTTAACTGCATTCCACACTCGGGATTTTCTCTTTTACTCTTGATCCTATTTGTTCTAATGTTTTGGAAAATGCTTTCATTTTTTCCAATAGGATCTCTTCTTCCACAATAGTAACCAACTCTTCAACCTCTAGACCTTTTCATAAAAAAAAATATATATTATATCCTCTTCTTTAATTTATTCCTTTTCTATGATCTATTTCGAATTGGTTACTACCAAATCAAGCTTTCCTTTATTATGATATATTTCTTCTGAACTTCTTTGTATACTTTTTGAATATATGCTTTTACTTACCAATGTCAATCCCTCAATAGTTGATCATTGTAACTTGGTTATCGTTCATCGTATACTATTTTATGGCCCTCATATTAAGGTTTTCCTTTTCCCCTTGTATTCTTTCTCCAATTTTTCTTACTCTATCATTGAATGCTCTCTCATTTCTATTTTATTCTCTCTTACTTTTTGGCATCAACTTGCATTAGAACATTTTGTCTTAGGGATCTTCATCATAGTTGTAGCTCCTCATGGTTAATCAAGTTCAAATATTTCATTGCTCTTTGTCCTTGGAACTAGTTCATTATTATAGAATTGTGTTGTCTTCAAACAACTAAATGCATCATAGGATGTATCACTGTAAAACTCACATGATGTCTTTTCTCTTTTCTACATTCATTGGAATAGTGGTCTTTTTTCTTGAAATCGAATCATGCAACATTTGATTGTCTCCTTTGGCCTCTTTCCCTACATCAAACTCCTTTATTTCCATTGTGATACCCATCTTGACCTTTGTCTTGGTCATTTTATTCATAGCATGGGATTTGGTTAGATACTCAAATGTGTAGTACCAACCGACTTATACAATTTACCTATCTTGGATAGGGGTTGGTCTATAGTGTAATTATTTTATGCATGGCCAAGCAATGATTTCTTAGCCAACACATGCTCTTCCCATTCCTTGCTAATATAAAGATTCATTTATGGGATTCTTGTTATACCATGGCTCACCTCCATTGTTTCCACCAAAGATCAATAATGGGTAGTCATCTATTATATTCTTGTCTCATTCTTTAGACATACCACAATAAAAACTCTTTGGTTTCCTTGATATTTTCCAAAATTCTACTCTCAATGCAATGACTCTCTTCATACCCTCAATCATTGAGCACTCATTTCTAAGGTGACCCTCTGTACAATAGTGGTTGCACTAATTCCTATTTTTCCTTTATAGAGGAGATTCTTCTCTATTATCTCCTTTCGCAAGGATCCCCTACTTAAACTTTAAAGCTATTCAAAATCCAACCACAACTTCTCAATTTTAAACTTTTTAGTTATTTTACCTTCTCTTCTCCAAGATTGAGAATCTTTCTAGGTGGCCATCTCCACCACATCTATGTAGGATGGGAATATTTTCCGATCTCCTATCACTATATGGGATCAACCTTGAGGAAAACCATTCATTGTTTCTCCATTAAAGGTTTTTCTAGTTTCTTGACAAGTCCTTTGAATCTACAATTATACTTTAACTATATCATTATTTTTTATACTTTAACTATATCATTATTTTTTATAACATTTCTCACTCCTTTAAAATTTCTAAAGGAACGTTACGAAATTAAGATTTTTTTGAAAATTCAATTCTAGGATTAATATATGTCTTGTTATGATTTGGACATTATTTCATATACCATTTCAATGTGTCTTCCTTAGGGTTCCTATAAAATTGTATAGATTAATTTTGTCATCAATGAAACTTTATCTATACTAGTATGATTCTAAAATGAATAGGTTTTCATTGTATTCTTTGATATATTTCTTGGAAATGGGAAGCTTTAATTTTTTTGTGCCCATGATTGAGGGTGGAGTATGTGTATTAGATTTATTTTTTTGTGGTCTTTTGTTTTCCTACATCCATTTTATTTTCCCTATTATTTGGGTTCTAAATCTACCCTAGTTTGTCTTTCCATCACTCCCTTAGATTCTACCCACCTTCTCACACCCATCTATCATCTCACAATTTTCTATCTCAACCTTTTTTTTTTTCAATTCTATTTCAAAGTAGTTATCTCTAAGGGAATCTCCATAATCTTTCACAAATTCTTTTATCCACTCTCTTATTTTATTTCCTTCCTTAAATATCCACAAATTTTTAGTTTCTATATTATCTTTTGAGTTTCTTCTTGACTTAAGCAACACGAGGGGTGACATTTGGCCAAGGGGGTTTTTCCTCATGGGATCTCTTCACCTTTGGAGACATGATGTTTCATAACTCATCATTAAATAATATTTTTTATTTAGTGGTATAAGAGCTATTGCTCTCTTCTTGCTTGTTTTTATTCTCATAAAACAAATCAAATGTATCTATAAAAAAAATTAAATTCATAAATATCACTTCTTTCTTGTTGCAATATCGTTTAACTCCTTCCTCACCTTCTTCCCAAAATTTTAATTTCCTCACCATTTCCTTTCTTTGCACACCATCATACCTCTTGAATTTGATATTCCAATGGTTTAAATCAATCGAGAATTTGGATTTTCCAACTCATCAAACCCTTATTCTAATGCGACTTTTGATATGTCAACCTTAGATTAGCAATTGACCCTTGAGTTAGAAACCTATCTTTAGTTGAGCACCCCCACTTCTAAGAGTTTAATACTTATCTCCATTGCCCCTTTCTTATAGAAGGATAACATTTATCCTATTTTTTGAGAAATTTGACAAAATAATAGGGCTCTTTCCTCAAAGCCATGAAATAATAATTGTAATTAGATAACATATTCATTACTGATATTGGTAAGATTGAAAGCATTTTAGAGGTGGATTGACCTTAGGATGACAATTTTCATGATTAAATAGAGAAATTTTCTAAAAAGAGTTGATGCTTCCTTCTTATCTCATAATATTTTGTTACCTTATCCATGAAGTAGACTTGTAATATTAGCTTATAGTCATGAAAGGATAAATATGACAATAATAATGGGTAATTAGTGAGAACACATAAAAGGAAATAAGTACATTGTAAGGTTTCTAGGGTGACTATTGTAGAGATAGTAGATCTCTTATGTAGGATCTTCCTAGAAACATGCTATGATGAGTGAGAAGATTGATGCAAGTCATGGATGAAACATAGTACCTAAACAATGAAATAATGCTATATTATGTGGCAAAAGGATACAATTGTTTTATAGAGTTTCTAGGGTGTCAAAAGTGTTCATGTTCATATAGGCATGAATCATTTCATTTGATGAGTAGTCTCATAATAGATGTTCTCAAGGAAATGGAAGGATCTTGGAATTAATATTATTTATGTTGGGTGATGTTTAATTTTACAAGGAATGGTTATGGTGCAAGTATGTAATACTCTTTTATCTAGTGGTATGAATGGTTTGGCCTTTGCCCCTCTCTATATAAACATATTTAAAGCTCGTTGGTCATGATTAAGGTCAAGGCTTGTGAAGCCTTGTAGTATTAATAGACGCCATCTCATATCTTAGGGATGGCAGATTTGGGTATGTTGGTGGGCTTAAGAAATTTATTAATTGTAGCATAGAGGGATAGACTTAGTTCAACCTCCCACCTCATTAGGTTAGAATGTCTCAACCTAACTAGCACTTTTAGAAAGCACTAACCATAAAATTGTTGTGGATTATAACAAGAGTTGACAAGTGTCAATCATCCATTTGAAATGACAATTTTCACTTTTCTATAAATATAACATGCATACATTATAAAAATGGTTTAGAAAAGTTTGGAAATGTGTAAAAAAATCTATTTGAGAGATAGCTTGAGTTAATTTCAAATAGAGTTTTTTCAATTACTCATGCTTTATTTTTTTTAAGAAATTGGTATAAGACATAGTTTTACTTGAATATTTAAATTGTAACATTTCCTTTATCATTTTTCAAGCCTTGAAAACACTCACCTATTTGAAGGAAATGAGCCATATCTTGAGTCCAACTTGTTTGTAATGGATGTGAAGATGTTTTTGGTCATTTTGCAACACTAGGACATCTTCATCCCCATGCAAATATGGAGCTAGTTATTCACACAAATCCTTACCTCTAACCAACTTGGTAACTTTGATATTCACATCATATTCCATTTAGTGATCAAACCTAATCTTTTTTTGTTCAAATATTTTCTCAAAAGAAATTATTTAACACTTGGATGTGAACCATTAAATTGATTTTTATTATTATAAACCAAATGTCTAAATTTCTTAAGGCTTCTTATAATTGAAAGAACTTGTTTCTCTACAAAAGAGTGCCTTTCCTCATATTCTTCTAAACCTTGACTAAAAAACTATTGGTTGCTCCACACCTTCATCATTCTATTGTACCAACATTTCTAAGGTAGTGTTTATACTCCCAAAGGAATATAAAATGAAATCCTTGGTAAAATTGGGATTTATGAGAGTAGGAACTTGTGCTATGGCTTGCTTAATGGCTTGAAAATTATTCTTTCCTTCATTGGTCCAATTAAAAGGCATGTTCTTCTTCAACATAGATGTTAGTGGTTTCATAAGATTTGTAATGTCAAGAATAAACCTCTAACAAAATTAATTCTTCCCAAAAAACTTTGCAATCCCTTCTTGTGGCTAGGTAATGGCAAGGCTAGAATAACACTTACTCTACAAGATCAAATGAAAGAACCTTTTTGGATATAATATGGCCTTGAAATTTTCTTCCATTGATTGAAAATATGCATTTTTGGGATTAAGTGAAATCCCAACTTCCTACACTAGTCAAAAACTTCCTTAAGATGAGCAAAATATCTTTAACATGTTTGGAAAACATAGTAATATCATCAAGATAAATCAACATAATATTTTTAATTAGCCCTTGAAATTCCATATCTATGGGTCTTTAAAAAGTTTCTCATGAATTAGACAAACCAAAATACATCTTCCTATAAGTCACTATACCCCATTTTGTAACAAATGATGTTTTAAATTGATCCCCTTCCTTCACCAAAATCTAATTATAACCAAAATTGTCATCAAGGAGTGAAAAACACTTAGAACCTAATACCACTTGAAAAATTTGTCCCATGGAAGGAAAATGATAGTGGCATTTCAAGGAATCTCTATTCATGTCCCTAGAATCCACACACAACCTTAACTCCTTTATTTTTCCTTATAGGTACCAAATTTGAGACGCTAGAGGTGTGTTTAATGGGAAAATTTATGTTGGCCCCTATTAGTTTATTAAAATCCTTCATGAGAGGATCTAATTTGGGATTCAAAGGCCTTTTTATCTACCTAATAGGTTTGCCACTTGGTTCTAGCTCAATGGTATGTTCTAATGCTAGATTATATCCTTTAAGATCACCATATTCCCATGCAAATACATCACTATATTCTTAACAAATTTGAATGAAGTCATGGTTTTCTTCTTGAGTGCATACCTTACCAAGCTTGAGGATTTTGTCCTTAAATATGGAAACTTATTCATAGTCTTCATGCTTAAATTTCATTTTGATTTTCTCTCTTCTAGCTATCAACATTAAAAAATGAATTCAAGAGTAACCAAAACTTTTGGAAACTTTTTTGACTCTAGATGGATGATTTTATCTTCATATAATTGTTGTAATTTTTCCTAATTTATAGTTGAGAATTTAGCCTTTTCATGTAGTAAATTAATTATTTGTGTATCACTATCAAACTCCTGTGAATGAATGTTATTATTAGGTACAACTAGCCTTACAACCAATAGCATATATTGTTGCACCTTCTCTTTTTTTATGTCATTAGAAATGTTAATTATGCACCAATGGAAACCAACCTATCAACATGTCTATTTTCTTCTCTAGGAATGGATTATACATTAAAGATTCAAAATATTCAATAAAATTCCACACTCTATGCTTTTATGACTTCAACAAATAATTTTTTGTAATATTCAACCCTCTCACCTAATTTACCACCAATTCACTATCACCAAAAACTTGAAGACACTTAGTTTTCCTCTTTATATCCCATTAAAGGCCATGTATGAGAGCTTCATAATCATCTATATTATTTGAAGAAAACTACAAAAAGTAATATGTATTAAAATAATGGTTATTAAAAACATATGTAATAAATTTGGAGCTATCACACATGCACTAAACCCTAAATACATTCATGCTAGAAAATGTGGTTAGGAAAATATCTAATTATGATTATGATTTCCTCGAATCACTAAAAAAAATCATGGGGACATTCACCATAGAATAAATTTACATAATGATACCTTCCCCTATGCTATTAAAATATTATCTTCTTGATTATAATTACAACCAATGATTTAAACCCTAGAGAGACCTACAAATAAAATTAGAGTTACAACTAGTTTAGTGACCAACCCTTTCATTGTTGAACTCCTTGGTATATATAGATCTATTATTTAGGTTCCTGGTTTGCATAAGGAAGCCTCATGAAGATGAAAATGGTGAAACTATGTGAAAACTAGTCATCCTCTAGACATAGTCATCCATGCATTGTGATTCGTGACTAAAATGTTGTAGCTTGATAATATTGGTTGTCATTGATGCCAAAAGTGTGCTGAAGATTGTATATGGTTCAAAGATAGCTAATATGCAAAGATGTCTAATAGTGCAAACCAACATTGTAGTATACAAATCAGTTGGTTGTCTATGTATGATACAAAGGTGGGTACACATGTCCTAATATGTTTTTAGTATGTATACATTGATATATTTCCAGTTTGGTGCACCACACTCAGTGATAAGTTGTAAAAGTTGTGTCTAAGACATTCTTAGTATATACCCTAAGGCAGAGACACAATGTTTTGGTCTGCATCCTTTCATAGAGCAAGATTTAGTCTTGTGGTTCAAAAGATAAGTTGATAGAGATGTGAAGGTGTTATATCCAAGGTTTCATTTCATTATACCTTCTATAGTGAAAGTTAGAAGTGACAGAGTATCGATATGTGCTCTAGCAGTGCAAAGTGCTTATGAAAGCTTGTTGGAATGCTTTGCATTCCTCCGGTTGTGAAGATTGGGCCATGTGGTTTTGAAGACATATTTAGTGATGTCTAATGTTTTCTATATTGAAGTTTCAAGTAGTTTCAAGGTGCTCCACAAGTTCAATTTTTAAGTGACAGAGTGTTACAATTGGTTCCAAATGCTTATTCTTCATCAAAACATATGTTTGAGTACTTGCTCCAGCAAAATATTGTACAAATAAATGGTATGAGTTTGTGTGGAAATTTCACATGTCTCATAGTATTTCAAGTATGAAACACATGAAGATTCTTTCATTTTGAGTACCACACCATTGTTTCAAGTTAGTTTGTGATGTTATGTTGTTGTTGAGGCCGACTTGGGTATGTTGGTAATGTACACCACTAATTCAAGATTTAGGAGAGTGTAAGAAGTGTTTGTAGATTTTGTATGAGTCATGTCAACTAATGTGGAAGAAATGAGAATATTTTTTATCATTTTTTGTATACCGCTAATGGAGATGTAGGTAGACATGTTACAAGTTTGCTATTCCTTGTGTTGTGGTTGACTGAATTTGTATTTTGAAAATGTGCAAATGATATATATTAATGATCAAAGATGTGAAGATTATTATGGAAGTATGCAAAGATGTATGAGTGCATGAGCAGAGCATGACATGATCCGCTACAGACCTAATGTGCAAAATTAATGACTATCAGTGGTTGAAGCCATAAAACCAATCATATTTCAGTTGTTCCTTTTTCATTTAGGGAGTAGTAGCTTACTTGGGTTTTAGCCCATAAAATAAAGTTAGGGAGTAGTTGCTTCCTTGGGTTGTAGCCCAAAATCAAAGTTGTAAACTATTATTTACTTGTGAGGCTAGATTAGGATAGTAGCTCCTAACAACTTTTCTCACTATGGTTTTTCCCATATGAGGTTTTCCATGCAAATCTAGTGTCTACTACATTCTTGTGTGCGTGTTGATCTTCTTTCTTGTTTTGATTAAGTGGATGAATGCTTAATTGATATAACTTAAATTTTGCAGTAGTTAGTTGGGATGAATTTTGAAGTATAATGATTCACCCCCCTTCTCAGTATTCTGGTGTGTTCAACAATTGGTATCAGAGCAAGGTTCCTTGATATAACCTAGTAGATGAGGTAGATATTGTATTTGGAACACATGGAGAATAAAGAAATATCCAAGAAGAAGTGCTCTTAGGAAAAATAGGTCATACTCCAAAAGGAGGATGATGAATATGAATTTGAATTCAATAAAGAAGATTGTGTAGTGGATTATGAAGGATAATTCATTTTTTCCCTAAATGATCTAGATGAAGAAAGAGAAAAGAATGAAGAGCTCCAATACAAACTTGAAAAATCAGAGAAGAAAATTGGCAATCTAAAAGTTCAATTTGAAGAAGGAAAAAGAATTGAAGAGTTCCTAAACATCAAGCTCATTGACAAAATTGTTTAATGCTTCAAGCTTGAAGAAGAGATTGCTTCCTTGAGGAAAGAGTTGGAAAAAATAAAAGAAATTTTTGACAAAGGTTTAAATATGAAAGGAGGTTCTGACATTCTTGATGAAATCATCCTCTCAAAAGTTCAAAAGAAAAATATAGTCTTGGTTTTGAGAAAGGTAAGAGTCCTACAACTAGTGCCTCTATAAACCTATATGAGAATTTCAAGGCAGAAGGATTTAAGTCTAAAAATAAAGGAGGAGAAATCCAACACCGTAGAACCTAAGAAGATAGCCTCCAGAGATGCAAGTTTAGATCAAGACAAGAAGACATATAGCAAGAAGAATGGAGGTGGATTCATTCCTGTCTAAAGAAAAATAAGTTTCGAAGGTCCTCCACCAGCTAGACATCATTCCCCTACTAGGTTCACTCAATCTTTTCAAGGTTATTGTTATTATTACAATAAATTTGGGCATAAGGCTGTTGATTGTAGATCAAGGCAAAGAAGAAACAACTACATAGGTAGAAAATAATTTGTGCCTCAAAGATATGATGTTTCATTTCATGGATATTGCTATGCTTGCAACAATTTTAGTCATAAGGCCGCAAAGCACATAACTAAAGTTAGGAGTAATAAATTTGTTCTAAAGCACAACATTGTGTGATACAAATGCAATGTGGTTGGACATAAATAAAAGTTTTGTACAAGTGGTTTTGTGAAGCCACCTGTTTAGAATAGGAAGAAGGATGAAACCCTAAATCAACAAAAGAAAGGAAATGAAAAAGTTTAGAAAGAAAAGTAGAGTCAGAAGAATGTGAAAAAGGATGATACCATGCTTGTGCATTATTCACAAGATTCAATGACAAACTGAGATAGAGCATTATCTCAGGGGGAGCTATCATTTACAAATCCTTTAGCCCCTTGAAAAGGATAAAACACTAAATATTTTAGCATAGAAGATGAATTGGATTGATTCCTCTAGTGAGCAGGTATTTTGAGGAAGATTGAACCTTTTGACCAAGGTTTCAGAGTAAGGGAATGTGTTGCAGAGGTGTGTTGAGCATCCGTGTATCCCTATGATGACACATATATTTTTGGTTGAATGTTTACCTAATGAGTATGAATGCATTTATGGCAAAAAGTAAGGGAAAATGAAAGGTTTTTTATGTGTTGTTTGAATGATTTGATCTCATTTGTAGTCAAAGGAATTTGTGTTTGGAAGTAGAGAAGAAGAGAAGGGTTTTCAAAGTTATCTTTGTGAGTTCATGCCAAACCCTAGTGAGTGTGTTTGAATTTTTTAGAAGAATTGTCAATGGCAACCCACAAGTGATTGATGTTGTGGAGAAACCCAAGCTAAAATACAAAAAATTCCCATTCAAGGCGATAAAAGTTGACAAAGATGGTGCATTCATGAAGGTTCCCGCGGATGTTGTGTACTATGAATATGTAAGAATCTACATCCATTCCCCACTGGATGAAATTGATCATACTTCATCTTTTGAAGTGGTTTGGCATAAATTGTTGAATGAGAATGGTGTGTACAAGATGGATTATACAAATGTGGTTGTGAAAGGGTTAGACATCTAGAAAGATTTTCCATAATTTTGCAACAACAAAGAATGGGTAAGAATTATTTTGAGTTGCATTCATGAGGAATTCATTTGGTTGGATAAGCCCTATATGATCACAAAAGAATATATTAGGGTAGTTATTAGTTTTTGTTCCATCAGACTAGTCTCGATGTTGAAATCAATAAAGAATGAAAGGGTTATGGATCTTACCAAAGAAAAGCATGATAAGAGAACCCTAACTATAAAGGATATCACTGATTTTGGATTCTGATATGCCTCTATGGGGATTGCATACAAAATTTACTTCACAAATAGAGAAGGGTCCACCATCGCCGCCACAATTCATACTGCCCATCAACTGGTGAAGGAAGGAGCTAGTTTTGATAGCTATGAATTGTTGATGGAGAAGCTGATGGATAACTTGAAGAGAATAAAGGAAATCAATTACAATTTTAGGTTTGGTTCGTTGATCATTTTCCTTACATTCTTTTTCTAGAATGAATTACCTAGATTTAAAGGTAAAATATGAGATAAGTTCAATTTGGTAGCAACACAAATTAAGAAACACATAGAAGGTTTCTAGAATAAACAAGCATACAAGAATTTCTAATTGGGATTCTTTAAGAATCTATAAGAAGAAATGTAGAGTAGTGAATGGATACCATCAAATTTGGTCTAGAAGTATAAGAAAGAGGTAACATTCATGGTAGATAAAGATCATTGTTATATGGAAGTTGTAGTACCTAGAATCTCATGGATTCCTACATTTCCTTATGAGGTTACACCTGAATATATTCAAGGATGTGTGGATATCCCATTGAAGAATCCAATAGATACAACTATTGAGAGATTTGGCACATATGATGAGATAATGGATAATTTGTATAAGAAGCGTACATAGGAGCATTTTAAAAAACACAAAGATAAGCTTCACAAGAAATGGGGTCTTCCTCCAAAGACTACATTTGTTGCCCTTGGAGAGAGTTCTAAAGATAAATTTGTTCCTCCAGAAGCCATTCAAGAGCGAAGGTCTGGTAGATCCACTTATTTTGTTGAATCTACTGTGTAGCCCTCTAGATCTACATAGTCAAATGGTGGAAGAAGAAATTTTGTATCTGAAACTCCACCATAGAAGAAGGCCACATGAATTGTGCATACAAGGCCTAAACAAAAGAAAAAGAGAAAGAAGTCAGATGAGGAAAAACCTGAAGAGGAAGAAGAAGCTGGAGATGAAGGTATGTCCTCACAAAAAAGGAAGGGGAAGAAGATATCAAAGGAGGGAACTGAGCAAACTCCCCCAGTCTCATATGAGCTCCTATATTTTGGAGCAATTTTGAATTGAACTGTTAGCTTTGGTTTGTTGAATGATGCAATGGAGCTTCATTTGAATGTCCCTCTGGAAGATAAGAAGACTATTGAAAAGGTTGTCATTACATATATTCTCAAATAGAACATATCTTTTAGTGACATCAGTGATAAAGCTCTAGAAATCCTGGTTGAGGCTTTGAGACAAAGAAGAGAAGATTCCATCAAAGAAGATGAGGAGTTGAGATAGAAATCAATTAATAAGGTTGGGTATTCTATTTCCCTAGTAGAAAAGGAGAAAATAGTCTAGAAACAAGCAAAAGCGCTCTGCACAAATTGAAGAATAGATCCCCTAATGAGTATGGGTGATGATTTTAAAAAGAAGATTCAATACAAAAAAATAAGTTACAAATAATATCATTGATGAAGTGCAAACTGAAGTTGAAGTGGTTGCATAGGAGCCTCTAATAGAGCATGAAATTGTTAATGATCCCCCTCTGGAAGATACAAATGAGCAAGTTGTCTTTGACCAACAGGAAGCACAAGTTGTTTTTGGTTAGCAAGAAGGAGAAGGTGTCTCCAGTTATCAAATGGAGCAAGATGTCTCTGATAAGGAGATGGAAAAGGAGAAGGAGAAAGAAAAGATAAGGAAAAGCAGAAGGAGAATGGAAAGGAGGAGAAGGATGCTAAAGAAGAAAGTATTGCACATATGGTTGTTGTTGCACCAAAATATTGACCTGTTAATGTCTGATACAACTGCCAGTGTAATGAATCCATGGATACAAATAAGCCATGTCACAAACAAGAGTGTTGCATTGTACAACACAGGAGACCAAGGGTACACACCTTGCAACAATCCTCCCAGGGCAAGTGAGGGGTTCAAACCCATGACCCAAGCTCTAATACCAATTTTTTCACAAATGATTTTCATTGCACCAAAATATTGACTTGTTAATGCCTGATACACCAGCCAGATTTAATGCCTGATACACCCCCCAAATTTATTTCCCCCTACACAACATATGAAGAAATTAATGGATTCTTTTGAGACTTACTCATCTGAAACAATAATGTTGAATTAAAAGAGATTGAATAATTTCCCCAAAAAGTGTGATAGCACACTTACCAAATTGCAAACATGTATCAAATACATTCATAAATGCATGGAGGAAGCCAAATTTTTACATGTTTTCTATTTGAAATGGCTTGCAACAACTAAGGGCATTAAGGATCAGATTAATACAATTGAAATGCAGATCACCAATGTGGTTGCAACATATGATCTGGAACAAGACAATGATGGTGCCATCAAGGCACAAGTGGAAAGATTGCACTCCTAGGTACAACAACTACAAGATCAAAGTAAGCAATTCAAAGGTCAGGTGAACCAATTGAGAGAATTAGTGAGCTTAAGGTTGGACTCACTCACCAAAATCCTGACAGAAGATAATGGTGTAGTTTAGAAACACAAGGCACCATCTTCTTTGGAAGAAGTTGAAGATATGTATGTGTAGCCGAATTTCAAGTTCAGACCCTGACTGTAGCTAAGAAGGAATGTGATAACAATTTGATTCAGCTCAAACCTATTTACAAGAACGTCCTACCATCCAAAGGGAGTAAAAGTTGTATAAATTAAGGGGAGCTTGTAGAGTTTTTTCTTGTACATAGAAATTTTTGTTGCCCTTTTCCCCAAAGGGGGAGAGAAAAATGTGCACCTAAGGGGGAGTGTTTATGCACATCATTTTGGTTTTTCCATCAATGACAAATGGGGAGATTGTTGCAGCTTGATAAGTTTGGTTGTCATTTATGCCAAAAGTGTGTTGAAGATTGTATATGGTTCGAAGATAGCTAATATGTAGAAATGTCTAATAGTGTAAGCCAACATTGTAGTATACGAATAATTTGGTTGTCTATCTATGATACAAAGGTGTGTACACATGTCCTAATATGTTTTCAGTATGTCTACATTGATATATTTCTAGTTTGGTGCATGACACTTAGTGATAATTTGCAAAAGTTGTGTCTAATACATTCTTAGTATATACCCTAAGGTAGCGACACAATGTTCTAGTTCGCATCTTTCCATAGAGCAAGATTTAGTCTTGTGGTTCAAAAGATAAGTTGGTAGAGATGTGAAGGTGTTATATCCAAGGTTTCATTTCATTATACCTTCTTTAGTGAAAGTTAGAAGTGACAAAGTACCAGTCTGTGCTCTAGCAATACAAAGTGCTTATGGAAGCTTGTTGGAATGCTTTGGATTCCTTCAGTTGTGAATATTTGGCCATGCAATTTTGAAGACATATTTAGTGATGCGTAATGTTTTCTATATTGAATTTTCAAGTGGTTTGGTGCTCCACAAGTTTAGTTTTCAAGTGAGAGTGTTACAATTGGTTTCAGATGCCTATTCTTCATCAGAAGATATGCTTGAGTACTTGTGCCAGCAAAAGATTGTACAAATCAGTGGTATGAGTTTTTTTGGACATTCCACATGTCTCATAATATCTTAGGTATGAATAAAATGAATATTCTTCTTGTATCTAGTACTACACAATTCTTTCAAGTCAGTTTGTGAGGTTATTTTGTTGTTGAGGCTGACTTGGGTATGTTGGTAATGTGCACCACTAGTTCAAGATTGAGTGGAGTCTAAGAAGTGTTTATATGTTGTATGAGTCATGCCAACTCATTTGAAATAAATGAAAATATTTTTTTATCATTTTTGTATAACACTAATGGAGATGTAGGCCAACATGTTACAAGTTTGATATTCCTTGTTTGTGGCCAACTAAATTTGTATTTTGAAAATGTGTAAATGATATATAATGAAGATCAAAGATGTGAAGATTATTATGGAAGTATGTGAAGATGTATGAGTGCATGAGTAGAGCATGACAAGACCTGCTACAAACCTAATGTGCAAAATTGATGACTATTAGTGGTTGAAGCCATAAAACTAGTCATATTTTAGTTGTTCCTTTTTCATTTAGGGAGTACTAGCTTCCTTGGGTTTTGGCCCTTAAAATAAATTTAGGGAGTAGTTGCTTCCTTGGGTTGTAGCCCAAAATAAGTTGTAAATTGTTATTTACTTGTGAGGCTGGATTAGGACAGTAGCTCCTAGCAGTATTTCTCACTATGGCTTTTCCCATGTAAATCTGGTGTCTATTGTGTTCTTGTGTGTGTACTAATATTCTTTCTTATTTTGATTAAGTGGATGACTACTTAATTGATATAACTTAACTTCAAAAATAGTTAATTGGGATTGAATTTTGAAGTATATCAATTCACCCCCTCTAAGTATTTTGGTGTGTTCAACATAAATCACATGAAAACCACCAAAAACATTTTAAAACACCATATGAAATAAGGAGGAACATACAAAATATCTATAAAATCTTGATACATTGATTATGCCTCAATATCTAGAGTTATATGGTCTATACAAGTTTGAAGAATCTACTAATTATGACACATAAATGTGGGGTCATGAAACCCTAATTGCAATAATAAATTAGGGCATGGGCTATAACATTCATTTTATCATATATGCACCCCTTTAAATAAAAAATTATTTCTAGGTGTTTATTAGTCACTTATGACAATTGTAGAGCCCTACTAGTCATATTAATAGATTTTTGCATCATTAATGGGGTAGGTTGGACTTGGTGTGAAAAAGCATAGGAGTTTTGGACTTCAAAGATCAATGGGTGGAAAACACTTCATACCACTCAGAGATAACAAATGAGGGAAATCCCAATGAGGGAATTTGAAAAGGACAAGAAATGGAAAATGTTGAGGTTCAATGATAAAAAATGAATCATACAACTAAGACATGAGGAGAAGGGGAAGTGTTAGAACATAATTCTATTAGGGGTCATACACTTATAAAATTTATATGTATTGTTCTACTATAAGGTTATAAAACATTATATATTATATGCTTATTAAGAATATCCCATTTGAAATAATTATAGTCTAATAACTATTATATTATTAATTATTTATGAGTGGTGGATGTTGAATAGGTGTGACCAATACTCCTTCTGGTATTATGCCACCCTTTCTCCTATATTTAAGGAGGTTTTCTCTCATTTGAGAGATATTAAATTTGGATATTTTATAGTGAATCATATCACTATGCACATGAGCTATTATTGGCCATGTGGAAGTATGTAGAGGAGTGTACCCAAGTTTGGTCTATATTATAATAGGCCATTTTTGTAAGTGATTCAATAAAATGATTCTTTATGGGGTTTTTTACCTACCCCAAAGGTTCAACTTTGTCAAAGAAAGAGAATTGAGAAATATAAATGTTCAAAGTTACCTCGTGATGGGTACCAAGATAAGGGAAAGCTTAATTTTTTCCTTATAAAATTACTTTGTAGAAGGGATTGATAAAATTTAAAGTTTGGGGTACACAAAAATGAGGTACTTGATTAGGGATGGCCTGAAAGACTACCCCAAAAGGCAATGAGTTTTGTGTTAACGAGTCAAAGTTGGATGGGAATGCATGTAAATATCAACTCTAAAACACTTAGATGAAATTTAGTATATGAAAGAGTGAGGTTTAGAAGAAAGAAGTTTTTTGGGGATGGAGAAGTTTGAAAGATTGATAGAGTAAAGGGAAAAAGACTTAGGCGAGATAACATGGGCTAGGAAATATTGACATACCAAGAGAGAAAAGGGGAAGTGGGGGGAAGTATAGAAGAATTCCAAGTAGGGAAACTCCAAAAGATTCAATATATATAAGGGACTTAAAAAAAATCAACTTGTAAATGAAACACTTAAATATTCCTTAGAATTTTGGCAATCACAATACAATATAAGAACATAGAGAAAATAGTGAATGAAACATATGTAATTTTTACCAAATGACAAGTATAGTCAAAACACACAAAAGTGAAGGGTACTCAAGAATAATTTTAGATACAAATTCAACTCCCAATAGGCTCTAATTGGGCATGTGTATCTCTTAGAGGCGTAACAAGAACCTAGCTATCTCTCAATAGACCAAAAATGGATAAAAAAGAATAACTAAGTTTGTCTTACATTTCATCATGTCAAACAAGAGCCATGATGCACAAACACAACAATATATTTAGAATTTGACATAACCTAATAAAAAAACAATATATAAATGGACAACGAGATAAAATATATGTAGGACAACTACTTGTAGTTAATGGAATGCAAGAATGAGAAATTTTAAGGTATGAACAAGTAGATGTGGAAATATAATTTCAAGTATAATAATACATGAAGCTACATGGCACAAAACCATGAATGAATTTATGGATCTAATTGTATCTATAAGATACCATCCTATTGAAGGAATTGATCTCTCTTGACTTGAAATTACTTCCATCACATAAGTGCAACAAATGCAACCTTCTCTTCACAAATATAAATATGTGCATGCCTTTTGAAAATTGAAGAATAGTTCCATAATCAACATTTACATTGCAAGGAAACCACATAAATTAGGTCACCACACTACCTTGTATTGCATAATTTATGTTTCAAGTAGGGGAGATTATAATTTGAAAACTTAGGTCACCCCAAAAGGAATAAAAGTATTTTCATACCTACTAACCTCTTCCATTGTTTGAAGCAAAGTTAAATTCTTGAAAATCACATTGCAATAAAAAACATGCCATATTATCTTGATGTCCTACATAGGAATACTTTACATGCACATCAAACTAATTTTTTTGAAGCTTTATCTTATAAAATCTTGAAAAACTAGTTGATCTTCACATTGGTATTTGTTGCTACTCAATAGCATTATAAATTGTATGTTGGGCCCAAGTGAAGCATTCAAACTCAATAGCATTGTCAAATTCATAATATAAGAAGCTACAAATTTATCATGAAGGAAAACTCTTTATTCAACATTACTCATAGTAAACTCTTGGATGTTAAGTGGCCATCACACCTCACTATCAAACATGTTGATGTTTTTCTTTCTCGAGTCATATAATTTACCTACCGCTTTATCATTATTATGAGAATATAAATCATAACCATGAGAAACCTCTTGTGAAGAACTTTATTCTTCAAAATTTCTCACCGTTGTACTTTTATTTTGGCAACTAGGTGTGTTAAATTTTCTACCAAAATAAAACATGTAACACATTTCTTCATCCACATTTAATATACCAACATTATTTGATAATCCCCTTTAAGTGTGATCAACATAAGGTTGCAAGTTTCACGCCATCAAAATAGGTTCTCATATGCTTGCATATGATCACCAAATTCACAATCATCAATTATAATATATTCACAATTAGCGCCACCAACTTCTTCCTTATTCATATTACTACAACAAATAACAGGGTCATATTGTTTCCCTCATACTAGAGCTCATCATTCATTTTTTCGTTATGATATCTTGTGGATGAATAATTTAGTTAAAGATAGGTGAAAACATTATTTTATCCTTTGTACTACTATCATAAAATTTACCGACACATTTCTCCACTTGCACATGAAAAAATCAAAATCTAATGTTGAATTTTCCTTAGCTATGATAACTAGTTAGCTACTATGAATAACCATTTATTTATTACAAAAAACACTTACATTTGAGGATAGTAATTTTTTAATGCAATCAATGGAATCATATTTTCCATGGAATAAATACATATAAAATCCTATTTCATATTCATCACTTTGAAATCTTCTCACATTAAACTCAAACAAGCTTCATATGCTTCAAAAAATATATCAGTAGAGGAATTTGTGTTAGGTGTTAAATTTTTTATAATATTGAAAAGTACAATATAAAATCTATGGTTGATGTCTATGCTTGACTCTTCATCTCATCCCTTGATATTTTCTAATTCTTTATCAAGAACAACAAGGGAAACATTCAATGCAAAATATTTTTTAAATGTAACAACAAGATCATTCCACGAAGTAGGGGAATGCTTAGGAAAACTGTCATACTATTTATGATATCTTCTATTTAGTGACTTGAAAATACATCTTATCCATATTTCCTCATCTTCAAACTAACACTTTTTCATAAACTCTAGAAATGAAAAAAATGTGTATTCCCCTCATGCATATTAAACCCATCAAACCCTAGCATCAATCTATATATCCCAAATTTTATCATTTACCCCTCATATTTGACTCGAGAGAGGTCATTTTTTTTAAATGGGATCTAAAGGAACTTTGGAGAATGGATAAACTTGATTTTTTGTAATAATAGGGTAATATTTTTTTGGAAATGTCATGATTTTCCTTTTACATTCTTCATTTTATTACATAATATAGTTAATATTATTTATTCTTGTGTATGCACCTACCTATAAAATAGGGCATGGTTTTTCATAAAATGCAGGTCTAACTAAGTAGCATGAGTATGCATAAATACAATATGCATGGTAATTTGATAAGTAGTTACTAGGTTTTTAAATATATGACACACTTAAAGGAAAATTCCTAGGAAAATTGTATCCATGCTTGTCAACAATGGTTGATCATGCACCACCATGCACTTGGTAGAGAGTAGAAGTACAAAACTAATATGCTTCAAAAAATTGGAAGAAAAATATATACCTAAAACCAACAATTGTAACTATAAGGTGTTCTTGAAATACAATCACCAAGGTACAATGATAATAAACCATTATTTTTTATAGAAAAATCACCACCTCTTACAATGATGAAATCCTTGAAGAATAGCAAGCCTCCAAGGAAAATAAAAATATTTGTGTTATACCACCAAAAAATTCTTTCAATTAATCTCAACCCAACAATGCCTTTTGAGTTGGTAGTTTACCAACTTATACCATCAATATTCTCCTTGGCAATGGCACCAAAATTTTAGGTCCTAAAATAATATTCTTGAATTTTATATCTTTTTTCCATATTCAAGGCTAAGGTTTTATCATAAACAAGAGAAAAAGAGGATAATTAATAAACTTAGGATGGTTATAGAATAATTTTAAGATTGATTTGAATTTCCATCACTTCAATCTTAGATTAAATTTGGTAGGGTCTTCTTAGAAGTCTCCTTAATAGGTTTTTATATCAAATAAAAGTGCAACAATAAGTAGGGTAAACAATAACCATACCCAAAAATACATTTGACCCCAATTTTCTATCACTAGGTCGATTGTAATTGATTGCAAAGGAAATCTATATAGTTGATCACACACCCTATACTTGTACCTATGTATGTCAATGTAATGTGCCAACCCTTCAATGCCATAATTTTTTTCTAAATTTACACCTTGCGAGTAAATAAATTATGTAACAAGCCATTGCAACAAAAAATTTCTTTTTTTATTGAGAATATAGGAACAAGATACCTTATCAAATTACAATAAAGATTCCATTTCATTACAATAACTTCACAAGTTACAATAATACAAGAATTCATACATTTACATACATAGCTCCAATGAACTTTAGAACAAATAGTTGTAAGATGGTCCAGGATCCTTCCTTTCAAATCTTGGTTCTTCTATCGCCTGTTGTGGAGGAGAAGCATCACTCAGGCACTTTTCTGCCAACCATGGACTCTTAATGTGGTCCCCCGCACATCTATCATTCAATAGACGACCCTTCCCTTTGACGAAGAGTTTGGTAGAGTAAGTGATGATGACAACCAATTGAGAATAGTGATGTGTCCTACATAACTAGAACTTGTAATCCCACAAGCTCGAACTAGCATGCAATACTAGATCATGGTGAACTGACAGTGGAATCTCAACAATCACACTATCTATAGTAGAGTCTCAGACATTCCCACTACTTTGGCCAAAGCATTCTCATTCAATACTTCAAATGAAGGTCATCTATCACATACACTACTCAAGGCTGATTTGACTTAAGGCCATCTTAAAATACAGATAGGTATTTCCTTTGTAGACACTGAAAAATGTCCTAATCAATGTCATACACATGAATCAGATTTATTAATATCATTTCCTCTTTATCCATCCTCTTTTTGCTTAATTAATTCAATTAGCCTAGCTAATTAATTAATTGCATCATTTTTGTCCATTTAGCCTAATTAATTAAATTAGGTTAATTCGCCTCTTTTCGCACTAACACTTCATCTCATTAAATTAAATAAATCAAAATATTTAATTTAATCTCCTAAGCCATCTTATTTAATTAAATAAACCTAAGTTATTTAATTAAATTTCATTTCACCCCTCCCCTATTTATTAAATCGTCTAATTTAATAAATATCTCTTTAATATTCTAATTCCCTAATTGCATAAATTAAACCTTGTTTAATTAGCAATTAAACTAATTTTCTTCTAATCAAAGGGAATATTCCCATGGAATATTCTTTATCCTTTTTTGCACAATTAAAACTTTTTTTTAATTTGTAAAATATATTTTTTCCTCACTCTAAAAGAATATTCTGAGGAATATTCCCTCTCCTCCAATCAACTCACTTGGTTTCTTCAACAAGCTAAACCTTCAACCTCTTAAGCAAGTTACCTTTGACCTATGTGAGCAGGTCAAAAATGTGTTTGTTTGAGGCAAGTGTGAGCCCTTGATTAACTTTCATCTTGCATTCTCATCCATTAATGAGAATCCATGATCCATGCCTCTCATCCCCTTCATCTTGAACCATTGATTAAGCTTTTTGATCTCAACCATCCATTCTTCATTTGCTCTCCTATAAATAGATCACTATTTGGAGACAAATGGATCCATCTTTCAAAGAAAACTTATGTTGTTAAATTTACTCACATACTTACTCATCTTTTACTCACGTTTTATCTTGTTTTAGTTTATTTTCATTACATAATAGCTTAGAGCATCTATTAATGGCTTCCATGCATCCATCTTAGTTTGTAAATAAATTAGGGTTTTCATCTTTTAGCATAATTTTAGCTTAAATTAGCTTAGCAATTGCATAATTAGATCATTTATAGCATAAAATCATGGTAACTTAGCTTGCATCATGTTAATTTTTACACAATCTAGGTTTTCACACATCAAACACCATGGTTTCATCGATTCTCTTCCATAGAATCAACTAAAACAAGCTCACTATCATGGGATTGGGAAAGGGTCATCAGTCCACATCAACGTGACACCAATTCCACAGCAAGATAAATTTTGAATGGATTAGAATATATGTTTTAATAGCTTTCATAATTTAGTATGTTAGGTTTTGATGAAATGTTTAGTTTTAATTTTGTTTGATCGATCTTGTTGAGATTCGAGTATTGGTGGCTCCATTATGCTTTGATTCTTCATGGATGAAGCGTAATTCGACCCATACTAGTATCCTCGTATCAACATTCTAGTGCTAGAAGGAGGGAAAACTAATCATTTAATTATTTTTTAGCTCAAAATCCATTTTTATGCTATTTTGCAAGTTGCAGTGACGCTCAAACCACAAACAACGACACTATTTCAATAGCATCACCATATAGCGATGCCCAAGCAGTTTGAAACAACGATGCATATTTAATTGGCTGACACTGATTTAAATATAGCGACATGTATTTAATTTGAAAATATCATGGAAAGCAAATGACAATGCTCAAACTCACCAAACCGACGCTTTCAAATCCCAAACATTGATGCCATCGTCAAAAGTGATGCCTATCCAAATAGCGACACAATTGTGCTCATTGGTTTTGCTATAGAGCGACACCCATTTTCACTAGAGTGATGCCCAAATCACAAATTGCAATGTCATCGTGTGCAACAATGCTAACTAGGGTAAGAAACTTTACATTTGTTTTTAGACAAATGACTTAATTTCTTTTGATTATCTAATCACTGATCAATGTTTGACTGTGTTTTCATTATTAGACTAATAGGGTTTTGTAGGTTTAAAGTCATGGAGTGAAATTGAAGAACTTATCTTCTATCTAAACATTCTATAATTATAACAAGTGTTCAACGCTTTGGAGCAATTATAACCTAATTTCATGCTTTTTTACTTTCAGTTTTAGGCAATGCACTAGTTCTCCATTGGGTTTAAAATGAACCCTCACATCACATCCTTCAATTAGGATTAAAATTGAACAAGGAAAACTCATATTTCAATTGGTGCTTAAAATTAACTCATTATATCTTTGAAGGATAAAATTGACAACTATTCGTTTTGTTTTGTGGTTTTCCACTTTTCTAGTGAATGCGTATGCAATTCTCTCGCACTGTTTGGCGATCTTGAGAAACATAAACATTCTCTAACACATTGCAAAATCACCTTCATCTTTCAATTTGGGTTTAAAATTGAACAACCATGCTAGTGTGATAAAAGGCATAACATGTGTTCTCTCTTTGTGCATGCAAACAAAAATGATCGAACTATGAATGTACTTACTCATATTGTTCACCTTTAGAGGGCCTACCTTGGTGGGAAAAAGTAATTACCCCAAGGGAACGACCCAAGCGATAATGAGCATAAGCCAAGCTCTTCCAAACTGCTATCTAAATTTGTGGTTTTGACAAAAATCCTAATCAATGGGAAGCGGTGCATGATAGCTCTTCCCTAGTATCTTTATGATGCGTAAAGCCCTTGTTCTAAGGGTTGGGAGACCTATCACAGGGAGTTTATCATTGCACCCCCTAAACTAGATTCCCTTATTATGAACCTTTGTGTAGTAGCCAAAAATCCCTAATATTTGTTGATGTCAGGAAGTCAAACCTCTGAAGCTGTCCCACATATTTGTGGTTCTTAGTAGAGATGAAAAGTTTGTCATGGGAGATTCATGAGAACTTGAAGCTTGGCTGGCCCATAGAAGTGAGTGTCATGGAGGGGAGCCAATGTGGTCAAGCTTCTAATCATCCACTTTGAATAAGTGTAGTTAGAGAAATCCAAGTGGGAATACAACAAATATAGCCATTTATATCCTAAGGTTGTAATGATTGTGAACTAGTTTAACACTTCGCTTGATTTCACAACAATCCAAAAACAAACATTCACTATCCAAATTTCAAACACTTTGGCTTAAATATGAACTTCTTGAGTTAGCCTTGATATTACTTCTTGTCCAAAGGATTTATCCTTAGCGATTTCTAAATATCTTGACATTAATCTCAAACCCATATTTACCAAAGATAACATAGGCAATTATGGCTTTAACCTCATAATTTTCACAAAATGGACATTATGAAAGTTATGATGTTTTTGACATAAACATCTAGTTTGGAAACATAATCAAAGACAAGTGTTTGTGGTAAAATCAATTCATTTAAGTGAAGATAATTTGAGAAATGAACCCCACATGACTATTTAGAGACCGATTGCTCCCGTTGAACAACCTAATCTTCCAGGTGCTATAATTCAACCAAACTTTGAACTCATAAACAGTGAACAAACAGATCTCATTAGCAGTTTGAGAACCTTCACTTTTGAAAACAAGGAAACAAACTCATAGTGGAGAAACATAACAACCATTTTAGATGAAGAAGAGGAATACCCTAATATTGAGGCTGGAAGGCCCCTATTACCACCACCCACATGGCAATAAATATCTTCCTTTCTTCTATAAAATTAAATTGTTTCCATATGATCTCAAAAAATCAAGATTCCTAAGCCAAAGTCTACAGGTCCTCATTTTAGACTTAGGCATCTCACTCCAAAAGCTCTTAAGAAACACCTTCGAGCAGTTCACAAAAATATAAACAAATTGGTAGCAAAATTTTATAGACACACTTCAAGGTATAGTCTAGAATTGTATGCATTCTTTTGGAGTCAAAATCTTGGTCTTTTTCATGATACTCAACTCCTCTAAATGGTTCATAAAATAGTTAGTTAAAATATGTAGGGGAAAGTCTCCAGTACTCCATTTTAGACATAGGAATCGTCAAACAAATTATAGTTAAAAGTGGGCTTCAATATTTTACCGCAACCATTACACTTTGTTAAGAAAATTTTATGCCCAAGATAGGAGATCACAAACAGGTTTGAACATTCCCATCCATCCTCTCATTTTCTAGGATTTGAACATTTTAGAGGTCTAGCATCATTCTCACTACCTTGGTCTTGTCAAAACAAAAGGTTCACTATAGGTCAACATTGGGTCAAACATTTCACTCACCCCCTTCATCAAATTTCATCCTTCACCTCATCTATCTTTGCAAAATTTCAAATACACCAACACTTTGGGACTTAAACATCAAACCAACTTGCTACCTTAGCTACTTTGTATGTGAAATGTGTATCCTTTTCCACGCACTTAGATAAGATAGTTATCATCTTTGAACTAGTTTATCTTGAAGGTCACAATTCTACCCTAAAGATTCCTAAGTTCATTAGCATCCTTTATCCCAACATCAAAACATCAAAACATCAAACTTAAGTCAAATGTGTTGTACCAAAATGCTTGCAAAGATCACTTCCCACATCCCCCATCTTTTCGTCCCACATTATCATCATTGCTACCAAAAAAATTAGAGTGTCCCTTTTATCTAGGTTTGAGTCAACTATAGAGTTCAAACATTACAAAACTCAACACAACTCTCCCATAGTTGACACCAAATTTATGGTAAAGATGAGATCACAACACAAGAGAATCATGGAAAAAGAAAAAGTTACATTTACCTCAAGTGATCCAAATCCTTTAGAATTTGATCCTAGAAGTCATGTTACACCATTACAACAACCATCATCTCCTTTAGGACCACATGAAATTGAAGATGTCACAAACAACCCATTTGAGCTCACTAGAGAAGAAATTTTAGAACATCAATCTTTTGAAAGTATAGATCCTATCTCCCCAAAATTTGTAGCATAAATGTTCACACAGGATTTCACAACTCCATAACAAGGGCTAAGTCAAACTTACATACCCAGTCTTGCAACTAGCCTTGCTAAAGATTTTGGTCACACTTTACCATTTGAAAATAGTACAATTGTGGGTACTCTTGAAACTGATCCTCCACCTCCCACCACTGTTTGGACACCTACCTTTGATGTTCCTCCCATTCTTGAGGATCCAAAACAGCTACACACTCTGCTTGAAGTTCACTATTCCACCACCACTTCAACATTTCAGGGACACCCTTCTTCATCAACACCTATGAGCACCACAAGTATGCCTACCATCATGTAGAGTGGTACAAACCAAAAATCTCAAAACAACACACAAGGGCATGTCAATACCGTATCACAAAATCAACCCTCAACGCAAATAGGGATATATTTATCCAACCCTCTGATAGTTCACCCATTCCATCTACCATTACCACATCATCTATTATCAATCCACCTCAAAACAATCCCTTGGTTACAAGTTCTATCAATCTCAGAAGTACCTTGATCATGAATCCTTTGTTTACATCTTTTGTACAAGGAAATCCTCAAAACATAGGACAAGGGAATATTTTCAATCAATGGACTCAAGGTCCTACTGTGTCATTTCCATTACAAAATTTAATAACATCATCCTTTCCAACAACTCCCTTTTCTATGCCAAATCAATCAGGGCCTCAAACATACATTCCTCCATCTCACTCCATCATATTACAAGGAATGTTAAACTAAGGGAACCCTCCACCTTTCACTAGAAATCTGCTAACCACTCAAAACATCAACATCCCTAATCCTTCACAGATATCTCAACAACCACTTGCTCCTGCATTGCAAGCACATGCCCTAGCTCTACAACAAGCACAACAAATGTATCAACAAGTCGTACAACAACAACAACAAGAAGCAACCTTAGCACAACAACAACAACAAGCACAAGCAGCCTTAGCACAACAACAACATCAAGCTCAACAAGCAACCCTAGCACAAAAACAACATCAAGCTCAGTAAGTATCCTTAACACAACAGCAACAACAACAACAAAAAGTAGCCATTGCACAACAAACTTAGCAAGCAACTTTAGCAGCACAACAAGCCGCACAACAAAAACAAGCACAACAAGCAGCCTTATTAGCCCAAAAACAATAGTAGGCCTAAAAACAATCCCTAGTGGTGCAACAACAACAACAAGCTCAACAACAAGCCTTACTAGCTCAACAATACACACTACAACAACAACAAGGATCCTATTATCCTCATATGAACATCGTCAATCCAAATGCATCAGGAGCATATTCATCACTTTCACAAAATCTAACACCTTCATACACCCCATATAACTCATCTCTCATCCCACCATATATTCCTCCACCCAATCTACAAGATGATCTTGCATCACAATTGAAAGCACTCTCACAAGAAATGCAAGACCTTTGCATGGGAAAGACAAAGAAACCTCATACACAAAACCTGTGTCCTTACCTATTTGATCAAAATATAGTGATGATACCATTGCCTCCTAGTTTTGAAATCCCCAAGTTTGACAAATATAGAGGGAGAGGAAGTCATGTTGACCATATTAAAGAATTTAACATCATGTGCATGGAAGTGGCTTACAACGATTCATATCTAATGCACCTCTTCCCTCGAAGTTTAACAGGTATTGCTATGGATTGGTTTTCTCATTTTCCTCTTGGTATCAAAATTTTTCAAGAAATCACTGAAAAATTTATCAATCAATTCTCATTCAATCTTGAAATTGACATTAGTCTAGAAGAGTTGTACACTCTCAAACAAAATCCAGGAGAAACTTTCACAAATTTCTTACAACGATGGAGACAAAAAGCTAGTAAAAGAAAGTGGCATCTTCCTGATGAACAACAAGTGGGAATCATTATAGCCAACCTTGATCCAAATCTATCATTCCACTTGAAAATACAATGTATCACATCATATGATGATCTTGTTCCAAGAGACCTTAACATTGAAAGATCCCTAATCTCACAAGGAAATACTCATGCTTACAAAGACAACCATCCTTCAACTAGTTCAAATGAAAAACCTCATGTATGGGCTAAGAACAAAAATGTAACAAACGACGGTGTAGTAGATGCTAAGGTCATACTAAGTGCTCCTAGACCCAATAAAAATCAAGTTGCTAATATCCAACCAACTATGCAAAAAATGGTACCACCTTAGAACAATCAGATCAATAACACCAACATGCAACCAAGAAAAACTGGTAATAGGAACAACTATCCCAAACACAAGTATACACAGTTATCGAAACAATCATGAAGAAGTTGGTAGAGTCAAATTTGATAACACTTCCTAACATTGAAAATGACCAAGAACCACAAGAAAAGCCATCCTGGCACAACAAGTGTGATCTTTGTGACTTTCATAAAATCAAAGGACATAAAACAACAAACTGCATGAAACTTGAGAATATCATCCAAGATCTCATAGAGAACGATACCATATTTGTTGAAGTACCAGCTAGAAACCAAGATTTCAAGATATACAAGACCCCTATGCTCGATCATAACAAAGCAAACAACAATGGAAAAGCTAAGGATTACACCAATGTTTAGCATACTTGTTCCAATGTAGTTTCCTCCTATGATAGCGTTATCACTGTTGTTACCATCAAAGTAGCTAGTACGGAATGTGGAGTCACCACACAATGTGGAAAAATAACCATTCAAGGAGTTGTCCCAGCTCAATCTAGGACAACCTAATTTTCCCACATCTAATCCTAGCAAGGATAATCTTGTAGATCAGCTTAAAACCCCCGCTCATATCTCAATCTTGGAACTCTTAAAGTTATCTCCTGCACACAGGGAAATACTAGAAAAAGCATTATCTGAGTCATATGTTCTAAGAACATTGACACTGATCAGTTTCAAGCTATGGTAGGGCATATCACTAGCCATCTTCTTACCTTCTCTGAGCAAGATTTACCATCACAATCATCTCATAACTGTGCTTTACACCTTGAGGTTGTCATTCATAAAAACAAGGTCAAAAGAGTCTTAGTAGATGGAGGTGTTGGTATAAACATTTGTACCCTATAGCTAATCAAGCATCTAGGCTATTCCGAAGATACTATTGAAAAGACAAAGAGTACCACCCTCAAAGCATATGATGACCAAGAACGGGTATCACAAGGAATCATTGCACTTCTGATCCAAGTGGGACCTCTTATTGTAGAAACTACATTCCAAGTACTTCATCCTGATCTTTGCTATAACATACTACTTGGACGACCTTGGATCCATGCTTTGAAAGCTATAGCCTCAACCTATCATCAGTGTGTGAAGTTTCCTTTTGAGGGTAGAGAAATCACTATCCATGGAGATCCTGAGCCTTTCTACTATTGCAAGATCCTTGAATCCAAGTTTTATAAGATCCCATGAATACCCCAAAATGATGAAGGACCGACACCATCAAGCTCATTTGTTGACCCATCATCTCTAGCCTCTACCTCAGCATCACAAGTACCTATTGTAAAAATCATACCCGATGTCAAAGTAGTAATCCAAGATGATGGTTGTGAAAGCTACAAAATATTGAAAGACACCTTTTTCTTAGGAGAGTTACCTATTTCTCCTCAATCTCATGGGAAGCCAACATCTAGCACCAAAGAACCAAAAATAATCAAGATGGAAGCTACTACCTTCACCAAGTGGGGAGATCTGAATCAAGAAGATGTCAATGAGCAAGAAATCTCTAAACTCCTCTATCAAGATGAACAACCTATTCCTATTCTTCCCATGGAAGATGACAAAAAAGGTATACAACTAATGCAGAGTATGGGGTATAACAAGAATGAGAAGCTAGGATAGAATGCCAATGGTTTACTAGAACCCATCATTCTTGAGAAACAAATAAAAAATCTTGGCTTAGGTTGTACTACTAGCAAGGTCACACTTATTGGAAAAGGTATTGCTACTAAATGAGTTGAGGCTTCCTCTTGGTCACCTACATCATGTGATACAACTTTAGATGACTTTCTTCTTGATGTTGTTGACCTATTTGAGAACAAAACCCTCTTCATGATATCCATAACATCCTTTGTCTCAAATAACCAACCAATTGAAATATGCTTGGTATACCCACAACTCATTGACATGGACCAACAAGAACCACCAGTTCTAGATTTATTAAAAAATGATGAAGTGATCTCAAAATTCATGGGACTCCAAGATAAATTATCATGGGTAGATCACAAAGCATGCTTTGACATAGAGGTCGATATAGGGGCATACTATGGGGAGACAATTGAATCCTTCAGTCGTAAAATAAATGAAATACAATTAACATGTAGATCCTTGAGTGAAAACCACCTTGTGACACTCTTTGGTCCTAAAATAATAAAAACAAAGGACACATCCAATGGTGAAAACCTCTTTGAGGCACCCAAGGATGAAGGATTCAATCTCCCCCTTAGTGCAATGCATCCAAAAAACTAGTGGTACTAGCAGAAAAGGCTACTCCAATCAATGTGGGAATAGAAGAAGAACCTAATATCACCTTCTATGCTAAATCCTTGTTAGATGAAGAAAAAAATAACCTTGCAACATTCCTTAAAGAGAGAAAAGCTAACTTTTCATGGTCATACACAAATATGCCAGGCCTTGATCCAAAAGTGGTTGTACACCACTTAGCAGTTTATCCTAATGTCAAACCAGTTAATCCAAAATTAAGAAAGATGCATCCTCAGATAGCACTCTTGGTTAAATTGGAACTACAAAATCTTCTTGATGTTGGATTCATCCAATCGATATATTATCGTGAGTGGGTTTCAAACCTAGTACCAGTCTCAAAACCCACTGGGGGCATCAAAATATGCATTGATTTTAGAGATCTGAATAAGGCTTGTCCAAAGGATGACTTCCCTCTTTCAAACATCAATCTCATTGTGGATTTAATAGTTGGGCATGAAATTTTGTCACTCATGGATGGATTTTTAGGCTACAATCAAATCATAATTGCTAAAGAGGATCAACATAAAACTGCATTTACTTGTCCATGGGGAACCTATTGCTAGAATGTGATGCCATTTTGGTTGAAGAATGTAGGAGCTACCTATCAAAGAGAAATGACCCTCATCTTTCATGAAATGATCCAAAAAATAGTTGAAGATTATGTGGATGATATTTTGGAAAAATAAAAGAAGAGAAGTGATCACATACAAGTCCTAGGACCTATCTTTGATAGACTTGAAGAATACAAGGTATGACTGAATCCAAAAAAGTGTGTTCGGGGTCACATCAGGGAAACTTCTTGGATTCATCATTTCAAAAAGAGGGATAGAAATCTATCCAACAAAGGTAAAATCCATCCTAGACATGGAACCACCATAGGCATTGAAACATATGAGAGGATTACAAGGAAGGTTGTAGTCCATCAAAAGGTTCATAGATTAGCTATCGGATAAGACTCATCTCTTTTCACATCTTCTCCATAAAGGGATAACCTACAAATGGGATGAAAAATGTGATAAAGCTTTCCAGTAGATCAATGATTATCTACTAACACCTCTAGTGCTCATGCCACCAATATCAAACAAGCTACTAATCTAGTATATCTTAACAACACCAACAACACTAGGAGCTCTTTTGCACAACATGATGAAAACATAAACTAAAGAGTCATATACTACATCAACAGAACCTTGGTAGGCTATGAGATGACTGTTCACCCATTGAGAAATCATGCCTAGTGGTAGTTTTCACTTCACAAAAGTTCATGCATTACATGTCACACCAAATCAAGCTCATCGCAAAGATTGATCCATTAAAACATCTATTATCCAAAGAAACCCTCATGGGATGAATGGATAAATGGGTAATGAACTTGACAGAGTTTGACATAGAGTATGTGGAGCACAAGGAAATAAAAGGACAAGTGATCGTAGACTAGCTAGCAGAAGCACCCATCTATGATGAGAACCCTTTAATAACTAAGTTCCTTGACGAATCAGTGTTCCTTATTAATCTCACAGCTCAATGGGAGATGTACTTTGATGGATCATTCACCCAACATGGATCAAGAGCTGGCATTATTTTCATCACCCCTCAAGGTGATTGCATCCCAAAATCATACAGGCTATCATTCCCATGTACCAATAAAATTGTTGAGTACGAAGCATTGATCATAGGTCTCAGGATAGCAATTCAATGGCAGATACATGAGATGAAAGTATATGGAGACTCACAACTGGTTATCAACCAAGTCAATGACGATTATCAAACTAAAGATGAAAAGGTCACTCCTTACAAGAATATGGTGGAGAATCTCAAAGGTATTTTATAGACATAAATTTTGAGTAGATTCCTTATATAAACAATAGAGTAGCAGATGCCATGGCAACAATCAGATCACTACTAGATATGCTGAACAACATTCTTCAATGTGAATTCTTGGTAGAACAACTTCTCGTACCAAATTTTGAAATCCCTAAATCTGAATTCACGTGTGTCATTGTTGGTCTTGGATTCCTGTGGTGCCATGACATCTTTACTTACCTTAACAGAGGAATCTGTCCATCACATATTACCCCAAACCTTAAAAAGATCTTTGTCAAAAAGGGATCCTAATTTGTGATCCTAGGTGATACCCTTTACCGTCAAAGCATCGAAGGGACATTACTATGATCTCTTAACCAAGAGGAAGCCTTAACTACCTTAACAAAGGTACATGATGGAATATGTGGGTCCCATTCTAGCGATATGATATTAGCTAAAAAACTATTGAGGACAGAGTACTATTGGCCAACCATGGAAAAAGAAGCTCATAAGTATGTACAAAAATGCATCCAGTGTCAACAACATGGGGATTTGATTCATGCTCTAGCTCAAGAATTGCAACCAATAATTACACCATGGCCTTTTTCGCAGTGGGGAATTGACCTCATAGGAAAAATCACTCCAACCTCATCCAATAGCCATAAGTTTATCATAACTACCACTGAGTACTTTACTAAGTGGGTTGAAGCCATCCCTATGACCTACATAACGGGGAAGCAGATAACTAAGTTTATCTTGAATTACCTAATTTGTCATTATGGTGTACCAAAAACCCTCATCTCAGACAATAAAATCCTTTTCAAAAATTAGGATGTGAAAGAGTTGTGCCAAAGATTCAATATCCAACACCAATTCCCTACCCTGTACTATCCCCAAGGCAATGGCCAAGCAGAAGCAACGAACAAAACTATCTTGAAAAATCCTAAAGAAAATAGTTAATGAAGTTGGTCATGACTGGCATCTACAACTAAATCTTGCTCTTTGGGCTTATCGAACCAGTATTTGCACACCTCCAGGAGCAACCCCTTTCTCCTTGGTCTATGGATTAAAAGCCATCTTGCTTATTGAGGTTGAGCTCCCATCATTGTGAGTGTCATTGAATAATCTGATAACTGAGGAAGAGTACAAAGTGTCTCGACTGAATGAGTTAGAGTTCCTGGATGAACGTCATCTTAACACCCTTAATCATTTGCAAGTATATCAAAACTAACTGAAATGAAGCTATAACAAGAGAATCAAATGTCAATCATTCTAGGTAGGCAATCTTGTCTTAAAAAAAATTCAGAAGAACCTTCCAGATCAAGACAACAAAGGAAAGTTTGAGCCTAACTGGTTGGGTCCCTTTATCATCACAACAAGCTACGGATCAGGAGCATACCAATTTTCAACCCTTGAAGGTGAACCCTTGTAGGAGGCAATCAACAATTGCATCTCAAAAAAATTTATGCCTAAACATGAAGGGTATAAATCGAAAAATACAAATAATGAAAAAATGATCAAAATCCAAAAAAATGAGAAAAAGAATTGAAAAAAGTAAAGAAAAAAATCGTCCTGTAGTGAAAACCAATTTAGTGGCACTTTGGGCAAGTACCTTGGTGAAAACTTGGCAAACATGTGCCTTGCATAAATAAAGCATCTCCATCTATTCTTTGCACCACCATTCATCCCTCACCCGTGTCCTTATCATGGTTTGTCATTGTAAGGTATCATGAACTCTTTAGCACTACTTGGCATATTCTCAAGGTCAGTTTGTCCTACCTTTATCGAAGTAGGCTAACATATCACACTGGGGGCATTTCATTATGTGTCACAATTGGGTTATTGTATATCTTGAAGTCATGGGTCATCTTATCAGAAAACACCAAAAATATTCATAAAATCTTATCCAAAAAATCCAAAAACATTGAAAAAATCTTGTACAACAAAAATCTAAAAACATTCAAAAAATTGTAAAGGAAAAATCCAAAACATCCAGAAAACATCAAAAACCCTAAAAATGTCAAACATCAAAAATCCAAAAAATAATGTCTCTTGTCGAACTACGTTGTCTCTGAGCTTGAACGTAGGAAAGGCCATCATTGATGTGCCCCTGAGACACCCTAGGTTAGTCCTTTAGTGGTTTGTTGTAATTAGTTGTCGTCTTTTGTCTATTCATTTCTTTGTCTTGTAAATGGGTTAAGTCAGTCCAACTATGTGGTCTCTATGTGTATAGTGTAGGAAAGGATAATCTTTGATCAACCCCTGAGGCCCCTAGGATAGGACTTTAGGTTAGGTTCTCAGTTGAAACTCAAAAATTCTCAGAAAATCGAAAACATCCAAATATCTCAAAAATCCGAAAACATCCAAATATCTCAAAAATCCAAAAACATTCAAAAGACCTAAAAAGCCTCAAATATTCAAAAAACCCTAAACAACCTCATAAAATTTGAAAACTTAAACATCCATATAAACTTTCAAAAAGACCAAACACAACCTCAAAACATTTCAAAATACCAAAAAAATTCAAATATTCCAGAAATACAAAAACCCATCCATCTCAACTCGCTTTCACCTGCAATAAAATTTCACCCATAATAAGTGATTGTCACCTTCACCCTTTGGCAAAAAAAGCAAAAAAAAAACATAGCAAGTCATAAAATGTGAACCCAAAAGTCAAAATCTAAGTCTAATTCATAGGTAAATACATTAGTGAAGTTTATAGCAATGGCTCATCAACATCCCAACATCATCATCCCAACATCAAAACAACCCTCTGATCAACATGTCCTAGGATGTATCCTTCCTATGATGGACATTAGTATTAGATATCACTTTAAGATAAATTTAAACTAGGAAATAGCTATAGATAACACTAACTATTTTTCTTTGATCTTTTCTTATGGTTTATCTTAATGACCCATTATGAGGAGCTCTCAGTGATGTCTAAACAAAATGATTTAGAGAGAAAGGAATGGGGCATCAATCGTTATCTTTTGTTTTTTGTGCTTGTGGATACTCTTGTAAATTAATCTTGGTGCATACTTTCTTAGTTGTGTGTAGGAAAGTTTTTTGGGTTATGTTGCTGACTATTGCGTATGCTTTGGTCCAATATGTTCTAAACCTCTAACTTGCATTCCAACAATGTGTTCGTATGTCAAGATGTGAACAAGAACTATCCTATCTATTTGTCGAGTCAAAGTCCATTACACTAGATACAACGCCGTCCAGGTTATTAATACCTTGATGCATCGTATCTTTGTGTCATATCAAACAATAAGGAATGATGAAAAATACCAATCCTGAAGTGTGAGCATCCCATCCTGCATTTTTCATTGTCTTGTCACCATCTCTAATAAAGTCTCGATGGATCAAGGACTTGTTAGATCTTTTGAAGGAATCATCAACAACGGTTAATTATCCTTTATTCTTCTATCTTCCCTCCATGCTAACTTGGTATCATGACACTCAAAAACATCATCAATGCATCCATCCTACATCTACAAATCATCAACATTCATACATCTCATAAACATTTGCATATCACATCATACATTCTTCATCATCATTTGAGTTATGAGTAATAATATAGATTTGTTATTCTAAGCATCTTAAATAGTTGCATATCAAAAACATTTGTATCCATACATCCATATGCATACATCATCATCATAACATGCATGGAAAATATACAAAAATAAATGCATCCATAACATTTGCATATCATAATCATTCATCCATATCATATCGTGAAAAGATAATGAAAAAGAACATCACACTGCATCCATCCATATCATGATCATTGTATATCACATAGGCATAAAATAAAATGCCTCCATATAAGCATCTATATCACATCATCCATACATGAAATAAGGTCAAAACATCATAAGATGAATCATCCGTATCTGTATCATATATATAGATATATATATCAAAAAATGTGTCATGGTACAAAATATAGATCAATGTATGTACATCGATGATAAAACAAAAATATCCACGAGGCTATCAAAAAGGATCCCATAAATGTATATCAGTATAAAGAATGGGGAAAAATCAAAAAGTTTATGTATATCAAAAAGCTATCCATGGTAGTTGCTACCCTCTCCAGCCTGCCGCTCAGGCTGATCCTCAAAATGGGGATGTGCATCACTACACTGTGAAAAATTGGGTTGATGAAGAGCCGTTGGAACATCCCTGTGATAATTCTTCCTATAGTATGAAGCCTCTGTGACAACCTCTCTATACAACCTCGTTGAAATAGTCTGACCATGTGTGGCTACTACAATGACCTCAATTTGTTATTTCCTCACCACCTCCTGGTCTCTCTCCTCGGTGAAAGCCTGTACTCTCTGTAAAGCCGCATCCCTCTCATCTATCACTGTGACCACCTACTGTCAAGCCTAGTCTCACTCAATAGACAAAACCAAAATATGTTGGCAAGCCTGGTCCTGCTCAACTGTCAAAGCCTATACTTGATGTTGCAACTATTGTATCTAAGCATCTAGTGCATCTGGTGGTGGTGGTGGAAATGGTTGCTAGTGCACTACTAGAGGCTATTGAGGAGGTTGTTATCCCATTGGAGGAGCCCTTAGAACCTATCCATCATGACCATCTTGGCCTCCCTATCCTCTTCCCCCTAATACCTTTGCCTCACAACCTCCCTCTAGGAGGAGCACCTGCAAGATCTATAAGTTGTTGTGGGATGAACCATGCATCATAAGTTGGAGTGGTTTGCACTATGGGTTGACCATGATCATATTCCCAATGATGGGTAACCAACCAGTGGAAACTCTCAACGGCCTCTGGTGCTAGAATCACCAATTCCCATGTCAGAACCTCTCTAGCTGATCTCACAAAAATAGCCCTGTAGGCATCATCGGGCCTGTCTTGTACATCACCAAATTATTTGGCCACTCTGTCAGGAAGGTACCGCTCAATCATGGTATGATCTTGACCCTACATATATCGGGTTTTTCTAGAAAAATAAGTTGTTGTATATCATCAAACCATGGTGGCATCTGAAGCCATGGTCAATAGTAGAACACAGTAATATCATCTATCACCCATCACCAGTACGGGAGCCCAATCTGTCCTATGTGCCTAAGTGTGATGGCACCTCGATATCTCCATATGACAGGATCATCTGGCTCCATGTTAGCCATTTGTAGAATGGGCCGAAGCACTACAAGGTGCTCCCATGCCAAAATGTGAAGGAGAGTAACATCTACACCAATGGCTCTCCCATCATAGTAAACAAAATCATGCAAATCATGGTATGCCAACATCATGGTCCCCCATGCAAAAATAGTCCTCCAATACAGCATCCGATGCCATGCCAAATCCCATCCTAGACTAAAAAATTGGTCGCATCTATTTGAAGCCACCAAACCTGAAATGATGGCTACAACAATCAATTTAAAGGTTGGTACGTGACCTCTATACATCTCTAAATAAATTTATGAGGTGACTAAAGTGATTTGGTCGATCTCCATCACCTCTAAACAGGAATCAAATCCAGCATCAGGGTCATAGATCACATGATCACCATGGATAGGCAACCGCAATATCTGCCACACATCTTCTAAGGTCACTGTCACCTCCCTCATCGGAAGGTGGAAAGACAAGGTCTCATTGTTCCATCTCTCGCACAACACTCTCATCATAGCCAAATGTGTCCTCACAATAGGCATGTATGTGATGTACCACAATCCGATCTCTCCTAGGTGCTCTTGGTGCAACTTTGAAAGATCACCCAATATCTCAAGTACCATGGGCCTGTGCTCCCTCGACATAAGTGGTGGGAAGACCTCTTGCACCTACAAAGCACACAGTGTCAGGAAATCATCAAAATTTGAAGTTATTTGAAATTTTTGGCTGGAAAATCACAATATTGTCGCTATTTACAATAGCGTCACTATATTCAAAACTCAAACAACGATGCCTAATGCATTTCAAAATTCAAATTGTCAAGTGCATCACCAAACAAGTTGGCATCATGATTTAGAATTTAGCCTAATCTAACCCTAACTTTCAAATCGACAAGTTTGTCGCCGGATATGACTGTCACCATTTAAAAATTGAAACCCTAATTTCAAATCAGAAAAATCGTTGCCATATACATGTGTGTCACCATATATCATTTGGTTGTCACCGATTGAAGTTTGGGTGTCACTATATAACGAAGCCGCCAAAATCTAAATTCTAATGCCTAATAAATTCATTGAAATTTCAAATTTCAAATTAGGTTTCAAATCACATACCGGTGGTTCTGCACTTGGAAGCCATTGGAATTCACAAAATCAATTAGAGATGTGTTAGGGAAGCTCACGACATTCCATTTCGTCAAAGGTTTAGAGCTCAAATCACAAGAATTCCTTAAACGTGAATGCACAAATGAATTGAAAATGACCCCTCTTGGCCTATTTAAGCTAGAAAATTAGGGTTTTTCCCCTAATTTAACGTTTTTAATGGGGTTTATTATCATTTTCACCAATTTTTCCAATCTAGACCTAAGTTTGCATTATTTTTTGTGTTTTTGGCATTATTCGTGCATCCCAGAACCTTTTTGGACCCTTGGGGCAACTTTTGAACCTTTATCGAGAAATCAACCCAAAATTTGAAATTTTTGCATGATTTCTCGAGGGGGCAGGGAGTCAGTTTTATCTTTCAATTGGGGCATCTAAAAAATAAAATAAAAATTATTTTTCGATTTAAGCAACATTTTTTTTAATCCGATTAGCGTTGTTCTTTGAACCGAAGCAGCAGGTACCTCGCTTCAAAGAGGGGCAAAATGTAGAGACTGAAAAATGTCCTAATCAATGTCATACACTCGAATTTGATTTATTAACATCATTTCCTCTTTATCCATCCTCTTTTCGCTTAATTAATTCAATTAGCCTAGCTAATTAATTAATTGCATCATTTTCATCCATTTGGCCTAATTAATTAAATTAGTTTAATTCACCTCTTTTCACACTAACACTTCATCTCATTAAATTAAATAAATCAAAATATTTAATTTAATCTCCTAAGTCATCTTATTTAATTGAATAACCCTAAGTTATTTAACTAAATAACCATAAGTTATTTAACTAAATAACCCTAAGTTATTTAACTAAATAACCCTAAGTTATTTAATTAAATGTTATTTCACCCCTCCCCTATTTATTAAATCATCTAATTTAATAAATATCTCTTTAATCTTATAATTCCCTAATTGCATAAATCAAACCTTGTTTAATTAGAAATTAAACTAATTTTCTTCTAATCAAAGGGAATATTCCCATGGAATATTCTTTATCCTTTTTTGTACAATTAAAACTTTTTTTTAATTTGTACCAGAAAGTGAAGGAATGGACTGGCAGAGGGTTGTTTGACGAACATGTGTCTAAGGAAAGGGGGGAGAGTGTTGTCATGGAAATTCACACCACAGATTTGGATGTTGGTCCGAGTCTGTGTACCTGGAGTAAAACTAAGAAAGGTAAAACGGTCCCTAGTTGTGATGCTGAGGATATCATGGAGATGCATGATAGGCTGGCATCTAAGGATCTGGAGGTGGAAAATATGCTCAAAGAACTTCTCTAATGGTTGTTTGGTTTGTTCTGCTATTTTTTGCTTTTGCTTTGGTTTATTGCTAATGGTATGTTGATGTTTTGGTAATCAACTGGTTTTTTGGTGTGTTGGGTGGGTAGTCCTTTTTTCTATCTTTACTGCCACTATCTCTTTTTGTTCAGGGTTTCAGGTACCCTTCAAAACCTATTTATCATTAATCAAAAACTTTGTTTTAATTTGTAAAATATCTTTTTTCCTCACCCCAAAAGAATATTCTGAGGAATATTCCCTCTCCTCTATTCAACTCACTTGGTTTCTTCAACAAGCTAAACCTTCAACCTCTTAAGAAAGTTACCTTTGACTTGTGTGAGTAGGTCAAAGTGTGTTTGTTTGAGGCCAGTGTGAGCCCTTGATTAAATTTCATCTTGCATTCTCATCCGTTGATGAGAATCCATGATCCATGCCTCTCATCCCCTTCATCTTGAATCGTTGATTAAGCTTTTTGATCTCAACCATCCATTCCTCATTTGATCTCCCATAAATAGATCACTATTTGGAGACAAATGGATCCATCTTTCATAGCAAGCTTATGTTGTTGAATTTACTCACATACTTACTCATCTTTTACTCACTTTTTAGCTTGTTTTAGTTTATTTTCATTACATAATAGCTTAGAGCATCCATTAATGGCTTCCATGCATCCATCTTAGTTTGTAAATAAATTAGGGTTTTCATCTTTTAGCATAATTTTATCTTATATTAGCTTAGCAATTGCATAATTAGATCGTTTATAGCATAAAATCATGGTAACTTAGCTTGCATAATGTTCATTTTTACATAATCTAGGTTTTCACACATCAAACACCATGGTTTCATTGATTCTCTTCCATAGAATCGATTGAAACAAGCTCACTATGGCAAGATTGGGAAAGGGTTGTCAGTCCACATCAACATGACACCAATTCCACAACAAGATAAATTTTGAATGTATTAGAATAGATGTTTTAATAGCTTTCATAATTTAGTATGTTATATTTTGATGAAATGTTTAGTTTTAATTTTTTTTTTATCGATCTTGTTGAGATTCGAGTATTGGTGGCTCTGTTATGCTTCAATTCTTCATGGATCAAGCGTAATTCAGCCCATACCGGTATCCTCACATCGACATCCTTCAATGGATAATATATCACCCCAGAGATAACCTATCACCATTTTGCATACTTGGAATAAACTTACTTAACAAGTGTACATGCTCCCTCTCATACTGGATTAACTATCCTAGGAGTAAACACAAGCTATTCTAGTTAAATCAATAACTTAGCTAAGTGTATCATATATGCCAATCATGTTAAATCATACCTAGTATATAATACCTATGATAATCACCAAAAATCCTATTATGGAGTACTTAAAAGTACATCATGAAAATAACATAAAAGCTTCAATTTCCTTTTCAAGACACTTTAATTTATCTAATGCACGCATTGGAAAAGACAATTCAAGCATACATGGAAGAAACATCGTTCATAAGTAAAAGAACAAAGAAGAAGAGATCCTTATTCCTATTATCGCCTATCCAAATAATTGATAGAAATACAACCCTTTCCAAAAGTAGTAAGCTTGACAATTAGCTTCTCTAGAATGTCACAAAGAAACTCTAACTCTCAAGTTGATAGCTTACTTCTCTCAACAACAATCTTCCTCACAAAAAAAATAGAACTCTCTCCCTTTCCCGCTCACAATATAAAATAGAGCATGGCTAGAAATATTGTAGTATAAAGAATTGCAAGAAGAATGCAAAAGATGTGTCCTTTCAAATGAAATGGCTCTGTTATCTATAGAGCAGCTTGGTAACTTCACTGCCAATAGTTTAGGCAGGATAATGGACAACAAGCTCCATGTAAAGCAACACATAAAACACAATAGAAAGGTGGTGACCTATCAAGTTCATACTCAACAAAACCATCTATAGGTCGAATTGCAATATTGATAGCAATAAAAGACTTATTCAAATTTGCATATGCTCAATTCAAATTATATCATGAACTAGACTACAAAAATTGGGTTTCCAGAGGTGGCACCAAACTCATCCACACTTCTCACTGTTGGCGTGATTTCCTCACCTTCAAAAATATTCAACTACCAATTTGTGACACAAAGCACTATCGACTTGCTTTGGGGATGACTCATCTAAGATGTTAAATACATTTGACAAAGTCATCAACAAATGTATAAAATATGGTAGATATGTTTACCAAGTATAAGTTTGATCTTAAACATAGGCGTCGACTAAGTCCATGCTTGTATCGGCATAAGACAACAACTCAAAATGCAATATAAGTGTTTCATATCGTGTGTCAGTATGAGTGCGAATTGGCTTCACAAAATAGTCATAAGCTACTTCTATCAGCCTCTAATTCATTTATGATAATTGACTTTAAAAGCCACTTATATAGCCTTATAATCGATTGTTATTCATTTCCTAAGATAGTCGATCCCAAACAAATAAGATGTTGTCCCTATGCAAGGTTTGCACGTAGCATATATTGCCAACTAATACTCAAGACTTGAATGCTAATACGTTGGAATCCTTATGTTTGACTAAGTCTTTTTAAGACTTAATGTGTTGGCCAATACACTCTATATGTTGCATAAATCATAGCATAGAGTTTGAATTTTACTCAAAGACAATATACGTTTTATTCAGCCTCAACATGCTTATATATTAATTGCATGTAAAACGACCCATATATATGTAATAGATTGGCCTCAAAATTGCTAAAGTTTATCAACTTCAAAGCAACATATCTATATAAATAGTTATGTAATACCATATATTAATAGATATATATACATACACACACATATATATATATATAAATCATCATATAGCATCAATGTTATATCTATATATATATTTATGTGTATATATATACTAACATATATATGTATATTTATCCTGTGTCGTCAAGATTGTATATATTGAATATATAGATATATAAATAAATATAAGAAAGTTATCTTTCACATATTAACCCTGTCGACTATATATATATATAATCTTATCCTTATAATATATACCCATTATGTATTCGATTGTATAGCTCTTTTTACCATATTCTGTAAATAAAAATACATGTGTATATTCATACACATATACCTATATATACTTATATATGTACACTTCTCTGATAAGCATTAAAGCTTATGAGTATATTAACGTATACATTATATAGAAATATGATAATCAAGTAATCCATTTGATATCGAATGATTGTGAACATGTGGTTTTACACACACATATATATTAGGTTACCCCTATCATATCATTTCCTCGTCGATATATACATTCGTTTAAGTTTATATTCACACACACACACACATATATATAATTGATTCCATGTGTGAGTATGTTTGTAATTATTTCTACTTACACATACATGCATATGATTATGCTCTCACATGGATCAATGTATGTATATACTTCTATACATGCATACTTTTGATGTACAAATATGTATCGATGGAAAGCTCAAAGACACATAACATCATAATAACATTTATATACATATATGCATGCCTATACATATGTCA
>VDFB02000020.1:57703996-57737745 GCA_007258455.2 Sequoia sempervirens | reverse complement strand
CTCACTATGGCAAGATTGGGAAAGGGTTGTCAGTCCACATCAACATGACACCAATTCCACAACAAGATAAATTTTGAATGTATTAGAATAGATGTTTTAATAGCTTTCATAATTTAGTATGTTATATTTTGATGAAATGTTTAGTTTTAATTTTTTTTTTATCGATCTTGTTGAGATTCGAGTATTGGTGGCTCTGTTATGCTTCAATTCTTCATGGATCAAGCGTAATTCAGCCCATACCGGTATCCTCACATCGACATCCTTCAATGGATAATATATCACCCCAGAGATAACCTATCACCATTTTGCATACTTGGAATAAACTTACTTAACAAGTGTACATGCTCCCTCTCATACTGGATTAACTATCCTAGGAGTAAACACAAGCTATTCTAGTTAAATCAATAACTTAGCTAAGTGTATCATATATGCCAATCATGTTAAATCATACCTAGTATATAATACCTATGATAATCACCAAAAATCCTATTATGGAGTACTTAAAAGTACATCATGAAAATAACATAAAAGCTTCAATTTCCTTTTCAAGACACTTTAATTTATCTAATGCACGCATTGGAAAAGACAATTCAAGCATACATGGAAGAAACATCGTTCATAAGTAAAAGAACAAAGAAGAAGAGATCCTTATTCCTATTATCGCCTATCCAAATAATTGATAGAAATACAACCCTTTCCAAAAGTAGTAAGCTTGACAATTAGCTTCTCTAGAATGTCACAAAGAAACTCTAACTCTCAAGTTGATAGCTTACTTCTCTCAACAACAATCTTCCTCACAAAAAAAATAGAACTCTCTCCCTTTCCCGCTCACAATATAAAATAGAGCATGGCTAGAAATATTGTAGTATAAAGAATTGCAAGAAGAATGCAAAAGATGTGTCCTTTCAAATGAAATGGCTCTGTTATCTATAGAGCAGCTTGGTAACTTCACTGCCAATAGTTTAGGCAGGATAATGGACAACAAGCTCCATGTAAAGCAACACATAAAACACAATAGAAAGGTGGTGACCTATCAAGTTCATACTCAACAAAAGGTTCATCTATAGGTGCAGTGCAATATTGATAGCAATAAAGACTTATTCAAATTTGCATATGCTCAATTCAATTATATCATGAACTAGACTACAAAAGTGGGTTTCGGAGGTGGCATAAACTCATCCACACTTCTCCTTTGTTGGCATTGATTTCCTCACCTTCAAAAATATTCAACTACCAATTTGTGACACAAAGCACTATCGACTTGCTTTGGGATGACTCATCTAAGATGTTAAAATACATTGGAAAAAGTCATTGAAATATATATTAACATAATAGATATATTTACCAAGTCAAAGCTGATCTTAAACATAGGCGTCGACTAAGTCCATGCTTGTATCGACATAAGACTGCAACTCAAAATGCAATATAAGTGTTTCATATCGCGTGGCAACAAGAGTAAAGTTCGGCCTGTATATACACACTCATAAGCAATTTCTATCATCCTCTAATTCATTCAGGATAATTGACTTCAAAATCCATTTATATAGCCTTATAATCAGCTGCTACTCATTACCTAAGATAGTTGATTTCAAACAAATAAGACGCCCTCCCTATGCAAGGTTTGCACGTAGCATATACTACAAACTCATACTCAAGAATTGAATGCTAATATGTTGAAATCCTTATGTTGACTAAGTCTTTTTAAGACTTAATGTATTGGCCAATACACTCTATATGCTGCGTAATTCATAGCATAGAGTTTGACTTTTACTCAAACCCAATATATATTTTATTCGGCCTCAACATGCTTATATATTGATTGCATATAAAGTGACCCATGTATATGTAATAGATTGGCCTCAAACTTGCTAAAGTTTATCAACTTCAAAACAACATATCTATTATATAAATAGTTATGTAATACCATATATTAATAGATATATATACATACACATATATATATATAAATCAACATATAGCATCAATGCTATATTTCTTTTTGTGTATATATATACTAACATATATATGTATATTTATCCTATGTCATCAAGATTGTATACATTGAATATAGAGATATGTAAATAAATACAAGCAAGTTATCTTTCACATAATAACCCTATTGACTACATATATATATAGTCTTATCCTTATAATATATACCCATTCTATATTCAAATGTATAACTCTTTTTATCATATTCCGTAAATAATAATACGTTTGTATATTCATACACGCATACTTATATATGTACACTTCTTCAATAAACATTAACGCTTACGAGTGTATTAGTGTATAAATTATATAGCACTATGATAATCAAGTAATCCATTCGATATCAAATGATTATGAACACGTGGTTATACACACACACCTATATCAGGTTACCCCTTTCATATCATTTCCTCGCCGATACATACATTCATTTATGTGTATATATTCACACATATATATATATAATTGATTCCATGTGTGAGTATGTTTGTAAGTATTTCTACTTACACATACATGGATATGATTATGCTCTGACACAGATCAATGTATGTATATACTTCTATACATGCATACTTTTCATGTAAATATGTATTGACAGAAAGCTCAAAGACACATAACATCATAATAACATTTATATACATATATGCATGTCTATACATATGTCATCAAACTTGTATGGACATCCCATTATATCCATTGTACGCGTATGCCGACATATGCATATATCCGAATTACTCATTCAACCACACAATCAAGCATAGTAAGATTAGGAAGGAACTCACAAGATCAAACAGATAAACATCATCCAAGCATGCATTCAATAGTAAACAAGACCCTTACTAATGCAGACACATTATGCTAAGGATGGCTTACCACTTCCTACTTCTATGTATAGACTTGACCATTCTACTATGAGTGTGTGTAAGCTCAGATAGTTTACATTACTGGTTACTCACCAAGTTCTTCTCTCTAAGTGATACTTCCCCTCTGCTTGGAGGAATAACATATTACCTACAACCACTAACACATGCCTCATGACCGTCAGTTGTCACAAAATATGTAGTATACATAATACATTTCCAAAGTTAGAATATCAATTCAATAACCATCCATTTCACATATATGCATTTATTTTCACACAACATCAGATGTGATAACATACATTCATAATGCATTGATAACCAAGTACAAGCACAATTTATTCATCCTAGAATTCACATTACATTCACATTTTACCCTACATAGTAATAGTAAATAGTAATTACACAATTGGGGAGTAAGTCCAATAGTTCTTATCCTCTATTTTTTGTTTTAATTTTAATCTCTTACACACTAATAAGGTTTAGATATGCAGATTTAAGTTCTCTAATATATATAGTTTTCTTTGCTTTAGAATGTTTTCCTGGTTTGTAATAATGAACCATAAATAGCATACAAAACCTAATCCAAACCTACAACTAATCTAAATAGGAACATTATTTAGATAAAAATTTTAATTGCAAACTAATAAACATGGGTGTCTAATTAATTGGGCAATAAAGTCATAACAACAACTTGAGGAAAAATTGAACTCAACACAACATCAAAGGAACTAGGTTTGCATATGGATATAAAAGGTTACATTTTAATGAAGAACATTCTTAATAATCTTTGATTATAACTATAAAACCCTATATGCATGAAGAGAATAGTTATTAAAAACACATATAATACATTTGGTGATATCACACATACATGAAACCCTAAATACATTTGTGCTACTAAATGTGGCAAGGAAAACATCTAACTATGATTATAGTATTTCCTCAATTGCTACAAACAATTGTGGATATATTTTTAATAGAATAAATGTACATAATAACAAATTATTATGTTATAATAGAGTTTATGTTTTTGTCTCTAATTACAACAATAAATATTTGAAACCCTAGGGAGAACTATAAAAAATAAAAGCCAAAAACTATCTCAACAACCAACCCTTTGAATGTTGAACTCCTTGGTATATATATCCATAATTTAGGTACCCAATCCACACAATGAAGCCTCATGATGATGAAAATGGTGAAGACACTTGAAAACTAATCATCATCTACACACAATCATCCATATGTCATGATTTGTAATTGAAATTGCATGAAAACTACCAAAAATATTTGAAAATACCATAGGAAATAAGGAGGAACGTGCAATAGATCTAAAAATTCACACTAAATTAAGGAAACCTAAGGATATGGAATAATATGGTCTATACAAGTCCAAAAAATCAATTGACAACACCACCTAGTGATGGCATGAAAATGTTGGGTCATGAAACCCTAGTCACAAAAATAAATTAGGGCATGGGGCATGATGTTTGTTTATCATTAATGTGCACCCCTTTGAATAAAAAAATATTTGAGTACTTATTAGTTACTTTTGATATTTGTAGAGGCTTATTGGTCACATCGATAGCTTTCTAGACCATTTATGGGATAGGTGGGAGTTGGTGTGAAAAAGTGCATGAGTTTAAGACTTTAGAGATTAGGGGTGACATATGATTCATACTATTGGTGGATAAAAAAGGAGGGAAGTTTGAATAAGAGAATCCAAAAATTATGAGCAATGGAAAATGTTAGGGATCAAGGGAGTGATACCACTAAGGCATGATGGAAAGAAGAAGACCAAAGGTTCAAATCTAATAAAGGAAGAGATCAAAAAAATATTAGGTTTCACAACTTAGGGTTACCCCATGATGAGTATTGGGATAAGGGAAATCTATAATTATAACTTTTAAAATTCTTTTATCAAGGAGATCAATAGAATTTTGAGTTTTGGGTTGACAAAGAAGAGGAACCCAATTAAGGATGACCTAAAATTCCATCCTAAAATACTTAAATAAATTATTGGTTTAACATTGGGGAGTTAAAGTTGGACAAGAATGCATGTAATTCCAATCTCTAAAAAACTCAGATGAATTTTAACATAGGCAATAGTGGGGTTTGGAAGGAAGAAATTTTGGGTGATAGATGAGTCTAAAGGCCCAATAGAGTAAAGGAAAGTTGATTTAGGTGAGACATTGATGGGGTAGGGAAGTTTTACATACCAAGAGAGTAAAGGGAAGTAGGGAGAATTTGGAAAGCATTCCAATAGGGGAAAATTTGACAACTCCAATATTTAGCATAGACTAATACATTTTCAAATTACAACCCAAACACTTAAACATTCATTAAAATTTTGGCAATTGTAACACAATATAAGCACATGGGAAAAATAGTGAATGACACATATTTAATATTGAAAAAGAGAGAGCCATATACTTCTCATATAAATTATAATTAGGGCTTAGTACATGCAAAATACACAAAACTAAAGTGGACAACAAGAAAAAATTTGGAGGAAAATTTAAGTACACCAACATTAAGTACACCAACATTGATTCATGGATATAAAATTCACATAAACGACTTTGAAGCTAAGTAGTGATTTCTTAGTAAACCCTAAAGAATGACTCAAGAATGTATATTTTCAAGGAAGATCATAGTAAACTTGAATAATTTAAAATTGAGTAGTTTTTCCTTCAAAAAATGGCATGTATCCTTGTAGGAGGGTGCAAATATACTATTTGTAAATTTAGTCTTGACAAGTTTTCAAAATTTTCCTTTAACCTTATTATTTTTATTTTTATTTTATAGTTCCTCAATAAATTTATCTCTCATTTCTTTATTCTCCTTATCCCATTTTATTTTAGTAGACCTGATGGCATCATCCCTCTTCCATGGTAACACTCTAAGGGTGGCTCCGCTAGTTTCTTTTGCTACTATTTCTAATTTCTTAAGAGCATTAACTTGGTTAAAATTATTATAGTTACTATTTAGAGTACCTATAGTAGGGACTACAATTTAGTCTATAAGGAGGGAATTTATGGTTGTATTCTACTCTAGTATATCTTGTTCTCATTCCATTTATTATCCTACCATCAAGGCCAACTTATTTAGTCCACTCTTCTAAATTCCATTCATCTAAATCCATGCTTCTCATTGCTCAATTTTCCTTGGGTAGTATCTCTTTATTTTACATTGTTGGCATAGGTACTAATTATTCTTCATGTTCAAAAAATGTATTTTTAGAAGAGGAAGATTAATCCATAGCTAGAGTAAATCCAAAATTATTAGATACATCAAAGTATTTACTTTGGGAACAAAAATATCTTCCCTTTGAGAATCTATATCTTTCTCAATGAAAATAATTTTGGTGTTTTATTTGGAGGTTCTTGGTGTCAACCCCTTTTCTCTAAGGAAATGTGAGTACCAAGGTTGTGTATGATTTAACATTAAGGACTATTTGTTTATTTTTGGATGGTCTAGAAGAGGATGGGGTTTCAATAGAACTATTGGTAAAGTTACATGCATACGAGATGATGTTTTATGTATGAAACTTATGGATACATTTATGAAAGAGGATGTTATGTGTAAAAACTATGAGGCTTTAGGTATTACATCCATTTTTTCTCTTCTTCTTCATCTAAATATTCTTATGGTGCCAACCCTCTCCTTATCCTAGCATCTTCATATTATCATGTTTACCGTTTTCTTTCCCTTAACCTCCTACCATGAGGGAACACATTTTTCTAGTCCCCAATATCATTTAGCATAAGAAATTTCACCATGATACCTCCATAAATTAGTCATGTATCTACTTTCCTTATAAGAACTTGAATAAAAAAATGTGACAAGGCATTGGGCTTACACTTTTGATAATATTTGGCCATTCTTTGTAATATTTTAAAAATTTGGGACAATTACCAATTTGTTGTGTTGAAGTTGGCTTAAATATTAAATGCACAATATATAATAGATATTGGCCCACCTTCATTGGTAATATACCTAATAATATGAGTTACCAACTCATCACATAAAATTGGTAGTGAAGGTTATTTGGTTCTTATTGAAGAATGTTCAAATTTATCCCTAGGCTATGTAAATTCATTCCTTTCTATAGCTACATTAGGTTTCTTTGGTCATGGCTCACCAACTATAGGTATTCCCAAAGCTTATAAAATGTCATCTTTAGAAGTGCTCAATCTAATCCCCTTTATAGTTGCTTGATTATTAATCAACATTCTTACAAATTGATGATAAAGATCCTCATTGTATCCATCCAACATTTCAAAATAGTATAATAACCCTACTTATAATAAGATAGGAAAATTTGCCTACTCATTTAGGATTACTGTATGATATGTAGGTTATCTACAAATGACGCCTCTCATTTTATTTCAAAGAATCAAAATAAGCTAGAAATTTCCTTGAAATTACTACTAAATTTAACCTCCTATGTTACTATTGACTATATTAACATTTCTAGCTATTAGTAGCTTCTTGTAACTAGTTTGTTTCAAATTGATTGTAGTAGGTGAATTCAAAATGGTCATAATTTTTAAAAAATGTGACAAGTTAGGAAAAAAATGCGAAGAGCTCATGCATTTTTGGGTGCATTAGGACTAAGTTGGTAGCTTTAGGTATTATATTTTCATTATTATTTATTCATGTTCATTAATTACATTGTTAGGCCAAGCATGCCAACCATTCCCCTAATAGATAGTCATTTTTCCACAAGTGACATGGGGTAGTTGGAATAGGGGATGATTGGTAGGAAGTATGGAAGATCAAGGTAGAGGTATAATAATTATTAACTTAAAAAAAAAACTAATTTTCCATAAGTATCATTAAATGTCATATACAAAATATTTATTAACAAAATAAATAATAGTTAATATTAGTACAAGAGACTTTATTACCTTATGTCTAGAGAAACAATGGATGTGAGAGGAAGAAATTATTGATGTTTATGTTAAACTATAAATGGTGTTGTGTTACATTTTATTGAAGGAATGGAATCAATTATAGGTCATAGGCAATATGGTGGAACCAACATTGGCTAAAAACATGAGCCATCTAGTTAACCAAATGGGAGCAATTAACTATAGGTAAATGCTAATGAAGAATTGGACAAACCATTCATGGTGAGATTAAATATATGTTGAATATGTAACTCATGTAGTGGTTGTAAGGTGGCTTGAAATAGTTTGGGAAGAAAATTATTGACTACAATAAAGACAGGCTACAAGAAACATCTAGCTAGAGTTGGTGAATATTGGATTGGTTGCAATTTGGCATATAGTAGGAGTGGTTGCAATTTCCCTTACTAGGCTAATGTGCTCATGGGTTTGGACTATTCACCTTAATATTATCCATGCATGCCAAGAATGATGTCTCATATTTGTGGTCTCACCTTATTCAATCCAAGCTAAAAATTCCCATGTTATTCATAAAAATTAATTATTTTTATTCATTTTAACTCAACTTATTATTTAATTTTTATTTATTGTATGTTTATAATTTACTTATTTTATTTTATTTGTTTTTATTAGTTATACATTTTTATTTTTTAAAATTGAATAGATTAAATTTAAATATTATTATTATCATTATTTTAGTATTCTTATAAGTTAGTTAATAAATAAAATATTTTCCATAATTATTTTGAACATTGATTATAAAACTCTAAATTTTAAACAAAACTTGCAACTATGAATAATGCATTGTTTATAATAGGATATCGTCATGTCATCTCTATCAATTTATTCCCTCCTTATAAGCTTATTTTTCCAATTAACTTGTATAGATGAGCTAGTATTTATTCACTAGCTCCTCTTTGTTTCCTTATATTTTGTTCAAAAATATATATTTTTTATCCTCAAGAGTGGAATTAATATTTATTATAGCATGCTAATCTTATTTCAACATAGTATTTTATAAGAGCAATAAATTATACATGATCCATAAGAATGTATAAGAAAAAAATTATTTTCTTTTGTCCACCTATGATGCTTGAGAGATTCAATTAATAATGCATATTTAGGGTTCTAGGAAGCCATAGTTTTTGGTGAATTCATGCAAATGTAGTCACAAAGGTTTATTTCAAATTGAAATGATTGGTAGTAAAAGATAATTGATACCAATTTATGAATATTTTTTTGGTTTCATGAGAAGATGATATTGAATGGCACAACTAATTACAAGTCATTACTAATAATGGATAGCAATGAGGAGAGAACTACCAATAATATTAGTATTTAAATACTTAAGTTTCTTATACCAAGTACATAACAATGTTTCTAAATCCTTTGTGGAATATATCCTCCACACAAGATTGAAAGTAATGACACATGTTTCTCCTCTAATTCCTTTAGCAATCATCATCTCTCCTAATTTGATAGAAATATCTTAACTCTTTTCTAATATTTCATTAATTTTGAAGATAATCTTTTTATCTACTATCATGGTTTGGATTCATACAACCATTCATTGTATTTTATTGTCTAATTCTTTATTATATATTATTGATACATTTTGCTTCATTTTCTATGCCATTATTTTACAAACTTATATACGTATTCATTTCACTATGCTACACCATTCATTCTCCATGTTGGTATTTGTCATCATGCAATCCTATGTACACTCACAATTGTTGAGCACCATAAAAAAATCTTTTTATTTCTCACATGATCTTTAATATGTTGTTGTGAGATGAAAATTGTCAGTGTGGGTTGATTACACTTAATCCATGATGAATTGAACCATAATTTATCCAAATAAACATGCATCTACCAAACAAGATCATTCAAATTGAAAAGATTAAACTAAACATTTGTACAAAATGAAAGTTGCAAACTATTAAATAGTTAAATTCCTACTCTAACCCATTTGAAACTTATCCTATTTTGGAATTGGTGTCGTGTTGATGTGGAACAACAACTCTTTCCCAATCCCATGATTAGTGAGCCTGTTTTAGTCAATTATATGGAAGAGAATTGATGAAACCATTGTGATAAATGGAAGAAAACCTAGTTTATGCTAATTTAAACATGATGCAAGCTAAGTTAACATGCTTTTATGCCACAAATGATCTAATTATGCAATTTCTAAGCTAATATAAGCTAATTCTAAGCTAAAAGATGGAAACCCTAATTCATATACAAACTAAGATGGATGCATGGAAGCCATTAATGGATGCTCTAAGCTATTATGCAATTATAAATGAACTAAAACAAGCTAAAAGTGAGTAAAAGATGAGTGTGAATGCAAGTGCGTTCAACAACATAAATTTGCAATTGAAAGATGGATCCATTTGTCTCCAAATAATGACCTATTTATAGGAAAGCAAATGAGAAATGGAGGGTTAAGATTGAAAAGATTAATCAACAGTCAAAGATGAAGGAGATGAAAGGCATGAATTGTGGATTCTCATCAATGAATGAGAATGCATGATGGGATTTAATCAAGGGTTCACACTTGCCTCAAACAAACACACTTTTGACCTACACACACAGGTCAAAGGTGACTTGTTCAGAAGGTTAAAGATTAAAACTTGCTTAAGAAGCTAAGTGAAAATATCCCTTTTTCAAATGATGGAGGAATAAGAATATTCTTTGGAATATTCATTTGGGTGAGGATAAAAGGAATTTTGCAAATTAAAAGAAAACTTTAATTGTGCAAAAAAGGAGATAAGGAATATTCCAACAGAATATTCCCCTTTTAGAGGAAAATTAGTTTAATTTCTAATTAAACAAGATTTAATCATGAAATTAGGGGTTTGGAGAAATAAAGTGATATTAATTAAATTAATATTTAATAAATGGGGGGAGAGAGATGGAATGATATTTAATTAAATAACTTAGGGTTATTTAATTAAATAAGGTGACTTAGGGAATTAAATTAAATGTTTTGATTTATTTAATTTAATATGATGAAATGTTAGTGTGAAGGGGGATGAATTAACCTAATTAAATTAATTAGGCTAATAGATGAAAATGATACAATTAATTAAATAGTTAGGCTAATTTAATCAATTAAGTGAAAAGAAGATGGGTTTAAAGAGGAAATGATGTTAGTAAATCTGTTTCGAGTGTATGAGATCATTCAGGACATTTTTCAGTGTCTACATTTTGCCCCTCTTTGAAGCGAGGTACCTGCTACTTCAGTTCAAAGGATAACACTCTTTGGATTAAAAATGCTACTTAAATCAAAAAATAAATTTTTTCTTTTTTTTAGATCCCCGAGTGGAAGGATAAAGTTGATTCCCTGCTCCCTTGAAAAATCAGGTAAAATTTTTGAATTTTGGGTTGATTTCTTGATAAAGGTTACAAGCTGCCCCAAGAGTCCAGAAAGGCTCCGGGATGCAAGAATTATGCCAAAAATGCAAAAAATGATGCAAAATTAGGTTCAATTTGGAAAAATTAGTGAAAATGATGATAAACCCTAGCTTGAAGGTGAAATTAGGGCAAAAACCCCTAATTTTCTAGCATAAATAAGCCAAGAAGGGTCACTTTCAATTCATTTGTGCATTCACACTTAAGAGATTCTTGCTATTTTAAGCTCTGAACCTCTGACGAAATGGCACACCAAGAGCATCCCAAGCACATCTTCGACCAAGTTCAAGAGTTCCAGTGGCTTCCAGGCACAAGACCATTGGTAGGTAACTCCAAACTTTATTTGAATTTTGACTTTTGGATGCATTTATTACACTTAGAAATTTAAATTTTGGCAACATCTCTATATAGCGACACCCAAATTGAAATTGGTGACACTGAAATGAATTATATGGTGATGCTAGTCATGATTTAAAATTAAGGTTTCTAATTTTAAAGTGTGACACATACTTGTATAGCGACGCTTCTTCCAATTTAGAAATTAGGGTTAGGGTTTTCCAAAGATTACAACATGATGCCCGTGTGTTTGGTGACACATGTTGAAATTTGTAATTCTAAATGCTTTTGGGTGTCACAATTTGAAATTTGAATATAGTGATGCTATTGCAGATAGTGATGCTATTGTGATTTTTGAGTTGTAAATTTCAAATTAAGTCAAATTTTATCAATTTCCTGATGTCATATGCTTCGTGGATGTAGGAGGTCATCCCACACTGATGTTGCATGAGCACAGACCCACCATGTTGGAGAGACCGAGTGATCTGTCAGAGTTATGCTAGGAGCACCTAGGAGAGATTGGCCTGTGGTATGTTGCATATGCACTCGTCATTCGTACACATCTTTCTATGATGACCACTTTGTGCGAGAGATGGCACAGTGAGACTTTGTTGTTCCACCTACTGAAAGGTGAAGCAACAGTGACCTTGGAGGATGTTTTGTAGATCCTTCGTTTGCTAATTCATGGTAATCGAGTGATCTATGATGTTGATTCTAGATTTGATGCTTGTCATGAGGTGATGGAGCCTGAGGACATCACCTTGGTGACATCATAGATCGACATTGAGATGTATAGAGGTCACGTGCCCAAATTTAGATTGATCATTGCGACCATTATTTCAGGTTTGGTTGCTCATGATAGACATAGTGGAGGGTTCAACCCAGGATGGGGTTTGGTGTGGCATCAGATGCTCTACAGGAGGACACTCTTTGCATGTGGGCCTATGATGTTGGCCTCTTTGTATCATGACATGCACAATTTTGTTTACTGTGATGGGAGAGCCATCAGTGCAGGGGTGACTCTACTTCACATTTGGGCATGGGAGCATATCATCATGCTCTGACCTATTGTTTATATGGTAGATGTCGAGCTAGATGATCTTGTGATCTGGTGATACAAAGGTTCTATTACACTGAGGCACACCAGATAGATTGGGCTCCCATATTGGAGATGGGTTATTGATGATATGACAATTTTCTGTTGGCGCCCATGGCTATAGATGCCACCATGGTTTGATGATCTGTGCAATAGTTATAATTCACCAGGAAGACCAATACATGCAGGGTCGTAAGCACACCATTATTGAATGATATTTTCCAGACATGGTGGCTTGGCAGTTTGGAGAGGTCCAAGATAGACCTAATGATGCATATAGGGCTATTTTTTCTAGGTCATCCAGAGTGGTTCCCACATGGGGACCGACCATTCTAGATCCCAAGGCAATCGAGAGCTTCAAATAGTTAGTGGCTCAGCCTTGGGCCTATGATCAAGGTCAAGCAGTAGCACAGACTACACTTGCATATGACTCTTGGTTTGTACCTCAACGATGGTTGACGGATCCAACGGGTGATCCTCCGTGAGGGAGGCCCAGAGGTAGGGGCTAGAGGAAAATGATAGGGTGGCTAGGATGACAAGGATGGTCAAGTTTCGGGGGCTCCGCCGATTAGACAACAACCTCCTCAGCAACCTCCAATTTTACAATAGGGACCATAACAATAGGAAGCACCACCACCACCACCAAATGCCAGGGATGCATAGATTAAATATTTGTAGGAGTAGGTGCAAGCTTTGACTAGTGAGTAGGATTAGGCCCGCCAATAGATTTTAGGTTTTACTATTGAGCGGGACCAGGTACAATAGTAGGTGGCAGCTATCATGATCGAGAGAGATTAGGCATTACAGGGAGTACAAGTCGTGATCGCAAAGAGAGACCAGGAGGTTGCCTGGCACTAGCAGATAGAGGCTATGATGGTGGCCACTCATGGTAGGACAATTTTGGCCAGATTATATAGATAAGCCATTATAGAGGCTACAAATTATAGGAAACATTACCACTGAGATGCACCACAGGCACTTAGCCTAATTTTTCATAGCACAGTGATGCACAGCCAAGAGCGAAGGATCAACCTGAGAGGTAGGCCGGGGAGGGTAGTAGCCATCAAGGCTAGTTATTATATATAGAAACTTTTTTATTTTGTTGCTTGATTCTTTATCACAGATATACATTCATGGGATCCTTTTTGATAGCCTCATGGATATTGTACTTTTGATCATTATACATACACTAATCCAAATTTTGTACCATGAAATTCATTTTTTTGATATATATATGATACAGATATGAATGATTCATGATGTGTTCACTTTATTTCATGCTTATGATGTATGGATGGATGAGATGCTTATATTTGATCATGTATGGATGCATTGTACTTATGCCTATGTGATATGCAATGATCATGATATGATATGGATGCAATGTTATATTGTTTTTCAATATCTTTTCATGATATGCTATGAAATGAATGGCATGTGATGTAAATTTTATGGATACAAATGATTTTAATGTATTTTTTGTGTGTATTTTCTATGCAATTTTATGATGATGATGTATGCATATGGATGTATGGATGCAAATGCTTATGATATGCAATGATTTAAGATGATTATAATCACAAATGTATATTATTCATCAAAACGCAAATGATAATCCAAAATATATGATGTGATATGCAATCACTATGATGATGGATGCTATGATTATGAGATGTATGTATGCTGATGGTTTGCGGATGCAGGGTGGATGCATTGATGATGTTTTTGTTAACTGTCATGATACCAAGTTAGTCCAAAGAGAAGACAGAAGAATAAAGAATGAATGATTGTTGATTTCGATGATTGCTTCAAAAGATCCAACAAGTCCTTGATCCATTGAGAATTTATTAGAGATGGTGATGAGACAATGAAAAATGAGGATGAAATACAGGATGATGAGATGCTCACACTTCAAGATTGATATTTTCGCCGTTCCTTATTATTTGATATAACACATAGACACGGTGCATCAAGGTATTAATAACCAAGATGACGTTGTATTTAGTGTAATGGACTTTGACTCAGAAAATAGATAGGATAGTTCTTGTTCACACCTTGACATACAAAAACCTCATTGGAATGTAATTTAGAAGCTTAAAATATATTGGACCAAAGCATACACAATAGTCAACAACATACCTTAAACGACCTTCCTACACACAACTAAGAAAGTATGTACCAAGATTATTTTACAAGAGTATCCACAAGCATAGAAAACGAAAGATAATGATCGATTCTCCATTCCTTTCTCTCTAAATCATTTTGATAGAAATCATCGAGAGGTCCTTGGAATGGGTCATTAAGATAAAGCATAAGAGAAGATCAAAGACAATCAATCAGTGTTATCCATATCTCTTGTGTAGTTTAAGTTTAGCTAAAGTGATATTTGATGCTGATGTCCATTGTAGGAAGGATACATCCTAGGACATGTTGATTAGAGGTTGTTTGATGTTAGGATGATGCTAAGATGAGTCATTGATATAAACTTCATTCACGTATTTACCTATGATTTAGACTTTAGATTTTGACAATTAGGTTCACACTTTACAACTTACTACGCTTATTTTCTAATTGTTTCACCAAAGGTTGAAGGTGACGATCAATTTATTATGGGTGAAAGTGAGATGGGATGGGCGGTTTTGGATTTTTTAGAATATTTCAATGTTTTTGGTATTTTTAGAAGTGTTTTGAGGCTATTTTTGGTCTTTTTGAAAGTTTATGCGGATGTTTAGGATTTTCAAAATTTATGATGTTGTTTGGGGTTTTCTGAGATATTTGGATGTTCTAGGGTTTTTGAGAGCTTTATGACCAAGAACCTAACCTAAAGACCTATCCTAGGGGCCTCGAGGGATGATCAAAGATAAGCCTTGCCTACGTTATACATGCAGAGATCACGTAGTTTGATTGACTCGACCTTTTTACAAGATGAAGATATGAATAGATGAAAGATGTCAGTTTATTATGACAGACTCCTAAAGGACTGACCTAGGGTGTCTCGGGGGCACATCAATGATGGCCTTGCCTACGTTCAAGCTTAGAGAAAACATAGTTCGACAAAGGGACTCTATTTTTGAATTTTCAATGTTGGACCTTTTTAGAGTTTTTTTATGTTTTCTGGATGTTTTGGGTTTTAGCTATATAGGAGTTTGCAATTTTTTTCAGATTTTCTTATGAACGTTTTAAGATTTTTTTTGGATTTTTGGATGATATTTCTAATGACCTCAAGATATACAAGAACCTAATTATGATCCATAACCAAGTGCCCATAGTGTGACATGTTATGCTACTTCAATAAAGGAAGAACAGACTGATCTTTGGAATATGCCAAGTAGTACTAAAGGGTTCATGATACCTCATAATGTCAAGCTATGATAAGAACGTAGATGATGGATAAATGGCTGTACAATGAATGATAGGAAAAAAGAGCCAAAGAATAGATGGAGGTGCTTTATTTATGCAAGGCGCCTATTTGCCAAGTTTTCACCAAGGTACTTGCCCAAAATGCCATCGAAGTGGTTTTCACTAGAGGATGATTTTTCTCTTTACTTTTTTCAATCCTTTTTCTCATTTTTTTGGATTTTGATTACTTTTTTATTTCTTCGTATTTTTAGATTTTATACCCTTCAAGACTAGGCATATTTAAACTTTTTGAGATGCAAGCTTTTAGTTGGCTCTTGCAAGGGTTCAAATTCAGGGGTTGACAGTTGGTATTCCCATAATTCGTAGCTTGCTATGATGACAAAGGGACCCAACCAGTTAGGCTCAAACTTTCCTTTGCTGTCTTGATCTAGAAGGTTCTTTTGATTCTGCTTTAGGAAAATATCTCCGACTTGGAATGACTAAAATTTGATCCTCTTGTTATAGCTTTGTTTCAATCAGTTTTGATATACTTGCAAGTCATTGAGGGCATCAAGACAATGTTCATCTAGGAATTCTAGTTCATTCAATTGAGGTACTCTATATTCTTCCTCAGTAATAAGGTTTTGTAATGAAACTCGTAATGATGGGAGCTCAACCTCAATAGGAAAGATAGCTTCTAATCCATAGACCAAAGAGAAAGGGGCTGCACCTATAGGCATGGATATATTGGTTTGATAAGCCCAAAGAGTGGGATTCAATTACAAATGTCAGTCACGACCAACTTCATTCATTATTTTCTTCAAGATTTTTAGGATAGTTTTATCTGTAGCTTTGGCTTGGCCATTGCGTTGGGGATAGTACAGGGTAGAGAATTAGTGTTGGATATCAAATATTTGGCACAACTATTTCAAATCCTAATTTTTAAAGGGGGTTCTATTATCTGAGATGAGAGTTTGAGGAACACCATAATGACAGATAAGGTAATCCAAGATAAACTTGGCAATCTGCTTCCCTGTTATATATGTCAAAGGAATGGCTTCAACCCACTTAGTAAAGTACTCAGTGGTGGTTATGATTGTTATTTTTATGATTAGATTAAGGTACAAAAAATTAATTCAAAATTCACACACAATAGCACAACAAATACCCTAGGAAAACCCTCCTCTTGAGGGAGAAAAACCCAGCAACAATATATCACTTATATATTGAATTATCACAACAATGATCTCCTTACAAGAGGCTGATATGAATGCCTATGTACAAGCACCAAGATTATGATGCACACAAAAATATATAGAGACAATTCGTTGATGAACTTCACATCCTTCAATAATGCCGAACTAAGATAACTCAATCTGCCTTGTATAAATTCTCACCAAGTAGGAATGAAGAGAATGCCAAGAACAATGAATGAAATCGATGATGAATGAGTTACAATGGAGTATATATACAAGATGGCAAGAGAGGATGCGTCTCTTCAAGATCATAAGTTAGCCTTCTTTGAAAGGACATGACAACAATAAGCAAGAAGTTGACCCTCTTAGAAATTCGTGTATCTTCATAATTCGAGTCTCTTCAATAACTAATCACCATTAATATTAAAGACGTGTCTCTTGATCTTATCAAATATCTATATAAATTAAATATCCTTAGCTATTATTTAATTTATTATCTTGTAACAAAGAGATCGCTGGAAGTGGAGACCGACGCTGCAAACATTAACACTCCCTCTCAGCTAGGGAGAACACTTCCAACTGCACAAGACATAGCACCTCATTGTGATGTCTACCACAATGGCTACAACCATATGTGGAAAATAAATGATATCACCTCATCATGATATCAGATATCACCTCATCGTGATATCAAATATCACCTCATTGTGATATCCGATATCACCTCATTGTGATATCAAATATCACCTCATCATGATATCAACCATAATGGCTACACCCATGTATGGTATGTACAAGTGTTCGTCACTTACATGATGTTGTCACCTCAACGTGACGTTCACCATGGCTCTCCTAGAGGTTGAAACACGAGTACAAGAAAATAATCATGAACTCTATCTCATTATGTTGTCATGGAGTCACACACATGGCATCCACCATGGTTCTCCGAGAGGGTGGAAATGAGGGATTTCACCTCAAATCTCAAAGAGAAATGCATTAAAAAGGGCTTGCACCTCAAATATCTCCTAAAGAGAAATACATTAAAGAGGATCACTAATACTGAGACTCCTTCTCAGCCAGGGTTTGACTCTCTACCATACCAAGCTTGTCTTGAAAGTACTCAAACTTTATCCTAGAGAGAGGCTTGGTGAGAATGTCTATCGTCTGCTCATCAGCGCTGATATACCTCAACTGGATTTCTTTCCTCAATACCATATCTCCGATATAATGGTATTTGATCTCCACATGCTTGGTTCTATCATGAAACACAAGATTGATAGAAAGCTTCACATAGCTCTGGTTATCACAATGAATGATAGTAGGCTCCATTGATTGTCTAAACAATCCTGCAAGGAGCTTACGGAGCCACACTACTTCTCAAGCTGCCACACAAGCTGCAATGTACTATGCCTCTAATATACTCAATGCTACAAATGGCTGCTTCCTGCTGCACTAGGATATCATAGCAGACCCCAAACTAAAGCAACATCTAGAGGTGATCTTCTGATCAATGGCACACCCTACCGAATCAAAATCAGTATAACCATGCAACTTCAAATCCACATCTGAAGAATATCTCAACTCATATCCAACTATGCCACACAAGTATCTCAAGATATGTTTTGCTGCAACAAGATGTATTTGCCTCGGTTCATACATGAACTAACTAAGTGCACTCACTACATAGCAGATATTTGGTCTAGTGTTGACTAGATACATCAATGATCCAATCAACTGCCTGTACATCATGGGATCCACAAGATTTGAACTAGCTGCACCCTCCTTAAGCTTATGTAGGTTGGTCTCCATAGGCGTAGACATGGATTTGCAATCCATCATACCAAAGCTCTTAAGTATATCAATGGTGTACTTACCTTGACTTAGAATCATCTCATTTGGCTTCTGCCAAACTTCTAAGCCAAGGAAGTAATGCATGAGCCCAAGGTCCTTCATTTCAAACTTAGAAGCCAACTCCTTGCATTTGAGAATGAGGTGATCTTCTCCAGTAAGAATCAAATCATCAATATACAAAACCAAAATCAATGCTTCACCATCAATTACCTTGAAATACAGATTTGAGTTAGCATCATTCTTAGAGAAGCCCAAGCTTGACAAGTAATGATCAATCCTTTCGTACCATGCATGGGAAGCCTACTTAAGACCATATAAGGCTTTCTTTAGCCTACAAACATGAGATTCCTTCCCATGTACCTTGAATCCATCGGGTTGCTCGATATAAACTTCTTCCTCAATCACACCATTTAGAAAAGTTGTCTTCACATCCATCTGATGAATTTTCCATCCTCTAAATGCAACAATGGCAATGATGGTTCTGACAGAAGTATATCAAGCAACTGGAGCAAATGTTTCTTCATATTCAATTCCCTCTTTTTTTGAAAACCCTCTAGCCATGAATCTTTCCTTGTACTTATCAATGCTCCCATCAGCTGCATTCTTGTTCTTGAAGAGCCATTTTGAAGATACCACAGATTTTCCTTTGGGTATAGGAACGATGTCCCAAACATCATTCTTGAGAATTTACTGATACTCCTATGTCATAACATCTCTCCAAACCTAATGACTAGAAGCTTCATCAACACTGGACGACTTAGACTCAATAATCTGACTCATCAATGTAACATAACTAGAGAACTAACGCGGTCTCTTACTTTCTCTGAAGGTACCTCTTGGTGTTGCAAACCTTTCTATTTTCCTAGCCCAAAGAGATCTTTTTCTCCCAATCACAATATTGGTAGGCCCATCAATAGGTTCCAAGGGCTCAACTAGATCATCATCTTCCTTCAGTTCTAAAGTCTCCCTCTGAATCTCAGGTGTATGGTTAACTTTCATATCCTGAGGAGACTCTTCACTATCAATCTCCGTGTGAGTGCCCTTGGATCTTTTGAATGCAACATCTTCCTCAAATGTGACATCTCTACTGATCTTAATCAACTTCTGACCTAGAATGTATATCCTATAGGCTTTTGATGTCTCACTATATCCCACAAATATTCCCTTCTTGCTAGAAGGCTCCAACTTTGTTCTCTTTTCCTTCAGAATATGAAAATAAACTGGACATCCAAATATCCTCAAATGACTCACCTCTGGCTTCTTCCCAGTAAAGGCTTCTTTAGGAGTCATGTTCTCTAGGATTCAATGAGTACTATTCTGAACATAGACTACTATCCTAGATGCTTTTGGCCATAGGAAGGTTTGCAGATCCTGATCATGAACCATGGCTTTTGCTGCTTCCACGATCAATCTATTCTTCCTCTCTGCAACACTGTTCTGTTGAGGATTATAAGGGACACTGAACTCCCTCTTAATCCCAACTTCAATGCAATAGTTTCAAAAGTTGTCGGAAGTGTACTCTCCTCCATTATCGAATCTCAGGACTTTGATCCTCTTCTCAGAAAAATTATCCACTTGAGCTTTGAATTCCTTGAACCTTTCTAATACCTCCTCAGATTCTTTAGATTTCAAGAAATAAATCCAAGTCTTTCTAGAGTAGTCATCAATAAAAAGAATGTAATACAAGAAACCATTCAAAGAAGCAACAGACATTGGACCACATAAATCAGAATGAATGAGATCTAGAATACATTTGGATCTATTTTCTCTACTATGAAATGGACCTTTAGTATTCTTACCCAAAGCGCAGCCTCTGCAAATACCTTCATGCAGCTGGTTGAACTTTGGAAGGCCCGTGACCATCTTCTCCATGATAGATAGAGCTCATAAGTGAAGGTGAGCCAATCTTTGATGCCAAAGATCACACAAGCTTGAAGAATCATGTACTAATGCCTGAAGTGGACAAGTGCATAGCCTATAGAGCCTCTCATGTCTAACTCCAATCACCCGAGTAGTCTTGAAGTTGGAATTCTTCATCCACACAAGAAATTTTACTTTAGAGAAGACAACTTGGTATCCTTTGTCTTCCAAGGTTGAAATGGAAAGAAGGTTACGCTTGATGCCTGGAACATGAAGAACATCATTCAATTGCAGGGTAATGCCAGGATCTAAGTGGAGAGTGGCAGTCCCAATTCCTTTCACCGAGTAGCTAGCATCATCTCCAATAATGACTTGTTCAGTAGAATCTCTCTCCACCAGGCTTGATAAATGCTCCCTAAAACTAGTAATGTGTCGAGGGGCACCATTGTCAATCCACCAAGTGTTGGTGTTGGTAGGTACATTGCTTGACAATGCCAAATAGAACAAGTATTCACATGATTCCTTCTGTGGAGAGGCATCATCAACATCTACAATGGTGGCCTATTGCTTAGGCCTAGTTGGACAATGCTTAGCAAAGTGACCATACTTATCACATCTAAAGCATTGGACTTTGGATAGGTCTCTCTTCTTCTTGAATGTAGGAGCATCATCAACTCATTTATCTCGATTCCTCTTGAAGTGTCCTTTCTTCCTATTTTTTCCTTTCTTCTTTGAGGATTGAGAGGTGAGAACATGAATGTCTTCATTAGTAGAGCCTTGACCAATTCCTCTAGTAGCCAATCTAGACTCCTCTTGAATGCAATCTTCCCTCAATCAATCAAACTTGGGAAGCTTTGATCTTGCACTAATTCCTTGAATGTAAGACTCCCATGATGAAGGAAGATCATTAAGAGCAAGCATGGTCAAGTCCTTGTCATCTATTACATGACCAATTGTAGAGAGTTGATATCTCAACTCTGAAATCTTCATGAAGTAAGCAATAACGGTTTCTCCTTTCGCCATCTTCACATGATGTAGTTGTTGCTTGAGTGCAAGAGCCTAACTAGTGTTGTTGATTTCGTACATATCCTCCAAGGTTTTGAACATGTCTCTTGTCGTCTTCAACTTGGAGATGATAGGAACAATATGATCCTTTGTAATCAACTAGCATCTTCATCGCCTTGATATCTTTCTTCCTCCATTGAACTTTCTCTTCCTCATCCGTAGGTTCGAGAACTTTGCTCTCCACAAACTGAACCAATTCGTTTTCCTCCATGGTGAGCATAATTTTGAATCTCCATGAAGTGAAATTTGATGCTCCCTCGAGTCTATCCTCAATATTAAGACCATTGACCATCTTGACGAAGAGATAGAGATAGACAATAATGAGAAAGAGAATAAAGAGTATCGCTAAATAAGAAATCTAATCATGATGTTCTTCACACCTGCTCTGATACCATATTAGTTTTATGATCAGATTAAGGTATAGAAAATTAATTCAAAATTCACACACAATAACACAACAGATACCCTAGGAAAACCCTTCTCTTGAGGGAGAAAAAAACAACAACAATATATCACTTATATATTGAATTATCACAATAATGATCTCCTTACAAAAGGACGATATGAAGGTCTATGTACAAGCACCAAGATTATGATGCACACATAAATATATAGAGACAATTCGCTGATGAACTTCACAGCCTTCAATAATGCCGAACTGAGATAACTCAATCTTCCTTGTATAAATTTGCACCAAGTAGGAATGCAGAGAATGACAAGAACAATGAATGAAATCAATGATGGATGAGTTACAATGGAGTATATATACAAGATGGCAAGAGAGGATGCATCTCTTCAAGATCATAAGTCAGCCTTCTTTGAAAGGACATGATAACAATAAGAAAGAAGTCAACCCTCTTAGAAATTGGTGTCTCTTCAATAACTAATCACCATTAATATTAAAGAAGTGTCTCTTGATCTTATCCAATCGCTATATAAATTAAATATCCTTAGCTCTTATTTAATTTATTATCTTGTAACAAGGAGATTGCTAGAAGTGGAGACCGATGCTACAAACATTAACAATGATAAAATTGTGGCAATTGGATGAGGTTGGGGTGATTTTTCCTGAGTTCAAGTCCCCACTACGAAAAAGACCATGGCGTGGTCATTGGCTACAATTCTTGAGCTAAAGCATGAATCAGATCCCCATGCTATTGACATTGGATGCACTTTCACACATACTAATGAGCTTATTTTTCCATGGTTGGCCAATAATACCATGTCCTCAACAGTTTCTTAGCTAATGTTATACCGTTAGAATGGGACCCACATATGCTATCATGTACTTCTGTTAAATTAGTCAAGGCTTCCTCTTGGTTAAGACATCACAGTAATGTCCCTTCGATGCTTTGACAGTAAAGGGTATCACCTAGGATAACAAATTAGGATGCCTTTTTGATAAAGGTTTTTTTAAGGTTCGAGGTGATATTAGAAGGGAGGATTCCTCTGCTTAGGTAAGTGAATATTTCATGATACCTTGGAGATCTAGGACCAACAATGACACACATGAATTCAGATTCAGGGATTTAGAAAGTTGGTACGAGAAGTTGTTTTACCAAGAATTCACATTGGAGGATGTTGTTCAACATGTCTAACAGTGATCTGATTGTTGCCATGGAATTTGCTGCTCTATTTCTCAAGTGAGGAATTTTCTAAAAAGTTATTTCTATGAAGAGATCTTTGAGATTCTTCACCATCTTCTTATAAGGAGTGAGCTTGTCATCTTTAGTTTGATAGTCATCATTGACTTGGTTGATAACCAACTATGAGTCTCCATAGAATTTCATCTCTTGAATCTACCATTGAATTGCTATCCTTAAACGTTTGATTAGGGCTTCGTACTCATCAATTTTGTTAGTACAAGGAAATGATAGCCTATATGAATTTGGGATACAATCACCTTGAGGGGTGATAAAAAGAATGCCTGTTCCAGATCCATGTTGGGTGAATGATCCATCAAAGTGCATCTTCCATTGAGCTGTGAGATTAATAAGAAACATTGATTCATTAGGGAATTCATATATTAGGGGGTTCTCAACATAGATGGGTGCTTCTGCTAGTTGTTCTACAATCACTTTTCCTTTGCTTGGCTTGCACTCCACATACTCTATGTCAAATTATATTAAGATCATCATCAATTTAGCCATTCATCTTGTGAGAGTTGCTTTAGATAATAGGTAGTTTAATGGACCGATCTTTGCAATGAGCTTGATTTGATGCGACAACATGTAGTGCCTAAATTTTTGTGAAGCAAAAACAACTACTAAGCATTCCTTCTCAATGGGTGAATAGTTCATCTCATATCCCATCAAGGTTCTACTGATGTAGTAGATGGCTCTTTCATTTTCATTTTCATCATGTTGTGCTAAAAGAGCTCCTAGTGTTGTTGGTGTTGTTGAGATGTATAAAATCAGTGGCTTGTTTGGTATTGGTTGCATGCGCATTGCAGGTGTTAATAGATAATATTTGATCTACTGGAAAGCTTTATTACACTTTTCATCCCACTTATAAGTTATCCCTTTATGGAGAAGATTCAAAAAGGGGTGGATTTTATCTGATAGTTGTGATATAAACCTTTTGATGGACTGCAATCTTCCTTGTAATCCTCTCATCTTCTCTAGTGTTTTTGGTGGTTCCATGTCTAGGATGGCTTTTACCTTTGCTAGATCAATTTCGATCCCTCTTTGTGAAACGATGAACACTATAAGTTTCCATAATGTGACCTAAAAACACATTTTTTTGGATTTATCTTTACTTTGTATTCTTCCAATCTGTCAAAGATGGGTCCTAAGACTTGTATGTGCTCACTTATTTTCTTTGATTTTTCCAAAATATCGTCCACATAATCTCCAACAATTTTGTGGACCATGTCGTGGAAGATGAGGGTCATTTCTCTTTAATAGGTTGCTTGTGCATTCTTTAACACAAATGGAACCACATTCCAACAATAGGTTTCCCATGGAAAAGTGAATGCAGTTTTATGTTGATCCTCCTTGGAAATTATGATCTAATTGTAACCTAAAAAAACATCCATGAGTGATAGCATTTCATGCCCAACTATTAATTCCACAATGAGATTGATGTTATGAAGAGGGAAATCATCCTTTGGGCATGCTTTGTTTAGGTATATGAAGTCAATATAGATTTTGATGCCCCCAGTGGGTTTTGAGACTGGTACCAAGTTTGAAACCCACTTAGGATAATCTATTGGTCAGATAAATCTAACGTCAAGAAGCTTTTGTAACTCTAATTTGACCAAGAGTGCTATCTAAGGATGCATCTTAATTTTTTCTTAATTGGCTTGGCTTCAGGATAAACTGCTAAGTGATGCACAACCACTTCAGGATCAAGGCTTGGCATATCTGTGTATGACCATACAAAGTTAGCTCTTCGTTCTTTAAGGAATGCTACTAGGTTCTTTTGTTCTTCATCTAGCAAGGATTTAGCATAGAAGGTAATTTTAGGTGCTTCTTCTATTCCCACATTGCCTGGAATAGCCTTTTCTGCTAACATTGCTGACTTTTCTAGATGCATTGCACTAAGGGGTATATTGAATCCCTCATCCTTGGGTTCCTCATAGATGTTTTCACCATCAGATGTGTTCTTTTTTTTCACTATTTTAGGACCAGAGAGTGCCACTAGGTGGTCTTCCCTAATGTGACCCTAAAAACACACTTTTTTGGATTTAGCTTTACTTTGTATTCTTCCAATCTATCAAAGATGGGTCCTAAGACTTTTATGTGCTCACTTATTTTATTTGATTTTTCCAAAATATCATCCACATAATCTCCAACCATTTTTTGGACCATGTCATGGAAGATGAGGGTCATTTCTCTTTAATAGGTTGCTTGTGCATTCTTTAACACAAATAGAACTACATTCCAACAATAGGTTCCCCATGGAAAAGTGAATGCAATTTTATGTTGATCCTCCTTGGCAATTATGATCTGATTGTAGCTCGAAAAACTATCCATGATTGATAGCATTTCATGCCCAACTATTAATTCCACAATGAGATTGATGTTATGAAGAGGGAAATCATCCTTTGGGCATGCTTTGTTTAGGTATCTGAAGTCAGTATTGATTTTGATGCCCCTAGTGGGTTTTGAGATTGGTAACCAAGTTTGAAACCCACTTAGGATAATCTATTGGTTAGATAAATCTAATGTCAAGAAGCTTTTGTAACTCTAATTTGACCAAGAGTGCTATCTAAGGATGCATCTTAATTTCTGCATAATTGTCTTGGCTTCAGGATAAACTGCTAAGTGATGCACAACCACTTCAGGATCAAGGCCTGGCATATCTGTGTATGACCATGCAAAGTTAGCTCTTCGTTCTTTGAGGAATGCTACTAGGTTCTTTTGTTCTTCATCTAGCAAGGATTTAGCATAGAAGGTAATTTTAGGTGCTTCTATTCCCACATTGACTGGAATGGCCTTTTCTACTAGCATTGCTGAATTTTCTAGATGCATTGCACTAAGGGGTATATTGAATCCCTCATCCTTGGGTTCCTCAGAGATGTTTTCACCATAAGATGTGTCCTTTTTTTTTCACTATTTTAGGATCAAAGAGTGCCACTAGGTGGTTTTCCCTAATGTGACCATAAAAACACACTTTTTTGGATTTAGCTTTACTTTGTATTCTTCCAATCTATCAAAGATGGGTCCTAAGACTTGTATGTGCTCATTTATTTTCTTTGTTTTTTCCAAAATATCATCCACATAATCTCCAACCATTTTTTGGACCATGTCATGGAAGATGAGGGTCATTTCTCTTTAATAGGTTGCTTGTGCATTCTTTAACACAAATGGAACCACATTCCAACAATAGGTTCCCCATGGAAAAGTGAATGCAGTTTTATGTTGATCCTCCTTGGAAATTATGATCTGATTGTAGCCCAAAAAACCATCCATGAGTGATAGCATTTCATGCCCAACTATTAATTCCACAATGAGATCGATGTTATGAAGAGGGAAATCATCCTTTGGGCATGCTTTGTTTAGGTATCTAAAGTCAGTATAGATTTTGATGCCCCCAGTGGGTTTTGAGACTGGTACCAAGTCTGAAACCCACTTAGGATAATCTAGTCAGATAAATCTAACGTCAAGAAGCTTTTGTAACTCTAATTTGACCAAAAGTGCTATCTAAGGATGCATCTTAATTTCTGCTTAATTGGCTTGGCTTCAGGATAAACTGCTAAGTGATGCACAACCACTTCAGGATCAAGGCCTGGCATATCTATGTATGACCATGCAAAGTTAGCTCTTTGTTCTTTGAGGAATGCTACTAGGTTCTTTTGTTCTTCATCTAGCAAGGATTTAGCAGAGAAGGTAATTTTAGGTTCTTCTATTCCCACATTGACTGGAATGGCCTTTTCTGCTAGCATTGCTGACTTTTCTAGATGCATTGCACTAAGGGGTTTATTGAATCCCTCATCCTTGGGTTCCTCAGAGATGTTTTCACCATAAGATGTGTCCTTTTTTTTCACTATTTTAGGATTAGAGAGTGCCACTAGGTGGTTTTCCCTAATGTGACCCTAAAAACACACTTTTTTGGATTTAGCTTTACTTTGTATTCTTCCAATTTTAAAGATGGGTCCTAAGACTTGTATGTGCTCACTTTATTTTCGATTTTTCCAAAATATCATCCACATAATCTCCAACCATTTTGTGGACCATGTCATGGAAGATGAGGGTCATTTCTCTTTAATAGGTTGCTTGTGCATTCTTTAACACAAATGGAACCACATTCCAACAATAGGTTCCCCATGGAAAAGTGAATGTAGTTTTATGTTGATCCTCCTTAGCGATTATGATCTGATTGTAGCCCGAAAAACCATCCATGAGTGATAGCATTTCATGCCCCAAATTGCTGAATTCCACAATGAGATCGATGTTAGAAGAGGGAAATCATCCTTGGCATGCTTTCTTTTGTTTAGGGTATCTAAAGTCGATAGATTTTTGATACTCTCAAAGGGCCTTTGAGACCTGGCAACAAGTCCTGAAACCACTTCTTAGGGATAATCTAGCCGATAAATCTGGACCGCCAAAGCTTTGCATCCCCACTTCGGACCGTGCCATTCTTCCTAAGGATGCATCTTTAATTCCCCGCTTAATTGGTTTTGGCTTCAGATAAACCTGCTATGGATGCACAACCACTTCAGGATCAAGGCCTGGCATATCTATGTATGACCATGCAAAGTTAGCTCTTTGTTCTTTGAGGAATGCTACTAGGTTCTTTTGTTCTTCATCTAGCAAGGATTTAGCATAGAAGGTAATTTTAGGTTCTTCTATTCCCACATTGACTGGAATGGCCTTTTCTGCTAGCATTGCTGACTTTTCTAGATGCATTGCACTAAGGGGTTTATTGAATCCCTCATCCTTGGGTTCCTCAGAGATGTTTTCACCATAAGATGTGTCCTTTTTTTTCACTATTTTAGGATTAGAGAGTGCCACTAGGTGGTTTTCCCTAATGTGACCCTAAAAACACACTTTTTTGGATTTAGCTTTACTTTGTATTCTTCCAATCTATCAAAGATGGGTCCTAAGACTTGTATGTGCTCACTTATTTTCTTTGATTTTTCCAAAATATTGTCCACATAATATCCAACCATTTTTTGGACCATGTTATGGAAGATGAGGGTCATTTCTCTTTAATAGGTTGCTTGTGCATTCTTTAACACAAATGGAACCACATTCCAACAATAGGTTCCCCATGAAAAAGTGAATGCAGTTTTATGTTGATCATCCTTGGCAATTATGATCTGATTGTAGCCCGAAAAAAAATCCATGAGTGATAGCATTTCATGCCCAACTATTAATTCCACAATGAGATTGATGTTATGAAGAGGGAAATCATCCTTTGGGCATGCTTTGTTTAGGTATCTAAAGTCAGTATAGATTTTGATGCCCCCAGTGGGTTTTGAGATTGGTACCAAGTTTGAAACCCACTTAGGATAATCTATTGGTCAGATAAATCTAATGTCAAGAAGCTTTTGTAACTCTAATTTGACCAAAAGTGCTATCTAAGGATGCATCTTAATTTCTGCATAATTGGCTTGGCTTCAGGATAAACTGCTAAGTGATGCACAACAACTTCAGGATCAAGGCCTGGCATATCTGTGTATGACCATGCAAAGTTAGCTCTTTGTTCTTTGAGGAATGCTACTAGGTTCTTTTGTTCTTCATCTAGCAAGGATTTAGCATAGAAGGTAATTTTAGGTGCTTCTTCTATTCCCACATTGACTGGAATGGCCTTTTCTGCTAGCATTGCTGAATTTTCTAGATGCATTGCACTAAGGGGTATATTGAATCCCTCATCCTTGGGTTCCTCAGAGATGTTTTCACCATCAGATGTCTCCTTTGTTTTCACTATTTTAGGGTCAGAGAGTGCCACTAGGTGGTTTTCACTTAGGGATCTACATGTTAGTTGCATTTCATTAATTTTGTAACTGAAGGATTCAATCATCACCCCATAGTATGCCCCTATGTCGAGCTCTATGTCGAAGCCTGATTTGTGATCTGCCCATGATAAGTTGTCATAGAGTCCCATGAATTCTGAGATCACTTCATCATTTTTGAATAAATCTAGAATCAGTGGTCCTTGTTGGTACATGTCAATGAGTTGTGGGTATACTAGGTGTATTTCAATTGGTTGGTTGCTTGGGACAAAGGATTTTATGGATATCATAAAGAGGGTTTTGTTCTCAAATAGGTCCACAACATCAAGGGAGAAGTCATCTAAGGTTGTATCATGCAATGTAGGTAACCAAGAGGAAGCCTCAAATCGTTTGGCGGAAATACCTTTTCCAATAAGTGTGACCTTGCTAGTAGTACAACCTAAACCAAGATTCTTTATTTGTTTCTTAGGAACAATGGGTTCTAGTAAACCATTGTCATTTTGTCCTAGCTTTTCATTCTTGTTGTATCCCTAATTTTTCATGAGTTGTAGGCATTTGTTATCATCTTCCATGAGAAGAACAAGGACAAGTCGTTCATCTTGATAGAGGAGTTTAGAGATATCTTCCTCATTGACATCTTCCTAGTTCAAATCCCCCCACTTGGTGAAGGTAGTAGTTACCATATTGATTGTTGCAAGTTCTTTGGTGCTAGATGTGGGTTTCCCATGAGATTGAGGAGAAATAGGTAAATCTCCTAAGACAAAGGTGTCTTTGAATAGCTTGTAGTTTCCACAACCATCATCCTGGATCACTGCTTTGATGTTGGGTATGCTCTGCACAATGGGAATTTGTGTTGCTAAGGTAGAGGCTAGGGATGATGGGTCAACAAATGATCTTGATGGTGTAGGACCTTCATCATTCTTAGGTATTTGAGGGATCTTATATAATTTAGTTTCAAGACTTTTGCAGTAGTAAAAAAGCCTAGGATCTCCATGGATAGTGATTTCTCTACCTTCAAAAGGAAACTTCACACACTAATGATAGGTTGAGGCTACAACTTTTAGCGAATGGATCCATGGTCGACCAAGCAAGATGTTATAGGTAAGATCAAGATCAAGCACTTGGAATGTAATTTCTGCAATAAGAGGTCCCACTTGGATTGGAAGTGCAATGATTCCTTGTGATACCCATTCTTGGTCATCATATGCCCTGATAGTGGTACTCTTTGTCTTCTCAATAGTATCTCTTGAATAGCCTAGATTTTTGATCAACTGTAAGGTACAAATGTTCAAACCAACACCACCATCTACCAATACTCTTTTAACCTTGTTTTTATGAATGACAACCTCAAGGTGTAAAGCACAATTACGAGATGGTTGTGACAGTAGGTCTTTCTCGAAGAAGGTAAGAAGATGGTTGGTGATATGCCCTACCATAGCTTGAAACTGATCAATATCATTATTCTTGGGAACAAATGACTCAGACAAGGCTTTCTCCAATGTTTCCCTATGTGCAGGGGATAACCTTAAGAGTTCTAAGATAGATATTTGTGCAGGGGTCTACTTAAGTTGATCTAGAAGATTGTACTTGCTAGGATTAGATGTGGGAAAAGTAGGTTGTGTCCTAGATTGAGATGGGACTCCTTGAATGATTATTTTTCCACGTCGTGTGGTGACAACAGTAATGTGCTATCATAGGATGCAACTACATTGGAATAGGTATGATGCACATTTGTGTAATCCTTAGCTTTTCCATTTTTATTTGCTTTGTTATGATTCAGCATAGAGTTCTTGTATATCTTAAGATCCTAATTCCCAGCTGGTACCTCAACAGATATGGTATCATTTTCTATGAGATCTTGAATGATGTTCTTAAGTTTCATGTAGTTTATTGTTTTATGTCCTTTGATTTTATGAAAGTCACAAAGATCATGCTTGTTGTACCAAAATGGCTTCTCTTGTGGTTCTTGGTAGTTTTTAAAGTTGGGAAGTGTTATCAGATTTGTCTCTACCAATTTCTTCATGATTTTTTTGATGTGTTCCGATAGCTGTGTGTACTTGCATTTGGGATAGTTTTTCTTGTTAGCGGTTTGCCTTTGTTGCATGTCAGTGTTATTGATGTGATTGTTTTAAGGAGGTGTTGTTTGTTTCATAGTTGGGTTGGATGTTAGCAACTTGATTTTTATTAGGCCTAGGAGCACTTCGTATGACCTTAGCATCTACCACACCATCATTTGTTACATTTTTGTTCTTAGCCTAGACATGAGGTTTCTCATTCGAACTAGTTGAAGGACAATTGTCTTTGTAAGCTTGAGTATTTCCTTGTGAGATTAGAGCTCTTTCGATGTTAAGGGATCTAGGGACAAGTTCGTCATATGATGTGATGCACTGCATTTTCAAGTGGAATGACAGACTTGGGTCTAGATTAGATATGATGATTCCCACTTGTTGTTCATCACGAAGAGGTCACTTGATTTTAATATCTCTTTGTCTCCATCATTGTATGAAATTAGTGAAAGTTTCCCCTTGATTTTGTCTAAGAGTGTATAATTCTTCTAGAATGGTGTCCATGTCAAGGTTGAAGGAGTAGTGATCGATGAATTTGTTAGCAATTTCTTGAAAAGTTTTGATACCAGGAGGCAGATGAGAAAACCAATCCATAGCATGACATGTTAAACTTTGAGGGAAGAGGCACATTAGATAAGAATAATTGTAAGCCACCTCCATGCACATGATGTTAAATTCTTTGATATGGTCCATAGAACTTCCTCTCCATTTATATTTGTCAAATTTGGGGATTTCAAAACTAGGAGGGAATGGTACCATTGCTATGTTTCAGTCAAATGGATAAGGAAACAAGTTTTGTGTATGGTGTTTCTTTACCTTTCCCATGCACAGGTTTTGCATTTCTTGTGAGAGTGCTTTAAATTTCAATACTAGATCGTCTTGCGGGTTGGGTGGAGGAACATATGGTGGGATGACAGATGAGTTGTATGTGGTATATGGTGGTGTGAGATTCTATGAAGGTGATTGGGGTATTGATGTATATGTTCCCAATTCATTTGGATTGACGATGTTCAAGTGACAATAATAAGAACCTTGTTGTTGTTGTTGGGCATACTATTGAGCTAGTAAGGCTTGTTGTTGAGCTTGCTGTTGTTGTTGGTGCACTAATAAAGCTGCTTGTTGTGCCTATTGTTGTTGTTGTGTGGCTTGTTGTTCTACTAAGGCTACTTGTTTTTGTCTTTGTTGTTGTTGTGCTAATGCTGCTTGTTGTGCTTGATGTTGTTGTTGTGCTAAGGCTGCTTGTTGAGCTTGATGTTGTTGTGCTAAGGCTGCTTGTTTTACTTGTTCTTGTTGTTGTGCTAAGGCTGCTTGTTGAGATTGATGTTGTTGTTGTGCTAAGGCTTCTTTTTTTACTTGATCTTGTTGTTGTGCTAAGGCTACTTGTTGTTTTTGTTGTTGTTGTGCTACTAGGGCCTATTGATAGGCTTGTTGTGCTTGCTGTAAAGCTAATGCATGTGCTTTTAATGTGGAATCAGGTGGTTGTTGAGACATCTGTGAAGGATTATGGATATTGATGTTTTGAGTGGGTAATGGATTGTTGATGAGAGGTAGAGGGTTCCATTTATTCACTACAGGATTTGAAACCATTTTTCGACGGTCGTTCGTCAGTCGTTCAACAAATCTTTGTCGGAAGAGCGACGCAATGGCGAAATTTTTTTCGTTGCTATTTTTTTGTCGCAAGGCTGACGACAAATTAAACGTTGAAATAACAGCGAAGAATCGTCGGTCGGCAGCATCGTGAAATACCTCAGGATTTTGTCAGAAAATCGATGAAAACTTTGTTTATCCACTGACGAATTACACTAGAAGTTCATCGTCGGTTCGACGAAATGGGCAAGAATTAGCGTGGAAACATGGAAAGTTCGTTGAAATAGCGACGAAATACTAAAGTAGTAGCGTCGAAAGAACACCAAACGTTTGTCGAATGTGCGATGAAATAGGCAAGTAGTAGCGTCGGAAGAACACTAAAAGTTCGTTGAACGTTCGATGAAATTGACAAAGAGTGTCGTGGTGGCAATGCCAAAATATCATTGGAAGGGCGATGAAATGGGTAGTGAGTTACGACAAAATCGTCGTCGCAGCTATAGCAACTTCGTCGAGGCTTTCTGTTGATTCATCGGTTGTTATCGTCGAAATTGCGAAGAAGAAGCAAAATTTTTAAAAAATATATATATATTATATATTCGTGGAAATGTACCATTGCAGAGACTGACGACTGATCATACATACAGACTGCATATTGGTTTGATGCTTCAAACGATGCATTTCTTATATTGAAAAGTGCATTACCTTATTGAGCTTCTCTTTGTTTTGAGTATAGTTTATTCTCTACTTAACAAGGCCAACCAACGTG